>JARBWK010000008.1:66735883-66761869 GCA_030556195.1 Anolis apletophallus | reverse complement strand
GAGAGAAATTTACCCTCGGATGGGAAATTCACTCCTGGAAGATTTGTTGTCATGGAGGAAAGGTGTCTTCACTGAAGCTCTCACCAATCCTTGTTTCCACAATGTGCTTTTTTTCAAAATCCACCATCACAGGACAGAAAGTGAGATGAAATCTTCTGAAGGGGGCACAAACAGCAAAACAAACACCACTGGGGTGTTAACACTATGCTATCCATATATATCTATATCTCCATCCATGCTCACACACATACGTATATTTGGCTGGAGTTGCACTGAGAAAACTATCAGTCCCGACATACATATAAATTCAGCTTAAGAACAAACCTACAGAAACTATCTTGTTTATATCTTGGGACTGCCTATATTCATATACAGATCCTGAATTCTGACTCTACTTCTGACTGTAGCTGGGAATTCATCTTGGATTCTAGCCATTGGGTGCAAGTGAGGCATCAAAAGAAAGAAAACATAAAGTGGCTCACCAATGAAACATGCTTATGTATTATTCATTCATGTAAAATTAAGGTAGATTTAGAGGTTTGATTGTACAAATAAAATTGCTACTATCTGTCATGCATATCCCAGTGCTTTTTTTTTTACTATGAAAGCAATGCAAGTCCTGAATTAAACAGATGTTCAGCTTATAAAGCTCACCAATTCAGCAGCTGGCCACATTAGGAATTCAGCAGAATTTAATATAAAGAGGTATGGAAATTAGCAGCGAAAATAATATGCATCTGAAATTAGCTTTTCAAAGCATGAGCTGTCATGCTCTGTGTGTGCGGTAGGAATGTATTTTTCACGAAGGTGCTGTGCAGATAAATTATAGCCCTAGGTACATCAAAAGCTTTAAGTAAAACACAGTCATAGATAAAATGGTTTCCCCCTCAAAATTTAAATTCAGTTCAATTTTAAACATACCAAATGTCATTAAGAACATTCTTAAACTATCGGCCATATTGGAGCCCCCGGTGGCGCAGTGGGCTAAACTGCTGAACTGTGAACTTGTTGACTGAAAGGTCACAGGTTCAAATTTGGGGAGCAGGGTGAGCTCCCACTGTTAGCCCCAGCTTCTGCCAACCTAGCAGTTCAAAAACATGCAAATGTGAGTAGATCGATACCGCTCCGGCAGGAAGGTAATGGCACTCCATGCAGTCATGCCAGCCACATGAACTTGGAGGTGTCTACGGACAACGCCGGCTCTTCGGCTTAGAAATGGAGATGAGCACCAACCCCCAAAGTTGGACACAACTAAATTAATTTTTTTAATTGTATCATACATAGAAACATAAAATCTTCAAAAACAGCAGTCAAAATAGCAGTGTTTTCCCAGGGTGGATCACAATGCACATATACAGGCAAACATTCAATGCCATTGACATACAACATATATAGACAGACATAGAGTCCATTTAACTTTCCAGAAATCAGTTAAATTTAGCCTCCCCACAAAGTGGTATCTAGATTTCCTACTTGACAGATGCAACTGTCTTTCGGGTTGCAAAGGTCGACAATGAGCTACACAAATTGGTCAGGAGCTACTCCGACCCAGGCAGGCCTCAAACTCATGACCTTCTGGTCAGTAGAGATCTTATGCAGCTGACACCTAGCCAGCTGCGCCACATTCCCGGTGCTTATGGATTTGCTTAGAAGTAAAGGCCAGTGATTTTAGTGAACTATATTTCAGTGTGATTGTGTTTGGAATTTCTGCTTAAGTTTAGCATTTCTAGCTCCCTCTCCTCCACAATTATGCATTATTTAGTAAAATCTGACATGATTACAGCTTTACCTCCTCCTTTCATTGATGGCAATAAAACAAAGAACTCATTACAATCTAATCTATGTTATTGCATTGGTTCTATTTATTAAAACCACTCAAGAGATGCAAAGCGTATAGCAATTTTAAATGTGTTTTTTCCTCTCTTGCATTTAATCTTAACGCACATATGCTGACAGGATATAGAGACATGCAGATCTTTGGATTTAAAACTAGGATAAACCAATGTGGATTATGTGGTGGGCACTGAGCATTCTGGTCACATTATGGCCCTGGAAAGACTTGAGAATAAAAGATGTTGTTTATTCGTTCAGTCGCTTCTGACTCTTCGTGACCTCACGGACCAGCCCACGCCAGAGCTCCCTGTCGGCCGTTACCACCCCCAGCTCCTTCAGAGTCAAGCCAGTCACTTCAAGGATATCATCCATCCATCTTGCCCTTGGTCGGCCCCTCTTCCTTTTTCCTTCCATCTTCCCCAGCATCATTGTCTTCTCGAAGCTTTCCTGTCTTCTCATGATGTGGCCAAAGTACTTCATCTTTGCCTCTACTATCCTTTCCTCCAATGAGCAGTTGGTATTTATTTCCTGAAGTATGGACTGGTTGGATCTTCTCGCGGTCCAAAGCACTCTCAGAATTTTCCTCCAACACCACAGTTCAAAAGCGTCTTTTATTCTCCAAAATGTTAGCAGATGGATGGGTCTGGCCGTGACTTCCTTTATGCTTTTGTATTCTTCTTCTTTTAAGCAAAACATTTCTACTTTATGCCCAAATCAATGTCTACCTGGCTGGATCAGCAAAAATAAGCAGCAAATATTTCCCAAATATAAATGATATGGAACTTGGATCACTTTCAACATTCAAATTAACAAACCGGTTCCATTGTAAGAATTCATTTCTATGGTGCAGCTGCACTAACAAAAAACACAGGAGGCAGCCCACAGAATCTACATGATAAAGTGTCCTATTTCTTATTATGCTTTTTTTTTTGGGGGGAGACAAGTTTGGGACTTGTGATCCGTGCTTCCTGCCAACAAAACTCAAGGAGTTGAAACAGCCTTAAGCTGCAGTCTTAAACATGGTAACTTAATAATAAATTCCAAAGTTCAGTGGGATTTGCTTCAGAATAATAACACTGTACAGAAAATCTTTCTTATTAAAATAAACAAGGCTGCCAACACCCTGAGAGCATCTCTCACTAGAGGGCAGTAAGATGTAGGGAATCAAGAAAGTTGTCAAGATGTCCAATAGGAATGAAGTCCAAGCATACTGGGGAAGGGAGGAGAGTCCAAATTTAGGACAGAGGCTCCCAATCCACACCAACTTCAGTCTCATGAACCACGGATAAATGTTAAGCCAATTCACTGTAAAAGTTTAAATTTAAATTGCAAAAAAGGGGAATTGGCCTCCCAAAGTTAATTTCTCTTGCCAAATTCATACTCAATAGATAAAACTGACTTAACAATTCTCACCCCATTGTACAACACTTGATACTTTTTGATGAGTGATAGCTTGATACTTCTTTTATCTTTTGCTGTAGTCACTGGAAGTGTCCAAAAATAATCATACAGCTACGTACACTTAACTGAAAAGAAATAGTTTCCTGTGAATCTGGTATAATTCAGATCCAGGTATTTCATATTCTTTTCCAAAAAATGGTTTCATTTAGTTTTTTCAGCCATAGTAATAAATTCCTTAGGGCACACGATTAATTGTATTTCCTAAGGAACTTATCTGAACTACCCATGGTACACTTCTGAAGTTGACGTTTAAGTTTCTTTCAACTTTCCAAGTTCTAGTAATCTAGTTTTGGTTGGAACAGGCTAACATTATTAGTTGCTTTAAATTTGTGGCATAACTCCATCTGGGAGATATTGGCCAAAGTTGCATTACAACTGTGGCTGTAAACAGGGGAGGATTTAACAATAAGCAATTAAGCCCCCGCTTAGGGCACCACATGGTCAGGGGTGCATCCGGCCACCAGGTTCTGCACATGTGCCATTGCTGCAGCGTGACTCCAGCTGGACCGAGACGCCAATCGCCCTAAGCGAGGCCGAAAAGGAGGAGCTTTTTTGCAGTTGGGGCAAAAAGGAGGACATTTTCCGGCCTCGCTTAGGGCGATTGGCATCTCAGTCCAGATGGAGTCGCGCTGCAGCAATGGCACATGTGCGGAACTAGCTGGCCCCGCACATGCGCACCCAACGCACATGCACAGAACTAGCTAGCTCCACGCATGCACACCCGGCGCGCATGCGCACCCTCCACAAGGCCAGAGAGCGAGGGGTCGCCAAAATAATGTTCGCTTACCATTTTAAATTACCTTAGTCCGGCCCTGGTTGTAAATGAAATAAGCACCTAATTTGGGGGTGGGGTGCGGGGAGATGCAGATCTTACCAGAAGAAACAGTAGCACTTGCTACTGTTAAATTTAAATCAGTTAAATTTAGCCTCCCCACAAAGTGGTACCTAAATTTCCTACTTGACAGGTGCAACTGTCTTTCGGGTTGCAAAGGTCGACAACGAGCTACACAAATTGGTTGAGAGCTCACCCCAACCCAGGCTTGTCTTCATGCAACAGAGGTGAATGCACTGCTTAATATGCCTTTGGCTGAAGAACAGTATAATCTTCCCTCCCCTATTATAGATTTGATTATTCATAGATGTGATTGAAAATGTTTTTCTGGCAATCTCTAGATCCGCTAATGTGACTGTATGGTCAGCTGGAGGACCTAAAGATTTCTAGAAAGAACGCCTTTCCAGGAAACTCTAGATTCTCTGATGCAATTCTGTGCTCAGTTTCTATCACAGAAACCATGCTGGAAGACCTTAGAAATTGCTGGGTATTCTCTCAACTATTTTCTTTATTCACGGTTTTTCACTTTCATGGGGGTCCTTGTGCCTCTAGCTCCAGATAATATATAGGACTGATTATACACAATACACTTCTTCCATCTGGGATGGTTGTCCTCTTCAAAAAAAATACGCACATGGTATGATGAGGGAGGGAGTTGACAGCTAGCCAGCCAGATCAGCCAATTCGACCCTGACTATCAATGTGGCGACAGATGTTGCAGCCAGACTACCCTCACTTCTCAGCCTTTTGGCTATTATCATGTAATATCCAAGCTTAACAGCATAAACATATTTTCTCTATTTTGCAGAAGGGCATTAGGCTAAAGGCTCAGCAATTCAGAAAGCTGCAGGAAATTCTTCCAACTCTGCTTCTGATTGGCTCCGGCAAATCTCACAAGATCTGACCAATAGATAAATGGATACAAGGAACTAGGTTTCTATATATATATATATCCTCTGACATTAACTACACTTTAGATTCAGAGATATTTTTCTTTTTGCTCCATGCAATGTTTTGCCTAAATTTCCAAGCTCCTCTAAACCCCCAGGCCCTGAAAATGTGTAACCTTCCTGTCTGTTCCCATGTATAGGGACCATGGGTGGTACTACTAATGAGGCTGTTCAGGTCCTGAACCAGTGCTTGGCCGCTGTGACGGTCTGGATGAGGGCAAACAAATTGAAATTGAATCCAGACAAGACAGAGGTACTCCTGGTCAATGGCAAGGCTGAACAGGGCATAGGGTTACAGCCTGTGTTGTATGGGTTTACACTCCCCCTGAAGACGCAGGTTTGCAGCTTGGGTGTGATCCTGGACTCATCGCTGAGCCTGGAACCCCAGGTTTCGGCGGTGACCAGGGGACCATTTGCACAGTTAAAACTTGTGCGCCAGCTGCCTTGGGAAGCCTGACTTGGCCACAGTAGTCCACGCTCTGGTTACATCCCGTATATAGACTACTCATTAAAAGCACAACAACAAGCCTCCTGACTGCTGCTTCTCATCCTCCTCCCTCTGAGCATGTGGCACCTGGAAGTGGGGGTGCCTTGGTGTCTTTGTTTTCAGGCCTGTTCCTGTGGTTATTTGGGTCTCTGGTTAAAGCGGTCCCTGATCAAGTGGTTCCTGGTCAAAGTGTTCCCTGGTTAAAGCGGTCCCTGATCAAGTGGTCCCTGGTCAAAGTGTTCCCTGGTTAAAGCGGTCCCTGATCAAGTGATCCCTGGTCAAAGTGTTCCCTGGTTAAAGCGGTCCCTGATCAAGTGGTTCCTGGTCAAAGTGTTCCCTGGTTAAAGCGGTCCCTGATCAAGTGGTCCCTGGTCAAAGTGTTCCCTGGTTAAAGCGGTCCCTGATCAAGTGGTTCCTGGTCAAAGTGTTCCCTGGTTAAAGCGGTCCCTGATCAAGTGATCCCTGGTCAAAGTGTTCCCTGGTTAAAGCGGTCCCTGATCAAGTGGTCCCTGGTCAAAGTGTTCCCTGGTTAAAGCGGTCCCTGATCAAGTGATCCCTGGTCAAAGTGTTCCCTGGTTAAAGCGGTCCCTGATCAAGTGGTTCCTGGTCAAAGTGTTCTCTGGTTAAAGCAGTCCCTGATCAAGTGGTCCCTGGTCAAAGTGTTCCCTGCTTAATAATAATAATAATAATAATACTTTAATATTTGTGAGTCGCCCTCCACCGGCGGTGCTCCGGGCGACTTACAACAGTTAAAACCCTAGGGTGAACAATGTACAACAGTTTAAAAACATGGAATATGAACAGGAGGGGTGGCTCAGGTAGTCCAGGGTACCGAGCCAGTCCCGAACGCTAGGCGGAAGAGCCAGGTCTTCAAGGCTGGCCGGAATCCAGATAGAGTCGGAGAGGCTCTGAGGGTGGGCGGCAGTGAGTTCCAAGTCGAAGGGGCCGCGACGGAGAAGGCTCTCCGCCGAGTTTCCGCCAGTCTAGCCTCCCGCACTCCAGGGGTAGTCAGGCGGTCACCGTTGATGGAGCGTGCTGGCCTCTCGCTGCATTGGGCCGTCAGCCGGTCACTCAGATAGGAAGGCCCAATGTTGTGCCGGGCTTTAAAGGTGAGCACCAGGAGTTTGTAAAGGGCTCTGAACTCTAGGGGCAGCCAGTGAAGTTCTTTAAGAATGGGGGAAATGTGATCCCTCACTGATGACCCAGTAATGAGTCTGGCTGCGGCGTTATGGATACGTTTCAGCCTCTTAGTTGTTGTCTGGGGGAGGCCCACATATAGGGCGTTGCAGTAGTCGAGGCGTGAGACGACAGTGGCATGGACCACTGTTCTCAAGGCCTCTGGTGGAAGGTAGGGAGCCAGCCGACGGGCCCTACGGAGATGGAAAAAGGCGCCCTTAGCTGCAGCCTGGATCTGGGCCTCCATCGTGAGATTTTCGTCTAGGATCACTCCCAGGCTTAAAGTGGTCCCTGGTCAAGAAAAGGTTGGGAACCACTGTCCTAGGCCAACACATGAGATCCTTTAAAGGTGGCAACCCTGACATTAGGATTCATATCTTGATAGACAAATCTGCTGGTTTTGGTTTTTTACAGGCAATCACATTTTTCACATAGAATATAAAGAAATGCAGGCTTCTTAATATGTAAATTAAGCTGAAATTCTCACCCATGTATTCTATGGAGGTGGGCGGAAATATCAGTGAATGGAGCTTAATGTCTTATTCTGTAGGGAACTGAACTCTAGTATTTGTGGGTTTCCCATTTTCTCGTTTAATCATATCTGATGTCAAGTAGAATATCAGGTTTTGATCTGAAGTGCATCTGCTAACTTCAGACTGATAATGAGAACTGGGATGATCATTGTGACAGCTGTCAAGTGTCAAACAAAACTTTGAATCTTCACTCTGTCTCATGATTCAGCAATCTGGCTCTGTTCCAATCTCAGGTGTCTTTCTGTAACAGCTTCGTCTCACTGACATTCTTTCGAGAAACGTTGTCTATGAAACAGTGAGTCAGAATCTCTACACGTGGAAATCTCTATTTCAACATGAATGCATAATAAAGTAGCGGAAAAGGAGCAGAACTTGGGGAAATACTTGAGGGGGACCACTCCATTTCCCAGAATGGTCCCACCGGCTAAGCCAGTGGCACCAACAGACCTACTCAGCATATATGTACAGGTCACCTGTCTCCAAGCTCTGGTCCCTGATTTGCAATATGTGAATGCCCTACTACTGCCCTATGTTTTGTTATAAGGATTGCTAAAATGGGTCTAAAAATGTAAAAAGGAATGACAGCACAACACATTTTGCAGTCTAAGATACAACAGCAAATAGCGTCCACCCACTCACACTCAAAAGTCTGCCAAGTTATTTTAGCACATACAACAGAGTTCCAACTCACAATACAAATTCCATAATCATAATTTAAATAACTTCCTGCATTAATAGGATGCACAATTTGCTACCCGAACGTGACACCTGTAATCTACTGCCTGAGGCGATGGCATGCAATACACATGTACCGTTCCCTGTTCACAGAAGAGGTTACAAGGAATTAGCACTGGCACTTGGAATGATACATGGGTGAAAATTTATAACCATACTTTAATCAGTTGAACTCAGAAGGAGCCCTAGCGCATCACCTGGGAGTGACTGTACAGTATTTCAATGCTGCAGTGTTGTTTTTTCCATTTCTGATTTACGGTCTGCTGTTTTATCACATTGTGGCTACTGTATTAAAAACAGGGCTGCCATGTTTTTATTTATTTATCAAGTGAATTAAATCAGTCTTGCTACATTTTATTAACAACATTTAGATATTAAACTGACAAATGATTAATTGAGAAAGAAAATGCATCTCTTTTAATGCAAGTCTCTAAAAAAAGCTAAAGGTGGTAAGCAGTATCTTACTAGGTAACAGTGCAAAACTGATATAACCTAGTGGCACAATACATGTCTTGTATGTGCAAGAGCTCAACTTCCATATTCCCTCCATGTAGACTTGGGAACAATTCCCATTCTATCATTCAGAAGAGATTTGAATTTACAGTTTATGTACAGCACACATACATCCAAGTGTATTCGGTGAGAACCATGTTGTCCATACAGAAAAAAACAACAAATGCCAAAATTTGTTGATGTAGAGCAGGGGTCAGGAACCTTTTTGACTCAGAGAGCCATGAAAGCAAAATATTTGGAAATTTATTTCAATGAGAGCCATGTAATATATATAATACATTCAACTAAATGTGAGTATATACATACATACTATGAGAAAAGGATTCTCCTGGCAGAATGATGGGACACTTCAGACCTGGCTCTGCAAAAGGCATGCTCAGGACTCTGGGAAGGAAGAGAAGGCGGAAGGAAGGGGGAAAGAAAGAAAGAAAGAAAGACAGATGAAATAAAGGAAAGAGGGGGAGAGGAAGAAAGAAAAGAAGAACAAACTATGGAAAATGAAGAAAATAAAAGCAGGAGAGAGACAAGGAGGGGAAAAGAAAGGAAAGGGAGTGAGGAAAAAGTAAAATAATGAAGGGGAAAGAAGAAAATAAAGAAGGGGAGAGAGAGGGAAGTGAAAAGAAAGGAAGGAGAAGGAAAGGAAGACTTGGGGGAAAGAATAGAAGAGGAAGGAAGGAAGGAAGAGGGAGGGAGAATGGAGGAAAAAAGGAAGGAGAGAAGGAGAAGGAAAGGGTGAAGGGGGAGAAAGGAAGGATGAGGAAGAAATGAAGGAAGGAAGGAAGGAAGGAAGGAAGGAAGGAAGGAAGGAAGAGGGAGAATGGAGGAAAGAAGGAAGGGGAGAGAGGGAGGGAAAATGAAGGAGAGAAGGAGAAGGAAAGGGTGAAGGGGAGAAAGAAAGGAAGGAAGGAAGAGTGAGACTGGAGGAAAGAAGGAAGAGGAGAGAGGGAGGGGAAATGAAGGAGAGAAGGAGAAGGAAAGGGTGAAGGGGGAGAAAGGAAGGAAGGAAGAGTGAGAATGGAGGAAAGAAGGACGGGGAGAGAGGGAGGGAAAAGGAAGGAGAGAAGGTAAGGGTGAAGGGGAGAAAGGAAGGAAGAGGAAGGAAGGAAGGAAGGAAGAGGGAGAATGGAGGAAAAGGAAGGGGAGAGAGGGAGGAAAAATAAAGGAGAAAAGGAGAAGGAAAGGGTGAAGGGGAGAAAGGAAGGAAAAGGGAGAGCCAGATACAATCGTGAAAAGAGCCACATCTGGCTCCCGAGCCATAGGTTCCCTACCCCTGACCTTGAGGAATTGCTTAAGTCAAGCAAAGTGCTCAGCATATGAAGAACGTGGATGTCTCTGCTGAGTAGCTGAATGTTTTCAGATTTCCTTCAGTATGTGTGCTGACATGCTGTTAAAATCTGTCCCTTCAAACACTATGCATGCTATCAATTTAACATCTGAATTTAACATCCAAATGGCTTTTAATACTTGCATTTGATTCTTCAGAAATCATGATTAAATATTTCTGCATGAAACAGGGATTGCATACGTTGCTGCACACAGAACAGACTTAACTTGGCATGCATTTTTGGAAATTGAATCAGGCAATGGGGAAGGTAAGAGCAAACAAAACTCTACTTGCTTTTTTTCTGTTGAAACATGTGAAACAGCCTTTTGCATTAATTCTGCTGGGAGAACTTCAGGCTGATAGTGGAAAGGTATATGATTACATTCTAGATTCCTGCCACAAGACATTTTCTTTCAGGAGAGTTGTAGTAATGGACTGTGACCAGAGAAAATTGAAAGTTGGGGGAACGAAAAGTGAGCATGAATCAAGGAAGAGATATCAGTAGTATATGGAGCCACCGCATGTCAAACTCAATTTGACAGGTGGACATGCCCCTTTTAAGCGGAGTTGACAGGCGGAAACCCTGCCCTAGAAGACAGGCCTCATGACGGCAGGAAGTTCCGCCTCCACTGAAACAGGAAATGCATGTGGAGAAGGCCCTCCCCATCCTCCTGACTGAAACCCAACTTCCCCCACCCCCACCTCAAACCGTCCTACAGCGCCCCCACCATGCTGAAACTCGACATGTGGTGGGCAAGCCTAGACATGTTTCAACAATGGAGAGGCCTATGCCTATGAACATTCCCTTTGATCGGCTTGGAGAAAATAAGCAGCTGTGTGTCTGCACTTAGACGAGGCATGTGACTGATCTCTGACCCCATAAGAGGACATGTGATAGCTGGGGACCAATCGAATGGTAATTATTAGGCCTGGTTGATCCATGGTTCTAAATGGTTTAAAAGTACTTACAAAACAAAAGTTGTGGTGGTGAACATTTCAGAACTCTAACAAAACTTTCAAAAATTTTGTTATACAGTATATGGCAGTTCCTAATTGGTTCTGTCTTAAAAACCACCAATAATGAAATAATGAAATTTTGATAGAGTTCTGAAATGTTCACCACCACAACTTTTGTTTTGTAAGTACTTTTGAACCATTTAGAACCATGGATCAACCAGGCCTAGTAATTATGGTAAAAATAGAAATTTTCAGAGGGGCCAAAACAAAAACAACCAGACCTAGTTGTTAATTTATCTTCCTATAAATTGTCTGTAAGAGAACATCAACTACTTAATTATGGCCTCTCTTTTGTCTCTACCCCTCACTGTAGTAACTTGGATATTCGTAAAGATCTTTCTGTTTTATTTAGATCCATCAGATTAAAAGACCATTTTGCTTCCTCTCCGACTGTGCCATACAAGAAAAATTTATTTACCCCTAAAAGTAACTTTGTACCCACTAATGTTTCCAACTCTATCAGAGTATTTGAAAATACCGTTACTAGAGAAATATTGAAAATAAACAACCAAAAACGTAAAATACATACCTTTCTTCTTCTGACCATAAGATTCTTAACACCTTAGGCAATAATCCATCGATTGTAATCAAAAAAGCCGATAAAGGCGGATCTATAGTCATACTTGACCGCCAAGCATGAATGCCGCCGTCAACTTAGGGACTCCACCTTTTACGAAAGACTGCCTTCAGATCCCACTAAAAGATTCTCCACCGTTATACGGACTACTGTAGAAGAGGCTATTGCCTTGGGCCATTTAGATGATAAAACCGGGCAATATCTTTGTGTTGATTTTCCTAAAATTCCACATTTCTACCCCTTCCCCAAGGTGCATAAGTCTACCTCTTCTCCACCTGGGAGGTCAATTTTGGCCTGTTGCGGGGGTTTATTAGAACCAATATCCAAATTCTTAGATATTCAATTACAACCTTTTGTTTTACGTACTAAGGCTTATTTAAAAGATACGTCAGATTTCATTAAAAAAAATTGAGCAATTGGCTGTCACTGACACCGACATACTCATTTATTTGGATGTTTCATCCCTTTATACTCATATTCCTTTAGATAAACTCAGATTGATAGTTATGGATCTTTTAGATTCACGTACTCATAAATCTCCTCCCACAGGCTTTCTCATTGAGTTACTGGACATTACCTTCGATTATAATTATTTTAAATTCAAAGATGAATTTTTAATCCGCAAAAACGGAGTTTCTATGGGCCAAGCAGCCGTGTCATCACTCGCAAATATTTTCATGGCCAATTTAGAAGACCGTAACTTATATGACATCCAGTCTAACAATTTCTTTAATAATATCAAAGCGTATTTTCATTACATAGATGACGCCTTTGCAGTGGTCAGTGGAGACACTAATTTGCATGACTTCCATAATTGGGTTAACAGCTGGCATCCGTCTATACATTTCACACTTCAATCTGACAGTCATGTTATTAATTTTCTAGACGTTAATGTTTACAAATCCAATCACCGTCTCCTCGTTAGAAACTATAGAAAACCCATGCACAGAAATTCTTACTTACATTTTAAGAGCTATCATCCCTTTTCATTAAAATATCGTCTCCCCTATCCACAGTTTTTACGTATTCGGCACAATTCATCATTGGATCAAGATTATCAACTTGAGGCAGATCAAATGACGTTTGACTTTTTTCAGAGAGGCTACCCGGCTAACATAATACACAAAGCTAGACAAAGAGCTTCTAATACTAATTGTGAACATTTGCTTCACCCCCCTCCTAAAGAAACCTCTAACAAACTAGTGTGGCCTCTAACCCTCTCCCCTAGATGCAGATCCTATATAGGTATAGTTTGAAAATATAGGCCCTTGGTTTCCTATATTAAGGGGTTAGAAAATCCTGCGATGGTTGCTTTTAAACCAACCAGAAATTTGGGAGATGTAGTAATGCATTCAAACCATCTTATTCCACCTAGAAGCAACTTGTCCCCGGGCACCAGGAGTTGTGGTCACTGTTCTACATGTCAGAATATTTTGAGCGGTAAAATAATAAGAAGCCACTCTTTACAAAGGGATTTTTTATGTGAAATCTTTTGCCACATGCGCGTCCAATTCCGTCGTATATGCCATTCATTACCCTTGCCCTAAGACCTACGTGGGAATGACCACGAGACAAATTAGGATGAGATTTACTGAACACAAGAGTAAATTAAACACAGGCAATGAGGATATCCCCTTTTATCAACATTGCAAATGCTTGAACCACTCCGTAAGTTCTTTAAGACTCCAGGTCCTTGAAAAGGTAAACATTACCTCCCACATGAATACAAACCAGGTGCTCCGCCGCTTAGAAAATAAATGAATTTCTGCCCTAGAAACTGAATGGCCTAAAGGATTAAATGAGGTAAAAGGATTAAGTTCCTTGTTAATTTAATTCGACCACCTGTTAAATCCCCTATATAAATAGGATAGGCTGTTGTGACTACTCACCTTTGGGTCACCTCGCGTATATGGATGCGAGGTTATGCTACTGCTACTTAATATGAAGGTATGTAACTGAATTAAAATATTGATGGTTTTTATAGGGTGTGCCTTTTACTTTGCTCCTATTATATTGTTGTCCATTTTACAGATGAGGACTTGATTGTTGCCACTTAAGCCTTGAAAGAGCGAGCTATAATACTGCCTGGCGAAACGGATTATATTGGCCAATGGGAAACGTGACACTCTCATGCTGTTCCGTCGGTTTTGTGCGCTCTTTTGGAATCTTTACCCGTTGATTGCTATCCTTTCACCTCATCTGGCCACCATTTTGGTTTTGTATGGATTTTGGAACCCCTTCGGAGTACCACACATTAGCTGCCCTCCGTGAACTTACCTGATTTATCCCGAATTTATTGAACCACAGACTTGATGTCTTTCTGGATTTGTATCCTTATGAACTGGAATATATCCCGGGTTTTTGGCATCTACCTGGTTTACTACGGACTATTTTGAACTTTATATTGGACATATCTAGACTGACTTATACTCTGGGTTTTTGATGCCTTCATTATATTGCTGAGGATTGCTTCAAACTGGTATTGTACTCCAATCGTTCCACTTTATTTGCACATTATATAGTGTATATTTTCGTATATTGAGTGTTAGTGTTTCTTCTAAGCCTTAGGGAATCTCATGGATCGCCAGCCTTCACAAAAAAGGAAAGTGTTTCAACAGAGTGGTTTAAACACCCATCTTTTTGCATTGTGGATATTTGCCTTCACTTTTGGTGCATCTATGGTATAGAATTATTTAAGTTGGACAGCACTTTAACTACCATGGTTCATTGTGGGGTTTGTAGTTTGGTGAGGCCTCCACAATCTTTGGCAGAGAAGACTCATTTCTTTGTAAAGCTACAACACCCTTGATTTTCCCATGTGAAGAATAAAGACTTGATGGCCACAAATATCTACTATGAGCAGCTATTAATATATCAATATATAAGATCTTACTTAAGACAAAAAAATAGACTGGACTGTACTTCACCATTATTTTGGTTCTCAATGGAATTTATGGGTGTATGGATGTGTCTGCAGAAGGTTACTTTCTGCAAAACATGAGAGATCATTAGAAAAAGGTCTATTTGTGAAGCATGGGTGGGTCCTCTAAGTCTGTGAGGGTTATGCCATTTATCACACAACAGCATCTCTGTAGTGCATTAAAGAAAAAATGTATTTAAATATATAGCAGGCGGTTATGAGATGGGGAGAAAAAAATACAAATGCACACTCACTAATCAGCCTTGCAGCATTAAGTATTAAATAGCCTTGCAGCTTCACAGCCTGGGTGATTGCTGCCTGGGGAATCTTTTTGTTGGAAGCAAATGCTCCTACACTTTCAATTCCTCGGGACAGGTCACATTGTGTATATAGATCATAAGGCTAAATTACTAATACTGAACATTATAGACATTTCACAAAATGAAATAAATTTAATTTTTTTAAAAAAGATTTAAAACCAGAATGTTTAATATCTTTATTTTGTGTGGATTTATTTTTAGAATGTCTCTCTGTGTGTATGGGTGTTTTTCTGCAAAACACTAAATAGGCCATAGGGCTTGGTCATTTTGAGATGTCCTTTCACAGAGCTGAAAAACCACGATACGTTATCTACGAGGCGCAGGGGGCCCCCCTCTAAGGGACATTTTCTACATACTGAATACAGGATAGTTACATGTTCGTACCTCTACGTTATACTTCTAAAGCTACAAAACAAAATGTTGCCAATATTCCCTCATGCCCACACACTTGTCTGTTTGAGGCATGTATGGATATTGCAATTGGACAGCTTGATTAGCATTAAATCGACTTGCAGCTTCAAAGCTGGGCTGATTGCTGCCCCAATTCCTTCCTCAAATCCATGTTTATTGGATTTGGTCAGGTTTTAAGAGAAAATACAGCCTGGCATTTTTCTCCACCCTCAGTCAGTTGTCCAGCAAAAAAAAAGTATATGAATATTAAAAGAGTTTTACAGAGGTCTTTCTATTTCTTTATGTTGCTACATTGTCATTTTGCAAGATGCATGTATATGTTTGCATTAATATATGTGACAGCTATCTTTTATAAAAAGAGGCTGTACATGAATGAGATTAGAAAAAAAAAACATACATTGCCATAGGTCTTCTGTTTGAAAAGGAACAGGGGCCAAGCAGATGTGGGTGCTTATCTGAAAAAATTCCACTCCTCCAAAGATTGTGTTTAGCGAGCCCCAGCCAATGGGCATTCTCAGTTTTTAAAGGGGGAAGGGGGGACTCAGCCAGAGAGATGCCATAAAAACCTGTTGGAATCTAGGATCTTTCCTTTGGTTCTGCTGCAACTTCTCACCTATCCAACCAGTCTATGCATGGCTACTCATAATTAAGCTCAGTGAAACTTTCTCCAAAGTAAATATTTTGCTACTGCTCAGTGATTTATTACATTGACTGGATTTTTGCATAGTATTTTCGCCCCATCATCCTGTCCTCTTCAAAAGCTTATCCCCTGAAACTGAAAAAACAAAAATAGCAACATACCTTATCCTGATTTGGAAAAGGAAAGTAATTCAGAGGAAGCCAAGATCCTAAGGAGCAAGGACATGACTGAGGAAAATTTGGTAATTATGCGAGTCCTTAAGAAATATAACTGTTTTATGTTTGTATTGCTGGATTTTGGATTTGATGTACGCATCAAAAGTTGTTTTTGCTACTGGGGGAACAGTTGTGTGTATGGAAGGGAGAGGAGAAATTAAACTGATTTTAAAAAATACAAATTGTTTAAAGGAAAGAGGGCAATGTCAAAAGAGAGGAGGTAAAGCAGGAAACTACTGTAAATGTGTAGAAAAGAGGGAGCAGGAAGGGGAAGCCCTTCTGAGCATATGCAAGCAAGGGGAGGCAGGAGCCAGTTGAATCATAGAATCGGAGTTGGAAGAGACCTCATGGGCCATCCAGTCCAACCGCCTGCCAAGAAGCAGGAAAATTGCATTCAAAGCACCACCAACAGATGGCCATCCAGCCTCTGTTTAAAAGCTTCCAAAGAAGGAGCCTCCACCACACTCCGGGGCAGAGAGTTCTACTGCTGAACGGCTCTCACCGTCAGGAAGTTCTTCCTAATGTTCGGATGGAATCGCCTTTCTCGTAGTTTGAAGCCATTGTTCTGCGTCCTAGTCTCCAGAGCAGCAGAAAACAAGCCTGCTCCCTCCTCCCTAGGACTTCCCCTCACATGTTTATACATGGCTATCATGTCTCCTCTTAGCCTTCTCTTCTTCAGGCTAAACATGCCCAGCTCTTTAAGCTGCTCCTCATATGGCTTGTTCTCCAGACCCTTGATCATTTTAGTCACCCTCCTCTGGACACATTCCAGCTTGTCACCATCTCTCAGTTGAATTGCTATAAAGCTGTGTTTCTCAGCCTTCCTAATGCCGTGACCTCCAAGCACAAGATTACTTTCATTGCTACTTCATAACTGTAATTTTGCTACTCTTATGAATTGTAATGTAAATATGCAGGATGTATTTTCATTCACTGGACCAAATTTCATCCAAATACGTCCAAATTTCAATACTGTTGGGGTTGGGGGCATTGATTTGTCATTTGGGCGTTTTAGTTGCTAGGATTTATAGCTCACCTACAATCAAAGAGCATTCTGAACTCCACCACTGATGGAATTGAACTAAACTTGGCACACAGAACTCCCAGGACCAACAGAAAATACTGGAAGGGTTTGGTGGGCATTGACCTTGAGTTTTGGAGTTGTAGTCCACCTACACCCCGAGAGCACTGCGGACTCAAACAATGATGGATCTGGACCAAATGTGGCACGAATGCTCAATATGCCCAAATGTGAACACTGGTGGAGTTTGGGGAAAATAGACCTTGTAATTTTGGGAGTTGTATTTGCTGGGATTTATAGTTCACCTACAATCAAAGAGCATTCTGAAACCCACCAACAATAGAATAGGGCCAAACTTGTCACACAGAACCCCCATGGCCAACAGAAAATACTGTGTTTTCTGATGCTCTTTGGCGACCCCTCTGGCATCCCCTCATGACACCCCCCCCCCCAAGGGGTCCAGATCCAGATCCTCAGGTTGAGAAACGCTTCTATAAAGAAATCCAGCAGAGATGGCAAGGAAAGAGCTCCTCCATGCCATCCTTTAGTGAGTGAGGGGGAATTCGTTGGCTGTTTCCCTTCCACTTTGCCCACCTCTCTCCTAATCCTCACGTGAGGTTGATGTCAACATCAATATGGTTGAAACAGTGTGACCAACCAATTTTCTAAACCACTGCATTAAGGAAATAACTCCTGGAATGTATGTGCTGTAGAATTGCAGCTTCCCAGCCAAGGTTATTTCTTGTCTCATTTTCTTTCTGCAGGATCCAAAACCAGGAGACCTGATCGAGATTGACCGAGATTTTTACCAACATTGGGCTGTCTATGTTGATGATGGATATGTGGTGCATCTGGTTTCAGATGGTAAGACTGGAAGAATGAAAAAAGGTTGTAGGGAGAAGAAGATTACCTCCCCTCCCCAAGTTGTGTAGATGTCTTTCCTGTCATTGGCAAACTGCCAAGATAAGGGCGATGGACCTTTTTAAAGGGGGGGAGGGGGTTGGGTGGTCTAAAAGCTCTCAGGATGGCACAGGAACAGTTAACGGGCAAAGCCAGGGTGTAGGTTTCTTAAACTTGCTCCAACGTATGCCTGGAAGCGCCCTAGGACTG
This sequence comes from Anolis apletophallus, assembly GCA_030556195.1. NCBI lineage: Eukaryota > Metazoa > Chordata > Lepidosauria > Squamata > Anolidae > Anolis > Anolis apletophallus. Next base: position 66,743,794 of record JARBWK010000008.1, on the reverse strand, counting down.
GTCCAAAGCAGCAATGGGTTTTGTGGGCCATGTTGACAGGCCCTCTGTGATCTTACCAAGCATCTCCTTTTAGTTTCTGTGACACTCACTATAATGTTCACACTGTTTATTTTTTCAGTATAGATGTTTATGTGTGTGGGGGTGGGGGTGGGTGGGAATGGGATATAAATAAGTGTCTAGTTGAGTTATATTATTAATAAAATGCAGAACATTCTGAACTAAGAACTACAATTTCTGTGTTTGTTTTTCTTGTTCTTAGATGGGGTTCTTGAAAATCCACCTCTTTCTCTATCTGTCGGAACACAAAAGGCAGTAGTGAAGAGGCAGCTGCTTTCAGAAGCCTCCGGGCAAAATAAGTGGCGAGTCAACAATGAGCTTGACAAAAAACATAACCCCAAACCCATGAGGGAAATAGTTAAAGCTGCACTCCAAATGGTTGGAGAAAAGGTAGACTACAGTCTTTTGAAAATGAACTGTGAGCATTTTGCTACTGACCTACGTTACGGGCATCCTGAAAGTGGCCAGGTATATAGGAATGCATATTTGCTGGTGGAAACTGTGAGGTCCCCGAGCTTTAAAAAATTTCAGATAAATATTGTTGGGAAAACAGTTGCTGTGTGTCAAAACCTCAAATCTCATTTTCTGCAGGTCATCAAACTAATCACGTTTCTTTGGAGAGTGCCCTTTGGTAAACTGTTCGTGCTTCTTTTAGGTAATTTTTCCCTATATATACAGTACATATATATATATATATATATTTGTTTTAATTTTTTATTATTATTTCAGTGTTGAAACTTTACAGCGAAAGTGGGTGAAAACATATAAGATATTAGAAAGTAGGAAAATATAGATAAGTAAAATAAATAGAAGAGGAGAGAAGAGAAGAAAATAATAATAATAAAAACCCCAACACCTGACTTCCCAGTGTCTTTGAAGTGTGATTTTTTGTCCATGCCTGAGGTTTGTAGACTGATGTGTTCAATTCTGTTAAACTTAAGCATCAGAGTTGTCTATTAACTGTGCGATCTTTTCACTTCTTAACCAGTATATATTCTAGCTTTATATTTTCCCCATGTTTTTATTAATGAGGTTCTTATGTAGTGATTGCTGAAGTTGCCCTTCCAAGGCCAGTAATTTGTGGTTTTTTAGAGTGCACCATTCTTTTAGTGCAATTAAATTGCACGCTTCATAGTAAGTTTTTAGGTCTAGCAGACCTAGTCCTCCTCTTTTTTTTGTCATCTATCATGACTCTATATTTTATCCTAGGTTTTTTATTTATCCATATAAATTTGGTTATGTCAGAGATCCATTTTCTAAATAGATAATCGGTTCTGATTATTGGAAGCGTTTGGAATATGAATAATGCTTTGGGCAGTATTGACATTTTCACCAGGGCAACCCGACCTAATATTGATAAATTTAAAATTTTCCATTTTTCTAGGTTTTGTTTTATTTTTCCCCATAGTGATTCATAATTATTTTTGATCAGTTTGGTATTGTTTGGTGTTATCAGTACACCTAAATATTTTACTTTTTAAAAACTATTTTGATTCCTAAAGAATTTTCTAGAAGCTCCTTGGATTTGTTCTTAATATTTTTCACTAACATCTTCGTTTTTTGCTTATTTAATTTAAATACGGCGACTTTCCCAAATTCTTCTATTTTATTCAGCCATTGCTGGGCCGTCCCTATGGGATTTTCAATGATGCAAACAATGTTATCCGCATAAACCCTTAATTAATATTCATACCTTAATATTTTCATTCCTTTAATGTTTCATTTACTAATATAAATAATAAGGGCGATAGCTGGCATCCCTGCCTGGTACCTCTGGTGATATTTATTGTTTTTTGATTTACATGATCGTTTATTATTAATGTAGGTTCCTGTCTTGTGTAGATGGCATTTATTGCATTTTGGAAATATATACCCATATCTAATTCATTTATTAGCAATTTTAAATAATTCCAATTAACTTTGTCAAATGCCTTCTCGGCATCTATAAAAAGTAAGGGCAGTTCTCATGTCTCTCGTAATATTCAATAGTATTTATTAAAACTCTTGTATTGTCTTTAATCTGTCGGTTCGGTTCGGGAGAAACCCAATCGGTTCCTCCGAAATCCAGTCTTTTAGAAATGTTTTTAGCCTTTTAGCCATTATAATGGCGAAGATTTTGTAGTTGTGGTTTAGTAGAGATATAGGACGGTAATTTTTAATGTCCATTACATCCGTCTCCTCTTTATGTATTAGTGTTATATTAGCTTTCCCCCAAGTTTGGGGTATTTCCTTATTAACCAAGATGTTATTAAACACTTCTTTCAAGAGTGGGTTAAGTTCATTTCCAAAGATTTTATAGAAACATGCGATATAGCCATCAGGTCCTGGTGCCTCATTTTTTTTTAAGTTTACTAATGTGTAGCACACCAGTTCTCGTTTGTGCCTGGTGGGCAGGGGGCAGCGCCGGGGGTCCCACTAGCATTGGAGCCAGTTGATTCGGAAGAGGATTTGGAGGGGCTAGAAGAAGGGGATTTTGAGATAGCTGGACCTTCTTCTCCCACAGAAAGCCTGGCCTGGGATGACGGCTGGCCTGACCTCTTACAAACAGCAGGAAGGCCAGTTGGAATCCGAAAGCACTGATAGTGAAGATTATGAGCGGCCGGGGGGGGGGGGGCGAGGTTCGCAGGAGAGGATGTGGGAAACAACCGAAGGAGAGGCCCGGGAAGCAGATGGGGAGTTTGACTCTCACGAAGATAGGGAAGCAGGTGCTGGGAGGCAAGGTCGAACCTTTGATAGGAGACGGAGCATTGAGGCTAGCAGGAGGGGTTGGTTCCACAGCCTAGACCGACCGAGAGCTCGCAGCACAGATTGGAGGAGGAGAAGCCTAGAGCGTCGGGGCCTCGTCAAGGGATTAAGTATAGGATCCGTGGGAATGAATCCTATACTTCGGCCACGTCTCACCTATGCAGATGTGTAGCGAAGCCAGGTCCACGTAGCCAAGTTTGGGGCTAGTTGCCTGCCAAGTAGAGCTATATCTTGCAACCTTGTTTTGTTCCTGATCCGCTAGCTGAGCGGAGCCTTGCCAAGTCTTTGGATCTTTTGAGCCAAGTTTGCCGTTGGACTATACTCAACCTTTTGGATTACTTTTGATACTTTTTATGGACATTTACCTTTTCAACTGTTTTTATACTTCAATAAAGTAGTTAGTTGATTATTGTCTCTGTGTGTGTGATTAAGGGGCCGGCCTAGGTCTTGCATCGTGACAGTATGGCACTATCTATCTCCTGTGTTGTTATATTTTCATTAAGTATTGTTCTTTGTTCTTCAGTTATCCTACAAGCGAGGAAAGTGGACCCCACACATGAACCAAAGAATAACTGACCTGCTGGTGACAGAGCTGCTCACGAGGCTTCGCACTTCTCTGACCTCAGCTGAAAATGTAAATGTAATCATGGAAACTTACAGAAACATTATTCAAGAGCTCCAAAGTCAGCTAAGCCAGAGCAATAAAACAGAGAGGACACAGCTACATTGGCAGCAATACCAACAATCCCAAACATGGTTTGATAAGGAATGTCTTTCTGCCAAAAAAGCTCACTCCACTGCTTATAAGAGTTATAAACTCAATTCCACCCCAACAGTTGTGCAAAATCTTCTACTGCAAAAGAGACAATACAAAAAACTACTATCTCGCAAGAAGAGAGAGGCCATGAAAAACAATTGGGCTTGGCTCATCCAAGCTGTAAAGGCAAAGGACACAACCACCTTCTGGACACAACCACTAACCTTATCAGTCCATGGCTTTTAAAACACCCAGGGTGCACCGAAAGATATTACACCTTCCTGCTGCTTTCGGACTCCTGTTCTGCAATAACTCACAGTGTTGCCAAGTTCTGTGTGGCAGCAATTAATATTAGACGGTCGATGACTGACCCCACAAGGCAATTTCCTGCCAGGAATACATCTAGAGTAATTTATTAATACTGAAATGCTGTAAATGTTCCCTTCTCATCCCCCTCCAGAGCCTCCCAGTAGCTTGATATATTTTTTTAGCCGCCCCCCTCCTTTAGACACATATCTGCTTTTTAAAGTGTAATTTAACCTGTCTTTTAAATCTGTTTTCTTTTTATTACATGTTTTTAATCTGTTATTATATTTGACCTATTTGGGAACTGCGATTCCCTTTCCTTGGGCATCTGTGCCCCATTTTATGTGCTGGTCATAGACCGTAATAAATAATTGATTGATTGATTGACATCCCAGTGCATAACCTTTTGAGGTAGCACTAATTGATAGTTCTCAGGTGAGAATTTTCCATCCTTGTTTCTTTACTTTCCTCCCTTTGAGGGTTGCCCTTTTGTAGATCTGCTCCTGCAGTTTCATCGGTTTCTTCTATTTCTTCCCCGAAGATCTTCTCTTCTCTGTTCTGAATTGGAGTTTTGGCTTGTGTACTTTGTTCCTTGTTTTGTTTCCCTCTTGGCTGTGTTTTGGAATTTTTTCCTTTAATATATTTAGTGTAGAAAGCTTTGGATTTATCTACTGTGTCCAATGTATGTCTTCTTTCATTTAAGGTTACTGTAATTCCATCTATTTTTTCCCACTGGAATCTTATTTTGTTTTTCTTCACTTCTTCAGTTAGGAAAGAATAATTTCTGTGTTTGTTTAGGCTGGGTTGGGAGACTTCCTTCATTATGATGACTCTCTTTTCTTTGTAATATATTGGTTTTTTGGCACTTTCCTTTAATATTATGTCCCGTGCACACTTTTTACTAAAAGTGACAATTGTGTCTCTCGCTGTGTTGTTAATTTTGGAGAAGCCAGTTGTAATTCTGTAAACGCGGTCCAAATCTTGCTCTATATATTCTTCATTTAGATCCATTAGTTGGGAGAGTATATGTGTTACGATTTGTCCTAAATTTTCATTTTTTTGACTCAAGCAGGTTTCTAACTCTCAGTTGGTATTCGAGTTCTTTGTTTTCCAATAATTCCAGCTGTTGTTGCATTTTCTGATTTGCATTCTCTAATTTTTCCACTTTGTATTCAACTCTATCATACTGTTTCACTATCTTTTGATTTTCCTTTTTTACATAATCTACATCTTCCCTTAACTTATTTAGATCTTCCTTAATTTCAGATTTCAAATTTCTTATTTCTTCTTGTACTTCTGCATGTTGTCTGTCTTGTTTTTGTGAGGTTTTTTGTATTTCAGCTAGAATATCCTTGAAGCCTGTTTCTTCCGTTATTGAGTCTCTTTTATTTTGCTGTCTGGGCACTTGTGAGGCTTTCCCTCTAGTATACATTATTACAGTTTTGTGTCACCTCTTCCACTCACTCTTTCACTTAGGGATTGTTAAGTTATCGGAGCTTTGCAGTCTCTTACCTCTTTACAAGTCACTCTCGTGATGACTTCAGCTTCCATCCTTCTATTGAGTTCTTACATGGTGTTCTTCCCTATTTCCACCCTTAATTGGCGTCTCGTTCTAGTTCTCACGATACTTTCTCTGTGGATCTCACTCTTCCTTCAGTTCTGCTTTCTGCTTTCATCGTTTCTCTCCTCCATGTGTTCCGTCCTTCTTTCCTTCTCTTCACCTTCCTTCTGCCCCATGCTAATGTTGCCTCCAACCTTGGTTGCCAGGACTTCGTCAGCCTGTATTAAAGGGAGGGGGTTTCCTTAAAAAAAATTCAGTATATTCTACATGAGTACAATTCCCCGCCGTACCTTGAACCCGTTGGTTCCTGGTTTCACTGTCCCCCTTATCCTTGTTTTAAGTGAGGGAGCTTTTGCTCTACCTGGTTGTTGTAGCCAAACCGTGTAGAGAATCTTTCTCTTTTGTTTTGATTTGCTGTAGCAAACTTTCCCAAAGTTGTTAGGTCTGTTCTCTCTCCCCACCTATCCCTTTGTCTCCTTGTCTCACTGTCATTTTCTCTGTGCTACGAAGACTTGCAATTGTATGCTTACTCACCAGCCTGTAGCACTCTCCAAAAGACCTTCTTGTATTCTCCGATATTTCTTCTTAGTATCCAAAGTTTCTTTTTGTTAAGCTGGTGACAGATGACGGGTTGAGAACACAGGAGCGCTTGGCTCCTTGCTTCCTTGCTGTAGAACTAGCCTTTCCCTCTTTGTGCCTCATTGCTGGGCACTTTAAGACCACTCCTTCAGGTGGTCGCCTCTTTTAGCACCATCAGCCGAAAGCACTGTGAGGGTCTCACCTCTAAGACCTCGTTCCATCTGTTAGAGGAGGGAGTTTATACCTCCCTGGCTAGTATAATCTTGGCTGTTCCTTGGAGCCCCAAGAGAACACATCTGCCACCATGCAGTCACCAACCGGAAGTCTGTAATTTTTCCAAATATAGAAAGCTTTAGTAAAGTTTCAGATAAATATTGTTAGAGGACCAATATCTGTGTTTAAATTTTTTTAATCTATTTTTTTCTACAGAATTCCAGAGGAGCTTCCAGTGATGCAGTTGATGAGAAAAGCCCTACAGCTGTTTAGAATTAATTTGCTTACCCATCAGTAAAATATGTTTTTCAGTGTATGATGAATAGCATGAACAATCCTGCGGTGAAGCTACGTTCAAATCAACCGGCTGGACAGGGTGGACCCTCTCTTAAAGATCCCACCGCTGCCGCCAATATGTGACCACTCCACTTCTTGACCGGCCTCAGACTGGACAATCTTTCTATGTCCACACTGCTGACCTCCAATCCAAGGAAACCTCGAAGTTACCTCAGCAACTTCACGTTTATTGGCAGGGTACTGTCTCACCCCTTCACCATTTAACTGACTGGAGTTTTAAAACTTCTCCGTGACCACTTGACCACGCTGCCACCATTTATCCGGCTGACCACTGACTTTGAGGGCCACCACCAATAAAAGAATCAGGAGAGGTGTTTTCCTTTAAGATGCAAACAATTTATTTTGACACAAATGGGTACAATCTTGGTTGGTTTCAAACTTCCTTAGAGGCACAACTTTTTCTGTTACATAACACAATGGGGACCTATTATAGGGTTTCCACTAAACCTCTATAAACCCCTGCAACTTTAACTAGGGTCTCTATACCCTTTAACTGGACTGCTCACTAGCAGACCTTAAGACACACACTAACACTGGACCGTTCTCTTTCAGTCCTTAGGACACTCTCAACTAGAACATAACTCCTCCCCCTCTCATTTGGCAGTTGGCTTCCCGCTCTCTTCCAACTGTAGAATTCAAACCTGAACATTCTACTAGCCTCTAGCCTGGTTGCCATGGCGACAGCTCTTCTAAGCTTCTGCCATGCCTCCCTTCTGTTTCACCCACAGAAACAAACCATAGAACATTCAAAACAACATACATTTTAACACATGTCACACAACATTTACACACAAATAATCAACATCATTACATTACCTTCCTTCCTCGAAATTATTTTTAATTCTCTCTGTCCAGAGTGAATTAAAAATAATGCCGTTAACAAGACATTATATAATCTTATACATTTCATATACATTTATACTTACACAACTATATACAAACCATATCCATTCTGTAATCTGAATTTAAGTAACTCTCGATAAAGAGTCAGCTACTACATTCGATTTGCCTTTCACATGCACTACCTTAAAATCGTAGTCTTGCAAGAGTAAACTCCATCTTAAGAGTTTGTTGTTAGTACCCTTAACATTACTCAGCCATTTTAATGGCGCATGATCCGTCTGCAAAACAAACTTCCTGCCCCACAGATATGGTCTCAGTTTTTGAATCGACCACACTATGGCGAGACATTCTTTCTCGATGGTAGAAAGACTACTTTCTCTCGGCAATAGCTTTTTACTTAAAAACATTACAGGATGCTTTTCCCCATCCTCGTCAGCTTGACTTAAAACCGCTCCCAAACCTGTTTCTGATCGTCGCACGTTAATATAAATGG
>JARBWK010000008.1:66716709-66735783 GCA_030556195.1 Anolis apletophallus | reverse complement strand
ATATACATATTCTCCATCAATTTACCTTAGTTACTCAACCTATTCAAACAAATGTCTGTGTCCCATCACTGTAGTTCACTGAATGGCTCTAGGCTCTAATGTTATGAAAGCAGCAAATACACTTTTCATCCAATTTCTCCATAGCATACTATTTTATAAAACACTTCAATTAAAACCCCACTTCACTAAACCAAACCTTTCCCAACTCCCTGATTTGATAGTAATAATTCACTTTGACCTTTCCACGTCGCAATGCCTTAATTTCACTCTTCAAAAAGAGATGCCTAAGTGAATGCAGAGGAACCCTCTGCATTCACCACATGTATAATTTCTTTCAACAGAAACATTCACAAGATTAAAGAAAAATATTTGCAACTGTAATACCCTAAAATACAACTGTGTGATTTTTTTCCTGCACTGATTAAACAATTGAGCTTGTGTAACATTGGTGCATTTGCATTAGCACAGTCTCTGGCAGCACATGTCCTATCTATATTTAGATGGGAGTAGGTTATCAGATAGAAAACATTAACCCACAGACATTATGCTGTACTTACTGTGTTAATTGCCATACGGGCTTCGAAGTTATCCACACAGCTTAATACCAGATCAACAGGTTTTCCTTCTTCCAATCCACCATCACTAAAAGAAAAAAACCAACAGAATCCAGATTTCTAAAGATAACTTGCAAGTACAAGCTCCTTCAACAGCTCCCCTTCCTTCTTCTATCACCATAATCACATCTGACTGAAGCTGAGAACGTGGGACTTTTTATTTTTGCAAAAAGAGCCTTTCTTTTTCCAATCAGTCCATCCAAAAAATATTCCCACCTGGAAGTGTGTTTAGCCTCTCTAGGTCCTCCAGTGTGATTCTACATTATGCTTCTGACCCAAGTACAGACAGACCCTGAGTTGCAGACAAGATAGGTTGTATAGGTTTGTTTTCAAGTTGATTTGCATGTAAGTTGGAAGAGGCACATTTTAAGTGTAATTCCAGCCCCCCACCCCCACCCCCCCCCCCACATATAAAAGCTGACCCTATCTCCGATATATATACTAGCAATGTGCATTCGGGCCAAAACTCTTTCCAAAAATATTGTCCCTCTGAATTCTTTTCACTGGTCTTTCTCTCTCTCTCTTCCCCTTTCTGTTTTTGAAAATTACACGAAAATAGCTACTCGAAAACTACAATTTTTTTAATTAACAGTGATTCGGCCCAACTTTTAATGTATACTAGAAATGGAAATGGAGATAGTTTGGGATGATACAAATCAGACATTGTTATTGTTATCATGCCACCGCTACTGTAATTTTAAAGAGCCAGTATATGGAATAAGTTTTATTGTTTATAATGGAAAGTGCTTATTGTACTTTTAAAGATTGTATATTATTTGATGTCATGGCCTATGGCTGGTACAATAAAAAATTCATTCAGTTCATTCATATTGTTATTAAAAACATTTAGGCTAAAAGAACACCATGTTCTTAACTTTAAGATGAACTTTACCTGATCCTATCCATAAAATGTTGAAAGTTATCCATAGTTGTGATGTTGTAGTTATGCACTTCAAATTGGACATCAGGATTAATGTTCCTAAAGTACCAAAAAAAACCCATTGTGTTATCTAAAGACCTAAAGTGAAAACATCCAACAGACATTCCTATACCATTACTTTTCGCAAGTTCTAGGGCTGTATTCCTTCTTGAAAGAAGTCCTGTAGAAAATAAATATGCTGGGGAGGTTGGAAGTTCTAAATACAATTTTAATTTTAGTTCTTATATCTCAACTGTATTTTAAGTTACATGCATGAAACAAATATTTACTTGCTTTTAAATTGTTTTCAATGTTTATATTTGCCATTTTTAAATTTATTGAGTTGTGTCATGTCTCCATCAGGAGAAAGACAGAGTAGAAATACAGTACATAAATAAAATAAATAAATAAATAAACCAACTTTCTAATAACAATAGGCAATATTAGGATGAACAATTTTTGAGACTGGTTTATTTTCCAAATAAATTAATCAGAATATCTGAACGTTTGGGTTTGCACCTCACACTTCAAACACTTGGGCCCCATTTATTCACAACATACCTCAGTGTGTGCTCTGCTGCTTGAACTTTACTCAGTCCAGCCTGATGGGGTTGGAAAAAGAGCAGTTCATATTTGCCAGCTCCACCTTGTCATAATCAAATAGGAGCAGCTAAAAAGAGTACAAACAACACATGAGGGATTCTACTTTAGAAGAAATATGGTCAAACCTCTTGGCCTTGCTAATATTAATTCAATGTATCCATGTGGTTTTGAATTGTTTTTATATTTGTTTTAATTTTCTAAACTGCCTGAAGTCCTGCTTGCAGGACAAAACTGTGGGATTAAAATAAGACAAAAATCTTGGCACTATAGACTGCTGCAGCAAGATACATACCAGTAAGTACAAAGCATAAGAAACAAATCCAGATGGTGAATGGGGAAGGGATATTTTCTCTACTTACAAACCCAGACCTTGGCTTCAGACAGACCCAGCACTTTAATACATGCATATATGACCAACCCCCTTGGTCTTGTTAATATTCAGTAAGAATTTAACATCTGTTATAAATAAAAATATCTCTTTAGCCAATAAAATCTTATGAAATAATCAGTACCGTACATTAGCAATATTCCCTTAAGAACAAATAATAACTTCAAAAATTGGAACAACATACATTTCTACAGAATGGACAATTTAAAGTTCATGCATTTAAATTTTCCATCCATTAGAAAGAAAACCTTTTATGGGTTACATGTTATGAGAAGGATGTGCTCCCATTTGTTTCCCACATGTCTCTGCAGGAGACAGAAAAAGACTAAAGTGGGATATTGTTCAAGAGTGGCACTCAAATGTAGCTGTACCTTGGATCATGGACAAGGAAAAAAGCAGGATTTAAATAGTACAAACACACATACATGGAAGTGGATGTGAAACCCAGGGATTTGTAAACATGAGAAGTAATTCATGTTTCAAAACACATGGGCCGTTATCCTAATTGAAGCCAGTGAAGCATAAACATTTTGCCAGCACATTTATGTTAAGGGTTCAGATGGAGGAAGCTGCTGTTTCTTCTCCAACCATTGGTTTATGACAAGGTTAAAGGCCTGGAGACGGCAGTGCTGTGCCCCCAGGACTAGCAACTAGCTGCTGTTACACTCCTGAGCAAGGAATATTCTGTGCTCTCCTGAGCAACAACTGCTCCTTTCTCTCCAACTGTGCATATGGCAGCTGGATGGTACTGGGGTACAATACTGCTCTCTGACCACTGAATCAATGAGAGTGTACCATCTAACTCTTACACAACCAGAGAAAAGATTATGCATAAAGTGGTACTGGATGCCTGCTGACACAACGTACTCACACTGGAATAATGGCCCTTTACACCAGCACAAGCCACCAATAGGACCCTGTCCAGAGTAGGCATGCATACAGGAGCCTCAGCCAAAAAGATTGTACGTCTTTGCTTCTAAAACACACTTTTCCTCACACAAACATCTCTAAAACAGGAAGCATATTAGAATCATGGGTGCTTTCAATATACATACAAATCTGCTGGTAATGCTGCAATTAGTGTGCAACTTACAACTGATAGCATTTTAGAATCAAAGATGTATTTGCCAATCATTACAGGCTCTCACATACAGTATGTGTCTGTTCTTAATTATAGAGCAGAGCAAATGATTCAAACTGCTGTACAAGAAAAGAGATTCCAGATGAGCATAAGGAAATACTTCCTAACAGTAAGAGCAGTTCAACAATGGAATATACAGCCTTGGAGTGAGCTGAGTCCCCTTCTCTGCAGGTTTTTAAGCAGAGGTGGGATGGCCATCTGTGAGGAGTGCTTTGATTGGTTGCTCCTACATGCAAGGGGTTAGACTGGGTGGCCCTTGTGGTTTCTCTCAAGTCTATGATTCCACGGACACTGAACTTTCTCCAAGCACCAATGATTTCATGCAGGATTGTGTTGTTATAATGAAGAAATATATATTACCTTACCAATGCCACATCTTGTCAGCATCTCAGCCGTCACGCTGCCAACTCCACCAACACCCACGATAGCTACTGCAAAGGAGCGGATTTTCTGTGACATGAAACCAACTCTAATAAGTGCAACAGGCTCTCGGTTAACCAGAATTCAAACAAACAACTCTCAAGCAACTGGCAAAAATAATCAAATAAATAATGCTTTTTAAGCTTTGATTATGTTTTTATGGATTTTAACTGATTTTTTAAAATGCCATGTATATTTAAATCTGTTTTTGTTTGTATATTTGTAGATTTTAAACTGGACTGAAAGGCTTTTAACGTAAGCCACTTTGAGTCTGCTTGTTGGAGAGAAAAGCAGGGTATAAATAAACATAATAATAAAACATGTAAAAAGCTGTTTTTATAATATAGTGAAACAGTAAAACTGCTACATTATGATACATTTGTCTTTACTTCCATTTTACTGTATTTCAACATTAATATCAAGTCAATACAGAGTTTGTGGTATGGTCTAGTATGGGGTATAGTATTAGTTAGGCTTATTTTAATAGTAGCTCTCAAGGAACCAGAAACTGCATTTAACTGGCACCTATCAATCGCCATAGGTGTCTGTTAACTGAGAGTCTACCGTACTTCATTCCCTGAGGTTATACCATGAAGCCAAATGTCTACAAGAACATGGACCCACCTCATAGTCTTTCACAATTCCCATTCTTTTCAGTGCCATCAAACGACTAGAGAAAGAGAGGAGGAAACAAAAACAATTTTATTAAAAACGCATTTTCTCAACTCTCTCACACACATCAATGTTATATTAATTCCAGTCGAAAACCAACAATTTAGCCCTTTATAACACAATCCTGATACATCATCACCAACTGACTTGGTTGAGACTCAGTGAGATATTCATTGAAAAACTACAGCAAAATGTGTAACAGGATGTCGCACGAAAACAAAGGTTTTTGCAGTTTAATATGATAGGACCATATTAGGAAATGACTGTCGGAGCAGGGTGTTAGAGCAGGGTATGATACGAGTTGTAATCCTCTGCTCTGCACAGCAGAAGTTGTGCGTGGATGGACTTAGTATATTCCGGAAGACTGGAAACACACAGCTATTTTCCCTCATACAGGCGATGACGCTGGCAAATAAATAGGCGGACATTCTTGCCAAACACGGCAGGCAACTTTATCTTTTATTGTTCAGTTTCTTCTAAATACTTTAAACAAAAACATCCAGCAGCTTGCTTCAACAGAACATGCTTAAACTTCAGCTTCAGTAAAGGCAAAAATGTGAACAGTAGATAAAGGCGAAACACAAACAAAACTTTGCCCTCTGCTTCTTCTGCCCAGAAGCTACTTACTGTCCAAGCAAAACAGTGAAGCCTTTTACAGCCACTTCAGCCAGAAACAGATTCCCATAACTGTTTCTTCCGGCTCTCTCCCAGAAAGCATTTCCAATTACTCCAGCTAGAAGAAGATTCCCATAACTGCTTCTTCCAGCTCACTCCCAGGAAGCATTTGGGCTTCTCTTGCTCTAAAATGAGCCACAAACCTAATATGAGTAGCATAAATCCAGAAGCATACTCAGCTTCTCTTGCTTCGCCATGAGCAACAAAAAACAATGAGCAACATGGGGAAATTATAGCTGCAGGACTCCACCCACTCAACTAGCCCAGGTGAGCCTGGTTAATTAACTGTACTCAGGGATTGCACCTAGATGTAAAGCAGGGGTAGGGAACCCACGGCTCGGGAGCCAGATGGGGCTCTTTTCATGATTGCATCTGTCTTTCCAGAGCAGCCCGGGCCTCGGTTTCTCAGCATGCAGCAGGAAACCTTTCGTTCTCTCCTTCCTTTTCCCTCCCTCTCTCCCCTTCCTTTCCTCCATTCTCCCTCCCCCCTTCCTTCCTCTTTTATTCCTTTCCCCCAAGTCTTCCTTTCCTTCTCCTTCCTTTCTTTTCACTTCCCCCTCTCTCCCCTTATTTCTTTTCTTTTCCCTTCATTATTTTATCTTTTCCTCACTCCCTTTTCTTTCTTTTCCCCACCCTTTCCTTTCCTCCCTTCCAATTTCCTTCTTTATTTTCCCCTCCTTGTCTCTCTCCTTTGCTTTTCTTCCTTTTCCATTATTCGTTCTTCTTTTCTTCCTTCCTCTCCCCCTCCCTCCTTTATTTCCCCTGTCTTTCTTTCCCCCTTCCTTCCGTCTTCTCTTCCTTCCCAGAGTCCTGAGCATGCCTTTTGCAGAGCCAGGTCTGAAGTGTCCCGTCATTCTGCTGAGGGAATCCTTTTATCATAGTATGTATGCATATACTCACATTTAGTTGAATTCAGTCTTAAAATATATTATATATTTTTTTCCGAATATTTTGCTTTCATGGCTCTCTAGAGCAGGCGTGGGCAATTGCCGGCCCTCCAGGTGTTTTGGACTTCAAATCCCAGAAATCCTAACAGCTGGTAAACTGGCTAGGATTTCTGAGAGTTGAAGTCCAAAACCCCTGGAGGGCCGGCAATTGACCATGCCTGCTATAGAGTCAAAAAGGTTATTTATTATTTATTTTATTATTTACGTCATTTATATTCCACCCTTCTCACCCCGCAGGGGACTCAGGGCGGATCACAATGCACATATACAGGCAAACATTCAATGCCATAGACACACAACATATATAGACAGACAATGAGCTACACAATTGGTCGAGAGCTCACCCCGACCCGGGCAGGCCTCGAACTCATGACCTTCTGGTCAGTGGAGATCTTGGCTGATTCCAGCCCAGGAGGTCACTTACAGTATCGACATGTATTAGAACGCGGAAACGCGAAATCTCCCGTCTTGACTCTGAGTCCCATTTGTTCCACTACAACCCTGGGGAGGAGCGGTCAGAAGTTCAGAGCGCCCTGAGGAAGCGTGGTTTACTCGAAACGGCCATCTTGGTGTCAGCTTACCTCCAGCCATAGGCGCCTGCCCATTCAGCAGCTTGCCAGCTCTTCTACCCACCAAGGCTCCCCCACTGACTCAGTCACTAGCCTGGGAATTATTAGACTCTGGACTATTTACAGGGGTTACTCAGATTCTGTTAGAGCGTCGTTTAAGCCCATTGTATTGTAAGGGCTCAGTTTGTTACGACTGTGTTACGCTTGTTATATCAGACTTGCGATATTGTGATTTAATTGTACTACATTGCACTATATGTGATATTGTTCTGCTATTTAGCACGTATATTGTTCACAGTAATAGCATCTGTGATTTTTACGATATGATGACTCGTTATTGACCACTCTCACAGTTCTGCCCCTTTATATTTCATGGTTTAGCTTTGTGTACTATTAGTTGGTCTCAGTGACATATTGCGTTTGTGTATTGGATTATACACCCAAGTAACCAAACACTTGTTTCTTTTTCTTTACTTGGATTTCTACAAATCCCGACAACGACATTTATAACCCAGCATCAAAAATGGTGTTATCAGCCGCCTGCAAAAATGACGTATTCCCGTATTATAATTGTAGTCTCAATTCGCTTCTGACACAAGAACTAAGAATAAATCAGCCGCATGGAAATGAACGCCAGGTGACAGGATGCTCTCGCATTCTCTAAACGCAATGCAGATGGCTCAAATCAATGTGTTGTGTTTATTTTTCTCTTTCATGGAAAGTTTCATGCTTTTTGGAAGCTTGTTTAGAGAGGGTTAAGGGCCTTTGAGGCTCCCTCCAGGTGAAGATATAGTTCTCTTTTGGAATAATATTTATTTATTATTTATTATTTATTTACTATTTTTATATGCCACCCTTCTCAACCCCGAAGGGGACTCAGAGTGGCTTACAGCAAACAACAATACTGCCAGAGTGGCTTACAGTGTACATATAACAATATTGCTGGAGCGGCTTACAACAAACTGAAAAAACAAACAATTAACATTACAACATATCACAATATTGTTAGCAATATTGCATGTAATACAAATATATAAATTATAATATCACGATATAATTATTGTATCACATTATCATTGGCAGTATTATACTGTGTTACAATACAACAACACCAATACCAAATGCATATACCACATACCATACCATAATCATACTATTATTATTACATTACAATTATTATCTATTATATAAATGGGTTCACGTCATGTGATGTATACCTCAAACAAAGAAACCTTACAACGCAGAAACACAATACTTGACAAAAGAAATAGGCCTCAAGCAAGGTACGTTTGTAGCAAAGAAAATTTCCCCCCCAAAACCTAAAAGGCCCCCAAAACAACGAGTAAAAATAAAACTACATTTACCAGCATCCTCTGGGGCAGCCAAAGACTCACCCAGCCTCTACATTCTGAACAACATGATTGGCTGCCAATAAGGGCAGATTTGCATAACTGCTGCACTGGCCAGCCAACATGAAAATTCAGATCCATAATGAACTGCCAAAACAGAATAAGGAAAAGGCCTGAGCCAATCCCCAACACAAACACCCAAATCACTTCCAACCGAAAAATCACAGACCACGCCCAAAATTGACAGTAAGGCTTCATTAACTTGATTTCCCTAACTAGGCCTCACTTACTGGGAAGCTGTTTACGCTCTGAATTGACAGTAAGGCTTCATTAACTTGATTCTCCCGACTAGGCCTCAGCTCATTGGACATTGTGTATGGCCTGAATTGACAGTAAGGCTTCATTAACTTGCTGTTCCTAACTAGGCCTCAGCTCATGGGACATTGTGTATGGCCTGAATTTACAGTAACCTACCTTGGCACACAGAGCCCCGACCATGCATGATGGGACTTGAAGTACCACCATGGAAAATGGGATTTGTAGTACTTCAAAACCCATCATGCCCCACAGACCACTGTGGCCCAGAACCAAGACCAATAAAGACCCAACTTGGCACACCATGCCCCCATGACCCACACTCCATCCAACTGCAGTTTAGAGGAGGGCACACCGTGGATGATTGGACTTTCTCGCATCTCCTAAAAAGGGCACAGCAACGCGTGCCGGGTACAGCTAGTAACATATAACATAATACAATATATTGACATTATATTATATTGTATCAAATTGCAATGCAATGCAACACTATATTATATTATATATTATTATATTATATTATCTTTAAAATAATAAATAACATAATAATATGGGCTAAACCTGGCGTGGGTGAGGCTTTGGCCCTCCAGGTGTTTTGGACTTCAACTCCCACAATTCCTAAGAGCCGGTGTTGGGAGTTGAAGTCCAAAACACCTGGAGGGAGGGAGGGCCCAAGCCTGACCCATGCCAGGGCTAAACAGCACCACAGGCGCCTCTTCCCTCTCACAGGCCTGTGCCCACCTGTACGGGTTGGAGTCCGTGACCTCCGGGCTCATCTGCTCGATCCTCGCCCGGCCACTCTGCCCCTCGCCGCCGCCCCTCGCCCTCTCTCGGGCCAGTTCTTCCTCCAGCTCCTTCACGCGGCCCCGAAGCCGCTCCACCAGGCCCTCCGAGGCAGCCATGGCCTGCCCCCCGCGAGAACAACGCCTCAGGAAACTCCCCGAGGCCCTGAAACAGCCGCTCTCCCTTCAGCGACTGAGGAAGCTCGGCCGGCAAGAGACACGTCGCCGCGAATGGCTCTTCCTGGAGAAACAGCGAAAGGCGTCCGCCGTCTGCTCCATCCCGCCGCTGGGGTTCCGGCCACAAAGGTTCCCCCATCTCTATATCCCAGGCACAGGCAAACTTGGGCCCTGCAGGGGTTTTGGACTTCAACTCCCACAATTCCTAACAGCCGATGTGGGAGTTGAAGTCCACTGGAATGAATCCCAAGAGTTCTAGTTTCACAAGGCCTTCTCTGCCCAACTTGAAGAAAACGGAAGTTCTCTACCAGCCCGCATCACAGGAAGAACACCATCATCCCCACATCAGCATAGGCAAATCTGTGCTCTATGTCAGTGTTTCCCAACCTTTCTTGAGCCGCGGCACACTTTTTACATTTACCAAATCCTGGGGCACACCACCAACCAAAATGATACAAAATGACACTCAAACACAGTAATACATATAGTTAATACGTTTTTGAATGTATTTATACACTCAGTGTGAAACCTGGGCCTGTTTCGATGAAACACAACACAAGAGTGTAAGCAATATGCGGTAATAGCAAATATTTAGTATTCAAAAGTGATAATACGCATTCAACGACATCAAAAACACAATTTCAGAGTAACAAATTCATACAGTATATCAAGCACGCCCATTATCGCAGTAAGGATTATTATTACATATATATGATGGCAGTCCAGTAATAATCCTTACTGCTATAATGAATTGAGATCGCAACTGGACTTTGCCGCAAACAACTCTCCAGCTCATTACTCCTTTTGAATTGTTGACACGGCTTGCCGATTTCCACACCTCGGACTCCCCTTGGAAGGAGAGTCTACCCACTGGTTCGTGCTCCCCCCTTTGCCTATGAGGACACCCATTCCCATTCAATGAACCCATGATGCATTGGCGTTTTCTGATTTTTCCTATGGACCTGAATTACCTTGGACATTGACTGACGTAATTGTTGCATAGGGTAGGAGCCCACTGTGGGCGTGCTTGATATACTGTATGAATTTGTTATTATGAAATTGTGTTTTTGATGTCGTTGAATGTATATTATCACTTTTGAATACTAAATATTTGCTATTACCGCATATTGCTTACACTCTTGTGTTGTGTTGCTTAGTAGCAACTCCCCCCTTTTGTTATCCTGTTTCGATGAACACAACATAGATATCCTGGCAGGAATGGCAGAAAGACACAAACTTCCCACACATAACTTCCATAACCAAGAGAAAATACTATAAGAGTTTAGTGGGCATTGACCTAGAGTTTTGGAGTTGTAGTTCACCTATATCCAGAGAGCACTGTGGACTCAAACAATGTTGGATCAGGACCAAACTTGGCATGAATACTCAATATGCCCAAATGTGATCACAAATGGAGTTTGGGGAAAATAGACCTTGACATTTGGGAGTTACAGTTTCTGGGATTTATAGTTAACACACAATCAAAGAGCATCCTGAACTCTTCTAACAATGGAATTGAACCAAACTTGGCATATTGAACTCTCATTACCAACAGAAAGTACTGAAAGGGTTTGCTTGGGAATTGACCTTGAGTTTAGAAGTTGTAGTTCACCTACACCCAGAGAGCACTGTGGACTCAAACAATGTTGATCTATGTCGTTGGCAGTAGAGGGAAGAAAGGGTATTGGAGGTTCCAATTTCCCACGGCACACCTGATGATCGCTCACAGCACACTAGTGTTCCACGGCACACTGGTTGGGAAACACTGCTCTATGTAACATTTGTCGACCTCACCAAAGCCTTCGACACTGAGCAGAAAAGGTCTGTGGCAGATCCTGGAACGACTAGGATGTCCCCCCAAATTCCTCAAAATGATTATCCTGTTACATGAGGGCCAGCGCGGTCAAGTCAGATATGGCGATGCTCTCTCGGAGCCCTTTCTAGTAACTAATGGAGTGAAACAAGGTTGTGTTCTTGCACCAACCCTATTCACAATCTTCAGCAGCAGCATGCTCCAACGGGCTATGGCAGACCTCGAAGAAGACGGCATATATATACGCTATCGTACTGAGATATCGTATCTTATCTTGTTCAACTTAAGCCGTCTGAGGGCTCGCACTAAGACTCTAAACTATCTAGTCCAGTGCTGTCCAACTTCTTCCGGCCCAAGGGCCGGAAGAAGTGTCACTGATCACCTGGGGGGGCCGCAGGTGATCAGTGAGCAGGGGGGCGTGGCCACTCCCGGGGGGCGTGGCCGCTCCCGGGGGCATGGCCGGCCTCCTGCGCGGCCCGCCCATTTTCAGGAGGGTTTCCCTGGGTGACGTCTGGGTGAGCCTGACGTCACCCAGCCTAACGTCACCAGGAAACCCTCCCGCAAGCCTGGATGGCTGGTGGGGGAAGCGAAGCGCCGTCGCTTTTCCCGCCAGCCCCAGGCTTCGGGAGGGTTTTGTCCGGCTCCTGTGTCTCTCTGCTCAGAGGGACACGGGAGCTGGCGAAAATCCCCCGCCAGCCTGGATGGCTGGTGGGGAAGCGAGAAGCGCCGCTCGCTTTCCCCGCCAGCCTTCCAGGCCCGGGAGGGTTTTTGCCTGGCTCCTGTGTCTCTCTGAGCAGAGGGACATGGGAGCTGGGCTTAAAACTCCCCGCCAGCCTGGATGGCTGGTGGGAGAGCGAGCGCCGCTCGCCCCCCGCCAGCCTTCCAGGCTTGGGAAGAGGCCGCCCCGGCACTCGCGTCTCGAGTGCCGGGTGAAAACCTTCCCAAACCTGGAAGGCTCGCGGGAAGCGAGCGCCGCTCGCTCCCCCGCCAGCCATCCAAGCTGGCGGGGAGTTTTCGCTGCTGCCGTGATGCCTTGGAAGGGAGGGAGGCGCCGTGGGGACCCTCCCTTCCAAGGCATCGGCTCTGGAGAGAGGGAAGAAGAGGGCGGTGCAGGGAGGAGGAGCTGGCTCACTTCCTCCTCCCTGCCCCGCCTCCTTCTTCCGGCCGCCATTTAAATTTTTTTAAAAAAAAAATTTAAATGGCGGCCGGGGGGCATAGCTGGGGCCGGAGCCAACAGGCTGGGGGGCCGTGTACGGCCCCAGGGCCGCCAGTTGGACAGCCCTGATCTAGTCCGTCAGCTGCTTTTTGCTGACAATGCTGCCCTTGTTGCCCATTCAGAAGCAGCCCGGCAACGCCTAACATCCTGCTTTGCAGCAGCTGCAGAGCTGTTTGGGCTGGAAGTCAGCCTGAAGAAAACGGAAGTCCTCTACCAGCCCGCACCACAGGAAGAACACCATCATCCCCACGTCAGCATAGGCAAATCTGTGCTTAAGTCCATTCAGCAGTTCGCCTACCTGGGAAGCATCATCTCTTCAGACGCCAAGATAGATAAAGAGATAGATCACAGATTATCAAAGGCATATAGTGCGGAGATCCCCGGGGGACGAAGATGGCGGCAGGTCGGGCACTTTAGGGGCTCCTGAAGTGCCTCTCTCTCCACCGGCCGGAGGGCGATCGGCGCCTCCATCCACGGACACAGAGGTGTCCGGTGGGATCGCAAGCCGCTAGGCGGGCTCCGCTGGCTCCAGGGATCTCTCCCCCTCAAGAGGGAGATTGCGCGAGCCCGGGTTGCCGCCGCTACGCGTCGAGCGGGCCGAGGAGAAGGGAAGCGGGCGGCGACCCGCACGTACTGCCGGCCCTGTCCCCCCCCCCCCACACCAACGGGCGGAGGGAAAGAGAGGAGGAGGAAAACAAAGAAGAAAGCGGCCGTAAGTTGGGGGGATCCCCGGGCCGTGGCGAGAGAGGGCACCGCCAGTGCTGGGGGGGGGGAGGCGCGCCTTCCCGGCCCCAAAAGATCTACGCAGCCCCGCAGACCCCCCCATCGCAGCAGAGATAGAGACCAGGGTAAAGAGGGAAAAGGCCCAAACAGAGGGGGGGAAAAACTCTCCTCTATACTAAAAAATAAAAAAAGGGGGGGGGAAGAGAAAAAGAATCATCCCAGGCAACAGGGGAGCCAAGATGGCGGCCATCCCTGCCTAACTCCTGAAGAAGACAAGCTCTTTCTTTTTTGGCGGGAGCGCCATTTTGTGGAGGAAAAAAGAAGAAGAAGAAAAAGAAGACAATTAAAATAAAACAAAAAGAGGAATAACAAATAAGTGAATAACTGGACTGTAGCAGGAAAACCAGGAGTCTTTCAGAACAAGTAAACAACCAACAAATAAATACAAAATGAACACCCCAAGAGAGGAAGAGCGGAGGATGAGACAGGAAGAGGGGCCAGAAGAGGAGGAAATAACGCTGGGGGATGTCCTTGCAGAGCTGCGGAAGATAGGGAAGGCCCAAGATGGTTTCCTGCGGAGGATGGATGCCATGATGTCCCGGCAGGAAGACCACATGGGCGCGAACCGGGGGCACCCCCTACAGGAAAGTTCAGAATCAAATGAAGAGGCGCTCCCCACAGGGCCAGGGTTGCCGATCTCCTATGAGGATGGAGAGGATGCCCCCCGGGTCAAGGGGGAGAGCGCAACGAGATGTACAGGTGGAGAGGAGAGAGGGAAGGAGAACGTAAAGCCGGGGCAGGACCAGAGGAAAGAGGACCGCGCCCCAGAAATAGGGAGGCAGCCCTGCTGAGGCGGCAGGAAGGACCTCAAAGAGCCCTAACACCTCTGCTCCCCAAGAAAGAGAAGAGGGGAAGAATCAAGAGGTCGCTACAGCACCCAAAAACCCCAGCCTGGATGCAGCTAAGAAGGACGGCAAAAAGAATGGGACGCAGCCCACTAGGAAGAGAGGCAGGGCGGGAGCAACCCAGCAAGGAAGGAAGAATAACCTGAAGAAAAGCTGCCCTTACTCTCTTGAGGCGTATTTCAGGCCTACGAGAAGTGGCATCCCGGAGATGGGCATGGAAGGCCTCGAATCGCCTAGGGAGAACGGCTAAAATGGAGGTTGGAGGACGTGAAGGGACGCGGGTCCGGCTACGCTGGAAGACAGGGAATGGACAATGGGCATAAAATGCTGGAAAGATTTTGGAGACTACAGGAAAGAACAAAAGTTCTCTCAAAAGGACAAAAGCTAAAAACAACAGATTGCTCCCAGACGCAGAGGGTTAGGAAGATACGCCTCGGAAAAAAAGAAGGAAAAAGGAGCCTAGAAAGAGGACCTGTAAAAAGAAGTGACCAGCTCTACTAGGAGGGAGACTGCAAGAGAACAATAAGGAGCACCCATGAACAAGGACTCTAGAAGGAAACAAGCTACTCCCGTCTTTATCTCTTCCCATCAACATTACCCATCACTAGCCTCCTTCACCGCCCACCACTCTTTCTCCCCCTCTACCCCCCGCATCCCTTACCACCGACCCCCAGCACCAACCCCCTTCCCACTCCCTCTACCCCCCTCTCCCATCACCGTACTCCAGCCTCTCCTCTTTCTTCCCCCCTACTGCCCTGTTCCTGAGACTGTTCCCCCACTTCCACTGTTTGTTTGTTTATAGAAAAACCCCAATAAATATATTTTTTTAAAAAGGGCATATAGTGCATTTGGAAGGCTTCACAAAAGAGTCTGGAGCAACAAGCACCTGAGGCAAAGCACCAAAATCAGTGTGTACAGAGCTATCATACTGTCTATTCTCCTCTATGGGTCTGAAACATGGGGCACCTATTGCCAACACCTACGACTCCTTGAACGCTTTCATCAGCGCTGTCTTCGCACAATCCTAAATAGACACTGGACCAACTATGTGACGAATGTTGCTGTCCTTGAGCAAGCAGGGATCACCAGCGTTGAGGCCATGCTATTGAGAACACAGTTGTGCTGGGCAGGGCACGTCTCTAGGATGGAGGACCACCGCCTCTATGGTGAACTCACCACGGGTCAGCGCAAGAGAGGCGCCCCACAAAAGAGATATAAGGACTCCCTGAAACAACATCTCAGGCTTGGCCAGATTGATCACCAAAAATCGTCCACCCTGGCCTCACATCGGGAGGCATGGAGACGCACTATCCACAATGCTGCAGCCTCTTTCGAGAAGACACGGCGAACGGCTCTCAAAGAGAGGCGTAAAAGCAGAAAGAACCGCAACTTGGAAACAACATCACCCAAGGAGACTTTCTACTGTGCTTTCTGCAACCGGACTTGCCTATCTCAGATTGGCCTTTTTAGTCATCAACGCGCTTGTAAAAAGCGTGGGATGAGTCCTTCCTGAATCTTTGTTCACGAAGTAATGCTGAGAGAAAGCCTTCTCTGCCCAACTTGAGCCTCACCAAACTACAACTCTTAGAGTCCCATAGATTTTTCAGACATGGGCAGTGAAAGTGGTGTCAAACGGTATTTATTCTACAGTGTAGATGCACCCTTATTTGTCATTGGGGTTCCACAGTGCGGGAGAGACACCTTACAGATTTGGAGACCAGAGTTTGAATTCCTGCTCAGTCAGATAGCCTTGGAGGAGTCACACACTCTCAGCCTCAGAGAAAGGCCGAGGCCAACCTCCTTTGAACAAAAACTTGTCAAGAAAACGCCACGATGGGATCAACATCAAGGACTTGAAAACACACCTAAGGGTGTATTCGACACAGTGTCATTGTGATGTGGTTTTATTATTTCCCATAATAATAATAATAATAATAATAATAATAATAATAATGGAGATGCACTATCCACAATGCTGCGGCCTTTCGAGAACACACGGCGAACGGGTCTCAAAGAGCCGTAAAAGCAGAAAGAACCGCAACTTGGAAACAACATCACCCAAGGAGACTTTCTGCTGTGCTTTCTGCAACCGGGCTTGCCTATCTCAGATTGGCCTTTTTAGTCATCAACATGCTTGTAAAAAGCATGGGATGAGTCCTTCCTAAGAATCTTCGTTCGCGAAGTAATGCCGAGAGAGATTTCCCATACTTGTACCCTGCTCTTTTCACCCCGAAGGGGACTCAGGGCGGCCTCACAATCAGCAACAATTTGATACCCAACAAACAGATTAAAAAATAGCAATTACAATTAAAACCAGCAATAAAACATAAATTGTTAAAACAGCAATTAAAATCACGCAAGTTCAAAATCATCGCCCAGCATCCGTCCGTTGGTGTGTCACTTTAAGAGATCTCAAGTATTGCATTGCTATAGTTACTGCTCAAATGGGGCAAACCAAGAATGGGCAACTTGGAAGTCCCTGAATAGACTCCGAAACGGAGTGGGCAGATCAAAAGACAACCTGGCAAAATGCCACTACCTAAAACAGTGTTGCTCAACCTTCCTAATGCCGCGACCCCTTAATACAGTTGCTCATGTTGTTGTGACCCCCAACCAGAAAATTATTTTTGTTGCTACTTCAAAACTTTAATTTTGCTACTGTTATGAATTGTAACGTAAATATCAGATATGCAGGATGTATTTCCATTCACTGGACCAAATTTGGCACAAATACCCAATATGCCCAAATATGAATATTGGTGGGGTTGGAAAGGGGGAATAGATGTTGTCATTTGGGAGTTGTAGCTACTGGGATTTATAGTTCACCTACAATTAAAGAACATTCTGAACTCCACCAACAATGGAATTGAACCAAACTTGGCACTCAGAACTCCCATGACCAACAACAAATACTTGGAATGGTTTGGTGGGCACTGACCTTGTGTTTTGGAGTTCTAGTTCACCTACATCCAGAGAGTACTGTGGACTCAAACAATGATGAATCTGGACCAAACTTGGCACAAATACTCACTATGTCCAAATGTGACAACTGGTGGAATTTGGGAGAAATAGATCTTGACATTTGGGAGTTGTGGTGGCTGGGATTTATAGTTCACCTACTATCAAGTGCATTCCGGACCCCATCAATGATAGAATTGGGCCAGACGTTCTACACAGAACCCCCATGACCAACAGAAAATACTGTATTTTCTGATGGTCTTTGGCGACCAGGGGTCCCAACCCCCAGGTTGAGAAATGCTGACCTAAAAGAATCCCATACCTTGTGTGACTGTGGAGCAGAACAGACAACTCCGCATCTGTATGCTTGTCCACTGTGCCCTGCCTCATGTACAGAGGAGGAATTGTTGAAAGCTACAGACAATGCCGTTGCTGTTGCCCGTTTTTGGTCAAAAGATATTTAGCCGCTTGCGCGCCTTCTATTTTTATCAGTTTTATACTAATTTATGCGCTGTCTCCGCACAATCCTAAATATACATGTAATATATATATACAGCAATATATACATGTTGCTGTCCTTGAGCAAGCAGGGATCACCAGCATTGAGGCCATGCTATTGAGAACACAGCTGCGCTGGGCAGGGCACGTCTCTAGGATGGAGGACCACCGCCTCCCAAAGATACTACTCTATGGTGAACTCGCCACGGGTCAGCGCAAGAGAGGCGCCCCACAAAAAAGATATAAGGACTCCCTGAAACAACATCTCAGGCTCGGCCAGATTGATCACCAACAATGGTCCACCCTGCCTCACATTGGGAGGCATGGAGATGCACTATCCACAATGCTGCAGCCTCTTTCGAGAAGACACGCCGAACGGGTCTCAAAGAGAAGCGTAAAAGCAGAAAGAACCGCAACTTCGAAACAACGTCACCCAAGGAGACTTTCTGCTGTGCTTTCTGCAACCGGACTTGCCTATCTCAGATTGGCCTTTGTGTAAAAAGCGTGGGAATGAGTCCTTCCTAAGAATCTTTGTTTGCGAAGTAATGCCGAGAGAGACTAATTTATGCAATGCTTTTGATACGAAATAAATCAAAATGGAAAAACTACCATCCTCCCATAGCATTGGGCCTTGGCACTGAAAGTGGTGTCAAAGTGTATTCCTTCCACAACACAAAAAAAAAGAACAAGAAGCTGCAGGAGAAGACTCTTGTGTTTTCAATTGGCCTGGGCTCTCTTTCCAGCAGGCGGCACGCAGTTTGCGTGAGCTAGAGTCTCCCTGCTGTGAGAATAGGACTTTGACGCAGCCAAAGACGGAGGCGTTCCGCTGCTGGCGCGGGTGTGGAGCCTGGGCCCTCCTTTGCCTCGCGGGGCAGTTCCCGCAAAGTCTTCGGAGGGACAGGCAGGCAGGCCGGCCGTGGAGCCAGCGAGGGCGGCCTAACATGGCCAGTGAGCCGGACACCACCGAAGTGAGGGCCCAGCACAGGTTTGACCAAGAAGCCTTGGAGAGATACCTGTCCCATCACCTCCCGGGCTTCCCCCAGCAGCAGCACCAAGCGCTAGAAGTCAGGCAGTACAGGTAAGGCTGGCCAAGGGCTCAGTAGTCAGTGCTCTCAGTGGAGGGTGCAGTTTGGGGAGGCACCAGCTCTCTTTGGCAGAGGAGGCCCAAAGGGGTTGTTTTGGTTCCATAGCATTGAGCCAGGGCTGCTAAAGTGGTGTCAAACTGGAGTAGAGGCATCTCCAGTGGGTTTCATCACGGACAAAATTACTAGGCACATAGAAGAACAGGCATTGCTGAAGGAAAATCAACATGGTTTCTGCAAAGGCAAATCATGTCTTACTAACTTGTTAGAATTCTTTGAGGGTGTAAATAAACACATAGATAAAGGGG
>JARBWK010000008.1:66416448-66716609 GCA_030556195.1 Anolis apletophallus | reverse complement strand
ACACATCAAATTGGAGGGTGACTCCGGGTTCTGGGGGTCTCACCCCTCCCGTGGCCAGGTCCACCTACCATCCCTGGCACGCCCGGATCCCCTCCTGGATCACCTCCAGACGAGCCTCTGGCACTCTACTGCCTGGTCCTCCAAGCGAGCCTCTCGGCAGGCCCTGCACCGGGATCACTCCCAAACGACCACCTCGACGCCCACCGCTTGGACAGCGCTCCTGGGCGCCTTCCATCTGCCAAGCCCCTCTCTCTTCTTTGCTCGGCAGGCCACCACCTCGGCCACCTGGGCTTGCCAGAACTGCTCTCCTCACGTGAGCCTCCTCCCCAATACCAACTCGGGATACATCTGACTCCCACTTGATCCAGAGTGGTCCACTCCCACTCCTTTCTCCGGATCTCTTCATTCTCATCCAAAACCCAGCTGTCCAGATACTTCCCTCGTTTCCGCCAACCTCGGCCATTGCTGATAGCTGGTCAGGGGTTTTAGCTTCTGCAACGACTCTCCAAACTTGGTAGGGATCACGACAGACGTCAGCTTGGTCCAACACGATTTTATTGAAGGTACGGCACCCGTGAAGCTAAAGCACCGCCCTCGCCACCCAAACACACCTATATACCGGTAGCCCTCCCCTTCCATGCAATGTCCAGACGAGGTTTTCATCAGCTTCCATGAATCAGCAATCCCAGTAGTCCATAGGGCATGACTCAGGGTCACAGAGCCAGCGTCATGAGTCTCAATGTCCAATGTCCAAGCCTGGAGGAGTTACCTCACTTCCTCCTAGGGCTCCTGGAAGTTACCTCACTCCCAGTCTGACTCAGCAGTCTCATGAAAAAGTAGGACAAAGGTCGTCCAGGAATAAAAGGCGACTTGGAGGGTTCAAAAGTAATCATCTCTATCTGTGTCCAACATAACAAAAAAGGCATTGTTTTTCTTGAGGGATTATGTACTTGCATTGGTTCCGGAAGAACTCTTTCCTATATTAAACTCAAGCCCCTTCTCAGAACTCTTTTCTAATATTGGAGTTATACATAAGGAAGATTTTTCCTTACTATGTAGATAACATTGTGCTTTTACATGTCCGACCCTGCCGCATGAAAAGCACATTCTCTTAGCCATATCAAAAGCTTGGACGATTTCCACTACTGAGGGAGCCATCTCTGAGGTAATTTTTCTCCTCAGGCCTTCTGTAACGAGCGTACTCTCCTGCAGCATTTTTAGCCTCTTGATACTGTGACAAAGCTTTGAATGGTTTCTTAAAAGAAGGTTTCTCCACTGGTTTGTAGCCTTCAGCCCTACAAACTCCCTCTCTCAATGTCACCATCTTATCCACCATAAGAGCGGCTTGACTGGGTGTCCCAGGATCCCTTTCCTGAACCAACCATTTATACTCGGAGGGAACAGTGTGGTAAAATTGTTCCAGGATCATCAGATCCCTAAGTTGCTGAAAACTGGTAATTTGAGCACCTTTTAACCAACTATCAAAATACTGGCTTTGCTTTGATGCTAGCTGACAGAAACTTTCAGGTTTCTCCTTTTCAAGGACCTAAACTTAACTCTGTAATGTTCTGGCGTCAGCTGAAGCTTCTGTTGGACCTGTTGTTTAAACTTCTGGTAAACCTTGTGGGTCCTGTTCTGCCATATCGCTATAAATCTCAGCAACTGGCCACAGATCTGTAGGCGTAAATATATCATCCATCTCTCCCTCTTCAATTTCAAAATCATAACAACATCTTTCAAAAGAAACCAAAAATTTCTCCACACTATCCCCTTTTATATACTTGGGAAATTTCCTCAGGAGTTGGTCTATAGAAACTTCTGCCTGCCCTCTTGAACTGGCCTGGCACGCTGAGAGGCATTCAACTTCTCTCTCTCTAACTCCAACCTGGCCATTTCTCTACGTTCCTCTCTCATCCCTTTCTCTTTGCCTCTCTCTCTCCTTTTCTTTCTCTTCTCTTTCCTTTTCTTTCTCTTCTCTTTCCTTTTCTTCTCTTTCTCTTTTGCATCTCTAGTTTCATCACCTCAAGCTTAAACTGGCATTCTCCAGACATTTTACTTGACTCTGATTCTGAAATTTCAGAGTCTTCTCCTTCCTGCAGAACCTCAGGCTGCCCTGTTTCTTCAAAGCCCTCGTTTGTCTCCGGGTGGTCATTTTGCCGAACTTTTACCTCAGAACTTTAAACTAAATTAATAAAGTTCCTACTACCACACGACTTTGGTCACAAAACTGAGATATTAAACAAATTCTTCTGGTAGCCTTGCTTTTGCACTGGATCAGTTTTCTTATACGACCCCACCGCTCTGCCACCAAAATGTGACAACCCCTTGTTGACCGGCCTCAGACTGGACAATCTTTCGCAATCAAACCGCTAACCCTAAATGCAAGGGGCCTCGAAGTTACCTCAGCAACTTCTGTCTTATGGCAGGGTAGACTATCTCCCCCCACTAACCATTGAATTGCAGAGACTTTAAATTTCTCAGTAACCACTTGACCACACTGCCACCATTTGTCTGTCTGACCACTGACCTTGAGGGCCACCACCAATAAAAGAACTAACAGAGGTGTTTTTCTTTTAAGATGTAAATAATGTATTATGACACACAAATGGGTACAAATCTTGATTGGTTTTATACTTCCTCAGAGGGCACAAACTTATTCTGTTACACAAAACACAATGGGGATATTCTATAGGGTTTCCACTAACCCTCTATAAACCCCTGGACTCTTCCGTCTTTAACTAGGGTCTCTACACCCATAAAACTGGACTGCTCTCTTGCAGACCTTAAGACCAACTAAAGACTGAACTGTTCTCTTACAGTCCCAGCCTCCCAAAAAACTAAAACAAAACAAACTCCTCCCCTCTCATGGCAGTTGGCTTCCAAACGCTCTTCACCAACTGTAAAATTCATACCTTGAACATTTCTAAAGGCTCTGGCCCTGGTTGCTATGGCGACAGCTCTTCAGAGCTTCTGCCAAGAAGCCTCCCTTCTGTTTCACCCACAGCAACAATTCATAGAATATTCCTTTGAACTACACAAAACAACATACATTTAACATATGTTATACAACATTTACACACAAATAATCGACATCATTACACCCCCATCCCGTTACCACCCCCCCAGACCCCCCTTCCCACCCCTGACCCCCTCCCTCTACCCCCCCACTCCCATCACCACTCTCAGCCTCTCCTTTCTCTATCTTTCCTACTGTCCTTTACCTGAAATTGTTCCCCCACTTTTATTGTTTATGGAAAAGCCCTAATAAATATTTTTTTTATTAAAAAGAACTGCGCAAATGCTTCACAGCGGGCTGCCGAGTCGTCAGGCGACCCGTCCTGAGAGGCGGGGTTCAACAACCCTCTGACTACCCGAAACAGCTCCGCCGGACACAATATTAGTCGAATAGAAAGAGGTTTTGCGGCTTCTATTGCCGCGGCATACGCCCTTAGGTAAAAGCGTAGCTGTGTTCGGTTTGACTTGCTAGGCTTTTTCCGCCACACGCACTTTAGCCACCTCTTTGTTCACTTCATCGCTGCCAACTCCTTGTTGAACCAAGGAGATGGTTTAGCTCGGCTACCTAAGAGGGGATGCTCCAGAGCGATCGTGTCTATTGCCCTAGTCAACTCCCCATTCCAAAGAGCATCGACAGAATCACTTACCGAGGAGACGGGAAATTCCCCAAGAGCCGTCAGGAATCCCTCTGGATCCATAAGTCTCCTGGGGTGGACCAACTTAATGGGTCCACCACCCCTGTGGAGGATAGGGGGAGCAGAAAGTCTAAACCTGATCAGGTAATGGTCGGTCCATGGCAACAGAGCGATGGACAGCTCCTCTACACCGCCACCATTCTCCCATCCCTGGCAGAAAACCAAATCTAATGTGTGTCCAGCACAGTGGGTAGCGCCAGCTACTAATTGGGACAGCCCCATGGTTGTCATGGAAGTTATGAAGCCCTGAGCCGCTCCGAAAAGGGTGGACTCTGCGTGGACATTGAAATCCCCCAGCACTAAGAACCAGTGGGACTCCAATGCCAGGCCCAAGACCACCCCTGCTAGCTCAGGTAGGGAGACTGTAGTGCAGCGGGGCGGTCGGTACACTAACAGAATCCCTATTCTGTCCCGGTCTCCTAGCCTCAGGTGGACACATTCAAATAAGGTTGACTGTGGGATGGGGCACCTGGTCATGGAGATGGAATCTGTATAGATTACTGCCACTCCACCTCCCCGCCCCCCAGATCTCAGCTGATGCTGCATGGCATAACCTGGAAGACAAAGCTGGGTGAGATTAACCCCTCAGCTTCGTCCAGCCAGGTCTCCGTTATGCACGCCAGGTCTGCCTTTTCTTCCAGGATTAAGTCCTGGGTGATTGAATTCCAAGAGGAAACCCTACAGTTCCTCTGCCCATAACCTCAATTGGGCTGCAGCTGTTCGTAATCTTCTCCAACGGTGAAATCCAGTATAACAAAGGCACAGTATAACCAAGGCACACGATAAAATTTCCTCGGTCCAAATGACAGTAATAAATTATTGTGATGTTAAAGTTATTTATGACCACAGCCAATGCTCTGATGTAAAAAGTCTATCGCTCACAGAGCCAAAGCTAAATAAAATTTATGATAGAATGGGAATTGTTCCCAAATCTACATGGAGATAATATGGAAGTTGAGCTCTTGTACATACAAAACATGTATTGTGCCCAGGCCCGGATCATCCATAAGGCCACACTAGGCCATGGCCTATGAGCGTAGCCATGGGGGGTGCCAAATCCAGACCCCCAATTTTTTTTTAAAAAATGTTTTTTTAATTTTTTTTTAAAGGTCGATCTTCTGGCGCTTCGGTGCCTGCGCTCGGAGCACCATATACTCCTGGAACAGGCGTGTGCGTGACCATGGTGGCCGCTTGAGGAGGGAGGGAGGAGCCGAGCGAGGAGGAGAGTGCAGGGGGGCCCGTGGGTTCCAGCCTCCAGGCCGGCCTTCCAGTTTCTCCCTTCCTTCTGCTACTGCTCCTCCTCCTTCCAGGCCGGCTTGGGCACCACGTGGCTACCTGAGTGAGTCGGAGGGTGGCTGGGTGGGAGCAGGCCTGGATTAGCAGACTGTGCCGCCCAAGGCCCCTCTGTCTAAATGCCCCCCCGGGGGGCGGGGCCTCTTGCGGGGGGTGGGGCCGGCGTGACGGACAAGGCGCCGCCAGAAGTCCCGCCGCTAGGGATACTCACGTGGCTTCCCCGCCGCCACCCCGCTCGCCCGTGCCCCAAATACGAGTGGGGCAGCAGCGGGGGAAGCCGTGTGAGTCGCCCTAGGGGCGGGACTTCCAGCGGTGCCTTGTCCGTCTCACCGGCAGTGGCTCCGCTCCTCCTCCCTTTAGTGAAAGGAGGGGGCGGAACCGGCGTGAGGGAGAAGGAGCCGTTGGAAGTCCCGCCCCTAGGCCGACTCACGTGGTTTCCCCCGCCACCGCCCCACTCGTATTTGGGGCACAGGTGAGCGAGGCGGCGGCGGGGAAGCCGCGTGAGTCGCCCTAGGGGCGGGACTTTCAGTGGTGCCTTGTCCGTCATGCCAGGTTCCGCCCCCTCTCTTCACTGAAGGGAGGAGGGGCGGAGCCGCTGCCGGTGTGACGGACAAGGCGCTGCCGGAAGTCCTGCCCCTAGGGCGACTCACGCGGCTTCCCCGCTGCCACCCGCTCGCACTGGCGCCCCTCCTCCCTTCACTGAAGGAAAGTGGTGGTGCCGCGCGTCAAGGCAGCAGCGGGGAAGCGCGTCAATCGCCCTAGGGGCGGCGGGACTTCCCCCCGGCTCCTTGTTGTCCCTCGCGCGGGCGGGCGCCACTCCTTCCTTCACCCCTTCCTTCAGGCCCGGAAATGCTGCCCCCCAAATCCGCCGCCCGAGGCCATGGCCTCAGGTGGCCTTATGGGTAATCCGGGCCTGCGTGGGAGGACCCGAGCCTCCAGGACCCGCCCCAGCGCACATGCATCGGAGCACCATGAGGGGACCTGGAAGGAACACAAACAAACAATGAGGCTTTGCTTGCTTTTGTTCCAGAAGCATCTGCTGCAAGAAGGACTGCAAGGAGTTCATCTGCTTCTATTACAGCACAAAGGTCTGTGTTTTGTATATAATGTAATTGCCCATATATCTGTTCCAGCATAGTATTGTTTTATTTAAATATATTTATTTATTTTATTTAATTTATTATATATATTTATTATTTATATATATATAATATTTATTTTAATTCAATATAAAGGTCTGTGTTTTGTATATAATGTAATTGCCCATATATCTGTTTCAGCATTGTTTTATTTAAATATATATATATATATATAATTTATTTTATTTTATTTATTAAAGATATATATATATTATTTATATATATATTGTATTTATTATTTTAATTCAATATAAAGGTCTGTGTTTTGTATATAATGTAATTGCCCATATATCTGTTCCAGCATAGTATTGTTTTATTTAAATATATTTATTTATTTTATTTAATTTATTATATATATTTATTATTTATATATATATTATATTTATTTTAATTCAATATAAAGGTCTGTGTTTTGTATATAATGTAATTGCCCATATATCTGTTTCAGCATAGTATTGTTTTATTTAAAAATATTTATTTATTTTATATACAGTATATATAATTTTTATACATATTAAAAACACAGGGGAATTCCTGACAAAACACTACTAGGGACAGCTAACCCCCCTCCCAACAAAAGGTTCTCCAAGGCAGGAAGCAGCCAGACTTTGTAATTGAAAGGCCATTCAACGCCCATTGAGGCGACCAATTGCAACATTCTCACTCACCTCAAGCAGACAAGTTCCTTTTCCCACCCTGGACATTCCACAGATATACAAACCCCACTTGACTACCGGTAGTTTCCAACAGACCTCACAACCTCTGAGGCTGCCTGCCATTGATGTGTGCAAAACATCAGGAGAGAATGCTTCTTGAACATAATAATAATAACTTTATTTTATACCCCGCCAAGTTGGGGTATAAAATAAAGAGCAAGAGTTAAAAAACAGGGGAATTCCTGACAAGAAACATTCAGGGGCAGCTAACCCCTCCCAACAAAAGATTTTCCCAGGCAGGAAGAAGCCAGGCTTTGTAGCTGCAAGGCCATTCAATGCTCATCAAGGTAACCAATTGCAACATTCACACTTACCTCAATCAGACAAGAGTTCTTTCTCCCACCTGGGACCTTCCACAGATATAAAACCCCACTTGACAAGAAACATTCAGGGGCAGCTAACCCCTCCCAACAAAAGATTAACGCTTTCAGTGCCGGTAGTAGTACACTACTGTAACACTCCCTGGGCTGTCTCAAGGTTGGACGTTGGTACTGTAAGGGTTAATAATAACCTAATATCTAGGACTAGTTACTAATTATGTGTTTCTCTCAATACAAAAAATCATCAGCAATACGCGTTTTGAAGATCAAAGGAGAAGATAAGGTTTTATTTTCATTGTGGGTCTTCCATTGTGGGAGGGGGCGTAATTCCAAAGTGTGGCCTAGGGTGCCAAAAGGTGTTAATCCGGGCCTGATTGCGCTACTAAGTTATAGCACTTTCCCAATACTACCTAGTAAGATACTGCTTACCACCTCCAGTTTTTTTAGAGACTTGCATTAAAAGAGATGCATTTTCTTGCTCAATTAATCATTTGTCAGTTTAATATCTAAATGTTATTAATAAAATGTAGCAAGATTGATTTAATTCACTTGATTGATAAATAAAAATGTGGCAGCCCTATTTTTTTCTGAAGCTGAAAATCTCATTTATTTACTAAGCTGAACAAAGGGCTTTAAAAAAATAATACCATCCAAAGCCTGTCATAGAATAACACAGGACGACCTAGCAATGCCTAGACAAGTGTTCTAATTTAACAAAATAATGTTAAATTAGATGAAAACAAAGCCAGACGAATCTGTCCATTCCTAGCTAGGACTCCTAGAATCGTATAACCAGGGCTGGCCCTAGGTAATTTTCAAGTGTAAGCAAACAGTATTTTGGTGCCCCCCCCCCCCAAAAAAAACCAATCACTGAAAAATAAAAAAAAATAGAAAGAAGGTAGAGGTAAATAAGAGTTACCTTACAAACCAGAAGTTTACTTACAACATTATGTTCATTACATAGAATTAGCACAAATGAACTTTTTAAAGAATGCAAATATTGTATTAAACTTAGAAACAATTTTAAGTTTTTGTTGTTATTTTTGGTCTACTACAAGTACTATACAAAGGTTTCCTGGTCATGCTGTCGCTTCAGATTTTTCAGACTTCGGGCTTGCTAATAACAGAGAAGTGCAGTGCAGAAGGGGCCTCAGGGTGCATCTACGCTGTAGAATGAATGCAGTTTGGCACCACTTGAAGAGCCACAGCTCAATGATATGTAATCAACCAAGTAGTCTTTTACAAATCCCAGAATTCCATAACATGCAGCCATGGCAGTTGAAGTACCAAACTACTTCAACCTGACACTGCTGGAATGAACTGATGCCGTAACGGACAGGAATCCAGCAGCAGAGAGTTCCACTGATCCCTTTCTACCACATGGGCCAGGTTGCATAAGAACAAAATCCAGAAAATAGCCTTTTCTTCTCCTCTTTCTCTCTGCCTCTGTTCCATTTTCTCCTGACGCATGGTAGCCACTGCTAAGCACCCATTTCCTGTAGTAACATCAGTTTTCCCTGAGGGTACACTCCTTCACACTTGCTCAAAACAAAGGAAGCAAAGGTGGGGGCCTTGAGTGACCGTTTACCCGGTTATCATGAAGAGCTGCTTGGAGGAGGATTTCCCACAGTTACCAGTTTGGGAGTCCTAGTTTCCAAGCACCAAGGAACCCATTTTCTCTGTTTCCCATTACTTTTGACCCATTTCTGACTCTCATTGGCTGATTGCAGCTAAAAGCCATGCTCCACAGTTGGAACATGGGACCTAGAAAGGCCTCTCATTGGCAGACCGGGTATGTGTGAATCCCTAGGGGTTCTGCCATGCGGGGGACCTAGAATGGCCACAGGATTCACTTGGCTTGGGATGAGTGGTGCACCTCTTTGGATCAAACACGGACTCTTTTCATTCCCTGGACTGTTTGCTGTTTGTTTTACACCTTTCCTGCAGTGCTGGCCCTACACAAAAGGGGCAGCTAATGGACTCTCACCCTTCTCATGGCTGTTGCAACATGAACTTTTTAGTTTTCTCAAGGACCAAGGACTTTGCAGTAAGCCAGAACACTGGCTCCCCTCACATGAACTACAAAGCTCTTTCTTCACTGATCCTACTATTTCTTTGGACTCATGGCACCTCAGAGAAGATGCAACATTTATTTGTCTGCTTTTTTTGTTATATTACCCATTACTGTTGCTCTTTATTCATAAAAACTTTCTCGAACCCCACATTTTCATGCCAGCCATAACCTGCAATTGCAAGACCATAGTTAGACAGATGCCAGGTTCCTTCGCAGGGCCTATCATCCCTGTAACCTATACTGGATCTGTTTGCATATGCCCCATTGATCTCTGAGGCTTTGTCTGTCAACGGAGTCATATGCCTGGACACACACATAACCATCTCTCCACAACAAGGTCGCCGCCATGGATTTCGGACCTCCATGTGCGACTCCAATAGAACCAGTACAAACCGGCTATTCTAACAAAGAAACCATGCTTCTGTTTGACCAATACCCGCCACACAAAGGGAGGTATCGGCCTGAGACAAAAGGAATTGTTTGTTTTCAAAAAGGACAATAGCCGGATAGACTTGAGCCCCGAGTGGAGCTCATCTGCCCTTAGGTCATTTCTTAACCTCACAGGAATTTCACCACACCAGTCTGTTTCCTTTGTTTTGGCCATTTCGTCCTGCCTCCGACCCTCATTGGCTGATTTGTAGGAGAACGCTAGCTTGCGATTGGTCAGAGCGCCGGCTGGTTTTCTGACACTCAGCTGTAGCCAAGGTTCTATCCAATTAACTGAAGGCTCACGTAGCTACTGGGGCGCCCAAATTTAAATGTGAATAGATTTGTTGCTATAAATATGTCTGTAATTTTGCAATAAACATGTTAGCCTTGCGGATACCTCAGGACTCGTGGCTCAACATCCTTTCCAGCTGGTAAAGACTCTTCTCTTGGTGGGGCACGCTTCCAGGATTTGGTGAGACTATTGATCTGGGATATTTTGGGATTTCTAACGTTTTAAATTTTCACCAAGTTCTATATTTGCCATCCTCGCTTTTAGAGGCGGTCAGGGCTCTCGGCCCAACCTGGACAGAGCTCCAGAAATTTTGCTCGGCTACAAATTGGCGACCAACGTCAGGGACGAGCTTGGAGTCCACTAAACTCTTTTAGTCCAAATTTCCAAGCAAAGAACTCCTCAAGTGAAAAAGCCTTTAGTCAGGACTTTTGGGAAAAAGCTGGGGAGCAGGCCACTCAAGGGTATATTTTCCTACCTGCTCAGACTTTTTCTCCTAAGCACTGAATTGGGGCTTTGGCACGAAGGGGACAAAAAGAAGTGCCTGAGGCTTCTAGGAACCATGCCACTGAGAGAGTAGGGGGTTGGGGGAGAAAAAGCAACCAGCGGTCGCCCAGATTGTAGGAAGGTCTCTTTGCCTGGGATATTTACCCGTGATTGTCATACCCTAGGTGCACGTATGTACTGTACATTGAATTGTTTCATATATATATATATATATATATATATATATATATATATATATATATATATTCCATTAAGCCTTGGTCTCAGTTTTTGGGGACATGGGACTCTTGAAGTGACTCGTGCTGGTCGGCGCTCTCCTTCATTAACCAGGTCTGCCGGAAAGGACCTGGGGGTTGGACCTTCATAGAAAAAAATGGGACTTGGCTCTTCAAGCCACAGACGTTCCATCCCTAGAGAGTCACCGTTAGGTACGTTATTGGCGGACTGGGATGGCCAAAGGAGGGGAATACTCTCCCCCGCCAAACTGGTCAGATTGTGCACCCAGAAGTGGCCCAAGAGGCCCCTGGATGGTGGCACCAGTTGGCCTGTCCATGGCAGCCTGGACCAGGAGCTCATCCAGAGGCTCCAGGCCCACTGCTATGAGGCAGCCCGGTGGGAAGAACTTGCTTACGCCACATGTTTTCTGGCCCTGAGCCGTAAAGGGACCCTGGGGAACTCCTTCTTGCAAGGAAGTGGGGAACCAGGCCTGAACCGTCCAAAAGATCCTTTACTGACCCTCCTCTCGCACAAGAGGAAGAGCTTTTAGAAACGCTTGTTTGTCCCCCTCCCTACAGGCCAGCAGCTCCACCAGCGGCTAGGCCTCCCACAACCCCAACCCTTTGGCCCTCTTTGTCTCGTCAGTCCCCAGCCCCTTCCCCAGCCCAAGCAGGGTCTTCCCATACCCCTGCCATGCCATCTCCTGCACCATCTCTTTCTGTTCCCATTGCTTCATCGCCCCCAGCCATTTTTCCTTTGTCTCCAGCTTTCCCCACTTCCTCAGCCGGCTGTCTCACCAGCTGTCCCCCAGCCATTCCACTCAGGGGGCATGGCTCCCTCTTTCTTCCTTGCCCTCCCCTTGCCCCTTCCTGAGCATTTTCTTCTGCCCCATCTCTCCACATCTTTCCCTTGCCTCTTTGCCCCTGAATTTAAATTTGCCTTATCTTTTTTGCTTTTTTCCCACCCTCCCCACTTAGCCCTTTGGGAAACTACAGATCTCCCTGGCCCCTTTTGTCTTGTTTTGCCTTTATTCCTTCTCCCTCCCTGGGGAGATTCTTCTCTCTCTCGCTCTCTCCTGCCATCCCCTGAAGCAATGGGAGAGATTTGCTCACCCATTTTTGCCTCTGCACACTCTCTCTCTCTGCAAAAAGAAGGGAAGGGGGGCCAGTGGAAGGGGAAAGTTGCAAAAAGGAACCTTTTTTCCCCTCTCCCTTTCTTCACCCCAGCAACTCATTGCTTGTTCGTTTGGTTGTGTTTTTTCTCTCAATTATTAGATTTTGCACTTCTCCTTTTAATTTTTTTCTCCTCTTAATGCACTAAAGACATCCCCTCCATTTTTTTGTGTGTGGATCCCCCCTAGATCTTTCCAAATTTTTGTGTGAATTCCTTTGGCATGATTTTTTCCTTGTGTCCAAAGTCCCAGTCAGCCGCATGCCCATTTCCTTTGTTTAGGGTCTCCCTCATTCTTTTTGTTTGTTATGTTGTGGACAAACTTTGTACCTTTTTTAAAGGAGGGCCTTTTCTCTTCCTCTCTAGGGTTGGGTCTTTCTAAAATGTCTCTTGCCTTCTGTTTTTCCCTTTTGGGACCATGTGCTTGGTAAAGACTCTTCTCTTGGTGGGGCACGCTTCCAGGATTTGGTGAGACTATTGATCTGGGATATTTTGGGATTTCTAGCGTTTTAAATTTTCACCAAGTTCTATATTTGCCATCCTCGCTTTTCGAGGCGGTCAGGGCTCTCGGCCCCATTTGGGCAGAGCTCCAGAAATTGTGCTCAGCTACAGAACCACCACAACTCAATGCTCTGGAATCATGGCCCCTTGTAGTTGGATAGGCACCAGCACTCTGGCAGAAAAAGGCCAAAGATCTTATTGAACTACAACTCCTGTCATGCCATGCAGCTGAATCATGGCAGTGAAAAGGCCTTCTCTGGGCCCTTCCACACAGCTATATAACCCAGAACATCAAGGTGGAAAATTCCACAATATCAGCTTTGAACTGGGTTATCTGAGTCCATACTGCCATATATTTCAGTTATCTGAGGTCCCTTACATACAGCTGTATAAAATCCACATTGTCAACTCTCTATAGCCACTCCTAAATGAAGACACAGAACGCCATCTGGATATCACTAGGAATTTTTACTATAGGATACTGACATGCAAGAAGTCAGGAGTTCCGTTACAAAACAGGGCACTCCCTTATATACCTTCCCCCACATTCAAAGAAACAACATCCCGCGCAAACCCCAAAGCCCACGAAAATCTCCCGCCGGTTCACTGGCTCTCCTTTCCCAGGCAGGCAGGACTCAGATAAGCCAGTTCAAAGCTGATATTGTGGGATCTTCTGCTTTGATATTCTGGGATAGAGGGCTGTGTGGAAGAGCCCACTGAATCACAGAGTTGGAAGAGACCTCATGGGCCATCCAGTCCAACCCCCTACCAAGAAGCAGGAAAATCGCATTCAAAGCACCCCCAACAGATGGCCATCCAGCTTCCCCCCCGGTCCCTTTTTTCTGATTTGTGTTTTGGGCAGCATTCAGATGACAATATACAAAGGCCAATCTTTCTAGGCTGGCCAACAAAACACACTCTGCGGGTAAAACTTGAGCGACAGAAGGAACTGAAGGAAGGAGGGAGGGAGGGAGGGAAGGCAGGGATCCCCCCTTCTCCCTCACTTTCAGGGCTTTTGTGGGTGAAGAAAGAGAAAGCAAGCCCTGCGGTGCAAGAGAAAGAAGGAAGGAAGGAAGGAAGGAAGGAAGGAAGGAAGGAAGGAAGGAAGGAAGGAAGGAAGGAAGGGGCCTACTAACCCAAGGAGTGACCATCACTAAAAAAAATTGGTTTGTCACTTGGGAGTTGTAGTTGCTGGGATTTATACCTACAATCAAAGAGCATTCTGAACCCCACCAACGATAGAATTGAATCAAATGTGGCACACAGGACTCCTATGACTAACAGAAAACACTAGAAGGGTTTGGTGAGAATTGACCTTGAGTTTGGGAATTGTAGTTCACCTATATCCAGAGAGCACTGTGGACTCAAACAATGATGGATCTGGACCAAACTTGGCACGGATACTCAATATGCCCAAATGTGAACACTGGTGGAGTTAGGGGGAAATAGACATTGACATTTGGGAGTCGTGGTTGCTGGGATTTATAGTTAACCTACAATCAAAGAGCATTCTGAACCCTTCCATGGATAGAATTGGGCCAAACTTCCCACATGGAAACCCCATGGTTAACAGAAAATACTGTGTTTTCAGATGGTCTTTGGCGACCCCTCTGACACCTCATGACCCCCTCAGGGGTTCTGACCTCCAGGCTGAGAAACACTGGTGTAAAGGGATAGGATCCCTATTCCTTGTAGCCTATGGGATGCCCAAAAGAAGTAACCAGCAGGCAGCAGGGAGGTATAGTTATATTTCCTATGGGCCTTTTAATAAATCTCCCTCAATACAGCCATGTAGTTATAGAGAAACTTGTTGAGTTCCTTGTTAGGACAGCAACTCACTGTGAGGCTATGGGTGCATCCTGTAGAATGAATGCGGTTTGACCCCACTCTAATTGCCAAGGGGCTCAATGCTATTGGATCCTAGGGTTTGTAGATTGGTGAGGCACCAAAATTATTTGGCAGTAGTGGCTACAGACCTTGTAAAACTACCAGGCTGCCATAGTATTATTTATTTATTATTCACTCTTATATACCGCTCCTTCCGGAAGGCTCGGTTCGGTTTACATGGTACACATATAATATTACAGTAACAGTTTAATACATCATACGAAAGCATAAAACATAAAAGCAAGGAAGCATGACCCCAGACCCTTCCCATTACCTTGGTCATGTTGTCTCCCAGCACGATGACCCTCTTGGTTTGGGCTGGAGCCCAAGAGGGCTCCATTCCACTGTCCCTCCGCATGGGGCTAATAATACAACTGATGCTGACTTTTTGCTCAACTGTAAACGCCTTCCTCTTGCTCTTATGCAGCTTCTTCTCCGGGAAAGAAGACACTGTCAAAAGCTTTAAGGAGGCAGTTGTGGAGCACTTTCACTTTATGGGCGGAGGCAGTTGTGGAGCACTTTCACTTTAAGGGCGGAGGCAGTTGTGGAGCACTTTCACTTTATGGGCGGAGGCAGTTGTGGAGCACTTTCACTTTAAGGGCGGAGGCAGTTGTGGAGCACTTTCACTTTATGGGCGGAGGCAGTTGTGGAGCACTTTCACTTTAAGGGCGGAGGCAGAGCGCCCTTAAAGCGACAATGCTCCAAAACAGCCTACCCCAAGCTGGTCTCCTTCCTTATATATTGAGCTATGGATCCATCTCTACACTGTAGAATGAGTGCAGTTTGGCACCACTTGAACTGCCATGGCTCACTAAACTACAGCTCCCAGGATCCCATAACATTGAGCCCTGGCAGTTCAAGTGGTGTCAAAGATAGGGTTCCCATATGTCCCTTATTCTAAGGGACGTCCCTTATTTTGGCCCTAAAATTTGTGTCCCTTATTTTCAGGCCCTGTCCCTTATTTTTGACTAGCAGGACAGGACTGGGCGGGGTTGACCAGAGGAAGGTGCGTGCTGTGGTTTCCACGGCAATGACTGCCCGGGGATTCCAACTCGCAGGGCAGCCTGCGTCCCTGTTGGAAGGAAGAGGCAATACAGGACTTTTTCAAAGTATAGTAGACTAATTAACCGTTACCCAAGGGGAATGTTGGATCATGTTGGATAAAGATAGTTTCTGGTTGCTTGAGAGTTACTCTTAAAATCGGCCTAGCTGTGCATCCCAATACTATACAATGCTGTATATCCCATACTATACTATACCATTAACGATTGACATAATAATAATGAAGATGTACTGTCTTATACAATTTATTTTATTTTAATGTTTAGACAGTGCACTTTTAAAGTCAGCAAAGTCAAGTACTATATAGAGATGGAGAAAATTAGGTAGCTCTAAT
Organism: Anolis apletophallus; assembly: GCA_030556195.1. Taxonomy (NCBI): domain Eukaryota; kingdom Metazoa; phylum Chordata; class Lepidosauria; order Squamata; family Anolidae; genus Anolis; species Anolis apletophallus. The sequence continues at coordinate 66,700,962 of JARBWK010000008.1, read as the reverse complement.
AATGTTTTTTCTGCATGACAAAGCATGCAGAAACATACCATGTCCTGTTAAGAGGGTGTAAGTCAGCTTCTTTTGTGAGTTTCAATCATTATCTTATTCTGTTAATAAAACTATTTCTACCTAATGTTTGAGTTTCAAGTTTTTAATGAAGTGTCCCTTATTTTTGTGAAAATCCCGTAAATGTCCCTTATTTCTTATATCAAAAAATGGCAACCCTAGTCAAAGATCTCAAGGGGGCAAAAAACAAGGGGGCAAATCGTTATATAACTCTAGACGAAAGACACTCTGGAGAAACTTGCTTAACAATAATCAGTATATATTATATATCATCAATTAGGTCACTGCCTATATTGCATTACAATGTACCCAATGGTAAGTTATACAGTATACGAGATTCAAACAAAACATACTGTATAATATGTAGTACATAACAATTCAGTTCATATAGTCATTAAAAGTCCCAGTCCTAAGTAGTAGAAGTAGATGTAGTAACAAACCTTGCTGGAGGGTCTCTTTTATATACTTATAATCCAGAAATCAAAGTAGGTGACTCAAAAGTCAGCAAAAGGAATGCGGAGGAAATCAAAACGTCATCAGGGCTAAATGCCAATCAAAGAGCTTCTAAGGCGCGGGCTTATCAGCGGGGTTTCAAAAATTAAAGCAATTGTTCACCTCTCAGCCTATTTTGCAGCACCCTGATCCTCAGTCTCCGTTTGTGGCTCAAGCGGACGCCTTGGATATGGCGGTTGGGGCCGTGCTGTTACAACGTCATGGAGAAGACCTGCTACCCTGTGATTACTATTCCCGACAGCTCACGGCACCAGAAAAGAACTATACCATTTGGGGAAAAGAATTGCTGGCCATCAAGATGGCTTTTGAGATTTGGAGACACTGGCTGGAAGGGGCCTGACATCCGGTGAAAGTGCACACCGACCACCGCAATCTCGAGCACTTAAAGACAGTGCACAAGTTAAACCAGAGACAGCAGAGGTGGGCCCTGTTTTTTTAGCGTTTTGACTTCTGGATCCGTTATGTAACCCCGGCTCAGACCAAGCAGGCAGGTGCTTTGTTGAGAAAACCAGAGTACATGAGAGGACGGGAGGAAACCTCCGAATCGGCAGTGTTGCGGCCTGAAAACTTTGCAGCAGTCACAGAGCCCCCCGGAGGCAGCGCTGACCCTCCTGGAGATGTAAGTCCAAATTCAGACCCTGTTGGGGGGGAGCGTATCTGAGCCCGACAAACAGAGGATCTCTGGATTCAAGAACAACTTGTACGAGGAGTACAGTTCCCGTTTCATGTGAAAGAAGACGTGCTATGCCGTCGTTCCCAAGTCTACGTTTCTCCGGGTCCCGAGAGGGAGGAGATCCTCAAGTTATGCCATGATAGTCGGCCTGCAGGCACTTTGGACTATTCAAGACCATGCAACTTATCCTGAGAGATCTCTGGTGGCCAAAGATCCAAAGGGATGTAGAGAAATATGTGGCCACCTGTCCAGTGTGTCAGCGGGCCAAGCGTCAAGTGGGCAAACTGGCGGGTTTGCTGCAGCCTTTGCCTACACCAGAGAGGCCATAAGAGATTGTCTCAGCGGATTTTGTCACGGATTTACCAGAGTCTCATGGATTCACCACAGTGTTAGTGTCAGGCCCCACAGGCCTCAGTTTTTCATGAACAATACTGCAGCCATACTGGCTGTAAGGATTTTTCCAAGCCAGCCTGTTTCACTCCAGAGAGCCCCCCTGGGCCTCTTTGCCTTTCCCGTGAGAACCAGGTACCAAACATACAGTCAAGGTTATTCAAGCAGGCCTCCCTGATAAGCGGAGCGGCTCAGAGATGCTCCAAGTCCAGCTCCCTTCACCAGCTGCAAAGCACTAACGAGATTTGCATTCCCGGGGAGCTGAGGTAGCTAAACATACAGACAGTCATCCATCATGCCTGCTTGACACTCGACGCACTTAGATCAAAGAAACTGGACAGTATAACTATATGGAGATGCCCTACAGAGGGTATCTCATACCAACTCCGCATTCAGAGATGCTTCTTTGAGAGAGGCCGCTTCCAGGCCTTCCAGAAGTCTGTGCCAGCCAGCTCCGGCTGCTTTGTTCCAGTCCGCTTGAGTGCGGTTGGTCTCCAGTGCTACGTTCCTGTATTGCTCCTGCAGAGACCTTCTAAGCTATTGAACTTTGCCTGCTTCCAAGAGAACTTTCTTTGCCAACTTAAACCTGCTTGGATCCTTAAGAGACTATCCTGTTGCATCCAGCTTTGTTCCTGATTCCCTCCGCTTGGACCCTGTTGCCACAGGACTATATAGCCACTGCTGAATCCTGAGATTTGCTGCTATTTGGAGGCACTATAAGATTGCCTCCAAACTCTTTCCTACACCTTTTATTCACAATAAACCTGTTGTACCTCAGTTGCTGTGTGGTTTATCCAGGGAGGTCACGTCCAAGGGTCTAGAGGGCGACAGTTAGTGGTGGTGGACTTATTTACCAAGATGGCTCACTTTGTTCCTTGTGTCGGTCTCCCTTCTGCGAAAGAGATGGCGGATCTGTTCCTGAATCATGTATTTTGTCTCCATGGATTGCCTAAGAGTATTGTCACAGATCGAGGAAGTCAATTCACGTCACAGTTTTGGAGAGCAGTTCAACGTTTCTTGGGTATTGAGGCCTGAATGTCGTCTGCTCATCATCCTCAGACAGATGGACAGACAGAAAAGACCAATGCTACTTTGGAACAATATCTACGCTGTTACATCAACTATCAGCAGGACAATTGGTCGGCTTTGCTCTCGTTGGCCGAATTCGCTTACAACAACTCCACTCATTGTCACAACGCGGGCCCTGTCTCCACCCCGTAATCACACACACACAGGCAATGTCAATTAACTATTTATTGAATCAAAAAGGTAAGCAGGTGAAAAGGATAATTGTCCAATTAAGAAAAAGCAATAGTCCAAAAAAGGTAGCAATAAGCTGGGGAATGAATGTTGTTTGGCACCACTTGAACTGCCATGGCTATGGGATCATGGGAGTTAATATTTTGGTGGGACACTCTTTGACAGAGAAAGCTCAAGACCTTGGGAAACTACAACTCCCAGCATCCTATTACATGGAGGCAGGGCAGTTAAAAGTGGTGGGGCAGAGAAGGCTCAAGACTTTGGGAAACTACAATTCCCGATATTTTATTGCATGGAAGTAAGGTAGTTAAGTGGTGGGGCAGAGCAGGCCCAAGTCTTTAGAAAACTGTAACTCCCATCGTTCTATTGCATAGAGGCAGGGGCAGTTAAAGTGGTGGGGCAGAGAAGCCTTAATATCTTAGGAAACTACAACTCCCAGCACACTATTGCACGGAGGCAGGACCATTAAAAGCTTTGGAGCAAAGAAGTCTTAAGATCTTGGAAAACTACAACTCCTAGCACACTATTGCATGGACGCAGGGCAATTAAAAGTGGTGGGGCAGAGAAGACTCAAGGCCTCCGGGAAACTACGACTCCCATAGTTGTATTGCATGGAGGCAGGGCATTTAAAGTGGTGTGTCAGAGAAGGCTCAAGACCTTGGGGAAACGACAACTCCCAGCATTCTGTTGCATGGAGGCAGGGCAAGTAAAAGCGGTGGGGCAGAGAAGGCTCAAGACCTTGGAAAACTAGAATTCTAGGCTTTCTATCTCATATAACACTGAAGTTCAGGACATCTAAGTTGGAGACATTTCTGAAATGCTTAGTGGGTCTCATTCCATTTCTTCTCAAAGTCTCTGGCTCTGCTACTATATATAATCAAAGGATCGGAGTTATCTATCTATTTTCCTTTGGATTACATCTGTGGCAAACATACAGCAACTGAAATGGTATTTTCTGATAACTTTGAACGAAAATGCCATAAGGTTGTCAGAATGATTAGACTGGCAGAGCTAGGAACTTTCTACACTTATGAAGGACTCACAGCTGGATTTGAATAGATTTCCAGGTCCAGGTCATATTCTTCACCTTTGTATTCTCCTTCATTGAAAACCCATTGAAGGATGACCTGCATATCTTTTATGCACACATCTCCCAACTAGGAAATAAATGACAGGCAGCCCTATTTTTAATATAGTAGCCACAATGTGATAAAACAGAGATGGAGAAAAACAACACTGCAGTATTGAAATACTGTACAGTCACTCCCGTGTGATGTGCTAGGGCTCCTTCTGAGTTCAACTGATTAAAGTATGGAAGATAAACACATGCTTATACATTTTCACCCACGTATCATTCCAAGTGCCAGTGCTAATTCTTTGTAACCTCTGCTGTGAATAGGGAATGGTGTGACAGCGTGGTGAGCGCCACCTGCATAGAAAATCTTGAGTTTGCAAAGGTTTGCATTGTTAGAGCGTGTTTTTACAGTCTGCACAGTTTGCTAGAGGTTTAGTTGTACTGATTGGTCCTTGGCACCTGCCAATCATCATTAGCAGAGCTCAATTGAGTTTGTTCCACCTGTTTTTCCCAGGGATCTGGGGAACAAGCTAATTTCACATTCATAGACAACCAGGACCCTTCCTAAAATGACGTGTTTAGAAGGTTTGCCAGACCAGGCCCTTGGTCAGGCCATCTTTCAATACCAGCCTGATTTTCCAAGTGCCTCCATACCAGTCATCTGGTCTCCAGAGGGAGACTTTGTGACTTCAAGTTCGGCCATTTGACTGGGGCTGCGGGTGTCCCTATCTCAAAGCTATTGAGAGAGAAAGGACTCAGAGAGCTTTTCAGCTACAGCTTCGTGGACCAAAGACAGTAAGAGAAACCTTAAAGAAAGAACCTTTTTACCTCATCTTGGGGACTACGTCATCAGTTATCATTTTGGGGAAATTAACCAAAGTGCCTGAGTGAAGTTTACTCATGTAATGAACATGAATAAAGCCTTTGAGTTTACCAAAGAGTTCAGTTTGGTCCTTGGAGCCCTGAGCCTTTAGAGGGGGAGGCAAAAAAGCAATCCCCCGGAATAGATAGACCACGTCCTTGCCCTACCACAAGGCATTTATAGCCCGGGAGCAACGGCACAAATGGCACATGTGTATTGCACAACATCGCCTCAGGCAGTAGATTATGGGTGTCACATTCGGGTAGCAAATTGTGCATCCTATTAATGCAGGAAGTTTTTTAAATTATTATTATGGAATTTGTATTGAGTTGGAACTCTGTTGTATGTGCCAAAATAACTTGGCAGACTTTTGAGTGTGAGTGGGTGGACGCTATTTGCTGTTGTATCTTAGACTGCAAAATGTGTTGTGCTGTCATTCCTTTCTACATTTTAGACCCATTTTAGCAATCTTTACAACAGCACAAGGCAGTAGGGCATTCCCATATTGCAAATCAGGGACCAGGGCTTGGAGACAGGTGACCTGTACATATATAACTGAGTAGGTCTGTTGGTGCCACTGACTTAGCTGGTGGGACCATTCTGGGAAATGGAGTTGTCCCCCTCAAGTATTTCCCCAAGTTCTGCTCCTATTCCGCTCCTTTATTATGCATTCATGTTGAAATAGAGATTTCCACGTGTAGAGATTCTGACTCACTGTTTCATAGACAAAATTTCTCGAAAGAATGACAGAGACGAAGCTGTTACAGAAAGACATCTGAGACTGGAACAGAGCCAAATTGCTGAATCATGAGACAGAGTGAAGATTTAAAGTTTTCTTTGACACTTGGCAGCTGTCACAATGATCCTCCCAGTTCTCATTATCAGTCTGAAGTTAGCAGATGCACTTCAGATCAAAACCTGTTATTGTACTTGACATCAGGTATGATTAAAGGAGAAAATGGGAAACCCACGAATACTAGAGTTCAGTTCCCTACAGAATAAGACATTAGGCTCCATTCACTGCTATTTCCACCCACCTCCATAGAATACATGGGTGAGAATTTCAGCTTAATTTATATATCAAGAAGCTTGCATTTCTTTATATTCTATATGGAAAATGTGATTGCCTGCAAAAAAAAACCAAAACTGACAGATTTGTCTATCAAGATATGAATCCTAATGTCATGGTTGCCATCTTTGAAGGATCTCATGCGTTGGCCTAGGACAGTGGTTCCCAAACTTTTTTTGACCAGGGACCACTTGATCAGGGACCACTTTAACCAGGGAACACTTTGCCTAGGGACCCCTCTCCAACAATAGTACCAAAAGGTTACGAATCAGTTTTTGGCCAACTTTAGATTCGGTTTGGTTATCTGGGGTGCTGATTCAGAAAATTGCATTTATTTATTTATTTATTATTTCAATTTATATACCACCCTTTCCAACAGGATCAGGATGGTTCACAACATACAAGCATAACATCAATAAAATAACACTAAAACAATAAAAACACCAGAACACTAAAACAATATTTCTGTCGGCACACAATGGAGAATGGCTAAGAGTTAAATGCCTGGCTATGGCGTCACGCCTGGGCTTAAAGGGAGTGACCTCATAAATTGCTATAAAAATCCTATGCCCAGGGGATGTGGATTGCTTACCTCTTGTGGAGAGACTTCTCACAAACGTAGCAGACGGAGGCCTTTGGGGAAATTAATGAATTTATTTAACAAATCACAAACAGGTGACTGGCCTTTTAGATGGTTGCAAAGTCCATAACGTTGAATCATTGAAATTAGCTTACTCAGTCCTTTTTGCCCAGTCTGTGGGTGATGGATGGTGATGCCTCTCCTTCTCTTCTCTGGTCAGCCACCATGGATGGTGGACAGACCCCAGCCACTGGACTCCTATAAGATGAAGGGCAAATCCTTCCTATGCTGAGTCCAGGGCTGGTTGAAAGCAGTATGTTTTCATTAAAAGAAGGTGACAATACCACTCTCGTTATAGAATATAAGAGGTAATGTTAATCAGATAGAAAAATGGTAGCAACTGTACTTAGTATTATTAATTGAAGAAATATATGCGAGTTTAAGAATAACAAATAAGCGGAAATATATATGTATAATCTTGTTATATAGGTTAAAGCTTTTGACGTGACATACTAATATTGGAAGTTCAATTTTACTGTGTATATCTTTATTTTAAGTTTTTTTGTTTTGTTGTTGGGTTTTTTGGTTTTGTTGTTGTTTTTTTCCCTCTCTCGTTTTCTTTTCTCTCTCTCTTTTTTCTTTTCTATTGAACACAGCACTGCACTCCGGGTGGGCTGTTTTCTGTATTTTCTCACTGTATGTCACAGAAAAAAATCTCACAATAAAAACTATATTTAAAAAGGTGACAGGCTGGAGCTGACAGCCCCGTGGCTCAGTCACACATCCCTGGTAGTCACTGAGCAAACAAATTGGTTATAACCTTTAAAATGGAGGGAAATCCAAGCAGACACTGATTGGATGGCCTATGGCAGTGTTTCTCAACCAGTGTGCCATGACACACTAGTGTGCCGTGAGCAATCATCAGGTGTGCCGCGAGAAAAACTCTCTGCCCTCCTTCCTTCCCCCCTCCTCCTGTCGAACTCCTGCTGCTTGGGAGAGGAGGAGGAAGGGACAGGCGGAGGCGAAGAAAAAGAAGAAGGGACCGGGGCACCGCCTCCTTCGGCCATTTCCCCAACCAGCCTCCAATCTGCCATGACTCCCGCCATGACTCTCGCCACTTGCTTGTTGAAGCCGCCCGGAGGAGGAGCCCCGTCTACTGAAGCCCGTCCACCGCTCATGCTCCTCCTCTGTGAGAGAGCTGAAGCTGGGGAGAGGGGGGGCATGACGCAGCCTGGCTCCGCCCCCTCCCCCAGCTTCAGCGCTCCCACAGCTTCTCCAGCCTTGAGGGGGCAGTGCCAACCCAGCGGTGGCAGAGCCAGCACAATGCTGGCTTGGCACTGCCTCCTCCTCAAGGCTGGCGAAGCTGTGGGAGAACTGAAGCCAGGGGAGGGGCGGGCATGGTGTGGCCTGGCTCCTCTCCTGGCTTTGGCACTCCCAGCAGCTGCTCCCAGCAGCTCACCATCCCCCAGCCGTTTTTTACTGTGTTACAGTGTCATTTTGTGTCATTTTTGTTGGTGGTGTGCCCCTGGATTTTTTTTAATGTTAAAAGTGTGCTGCAGCTCAAAAAAGGTTGGGAAACACTGGCCTATGGGGTGACTTTTGGAGGGAAAATACTAAGTGGTGATTGGATAAGGCTATGAGGCGATTCCTGGAAAGGAAACTAAGAGGATGAGCCCCTCCCACCCAGGAAAAAACAACAACTCAGCCCCAAACTGCAAAAGGCCTTTAACAGTGACAAGGTCTAGCAAACATACACAGGAAGTAATTCCTACACCTTTAAAAATAAACAGGCCAAGCTTAGCGCAGGCCGCAACACTGCCAAAAGAGAACCGTCTTACAAGCCTTCTGAAAGGGAGGCAGCTCATTAATCCCTTGAACTTTGGCTGGCAAGGCATTCCACAAGCTTGGAGCCACAGCAGAAAAGGCTCTCTGCCTAGTAGATGACAGATTGGATAGACCACATCAGCTCTAGTTTCTGATACAGAACATACGCCACCCAGTAGTCGCCATCTACTCACCCACAGAAATCCATATTTAATAATCTAGTGCTGATGTTGTCTATCTGAAGCAGCAAATTAGGAGTCCCAGAACTCCGTGTGGCAAATAACCTTCTTACCAACAGCGACGTGGATGCGCGGGCACAGGTACGAGAGAACGAAACAATTGACTGTTAAAAGTGAAGTCAAGTTTATTGAAATTGACACCAGCTGGTGGGGTTCACCCACAGAACACGCTGCTCCGGGCAAATCCTAACATACATTCTAAGAGCATTCATTATATACCCCTCATGGCGGCAGATCTTGGCCCGCCCTTCTTCACAACCCCCCATTGGCCGGTGCATCAGAACATATTTCATTGTCCAATTAAACACAATACTTTGTTAGCATCACATCATTATCAGGCTTCTATTTGTTAGAACACTGTGGCGCAGCAAGAAATTCATTTCCCATAGAACAGTATCAGCAGCTCTGGCCAGCCTGTACCCAAATCGCAACATTTGCTTCTGCCTCTTCCCTGCCAGCAAAGGAGGGGCAGACCCTTCTGCGCTTGCGTGGTTCTTATCCTATTAGCATTTAGGTAAACAAACCCACGCCATGTGCTGCTTTGGCCAATCAAGGCTTTTGTTATCATTGAAGACACATGATGTACTTTTAGCAAATCACTGCATACGCTTGGCGTACCAATCAGGGTACAGCATTTACGGCCTGCATGCCAGCGTGATTTCTGGCACAGAAAGCCAGCTATTCTATAGCTCTTGCTTGTGCATCACTCTCTCCTGACTGTACTTCTGCTCAAAGTACCAACTCTGCTATATTTCCAATGCAATTTTCTGAATCAGCACTCCAAATAACCACAGGAACAGGCCTGAAAACAAAGACACCAAGGCACCCCCACTTCCAGGTGCCACATGCTCGGAGGGAGGAGGAGAAGAAGCAGCATTCAGGAGACTTGTTGTTGTGCCTTTTCTGGGTAGTCAGCCTCTCCCCTCCCAACATCCCCGTTGCCTCTGTACTATAAGAGGGTTTTGTGAAACAAGTTACAGTGTAGTAACAGTGAGGCCACGGACCACATTTTAGTTCTCGGGAACCACTGGCAATCCACGAACCACAGGTTGGGAACCACTGGTCTAGAGCAAGTGTGAAGCTCTGTCTGTTGTTCCCACTGTGTCTACCTGTAATTGAAATACTGCTAAAATCAAAACGTGCCCAGCCAAAATCAGTGCACAAAAAAGCTGTTTCTTAATCATGTTAAAAAGTCTAGTAAACTCAGGCTCATATAGACTGGGATGGGCTCACTCTTGGAGGGCAGCACTATACCATTTTGAGTTTCAGCAGAGCTCCAAGGGTCACACTGCTACAGCTGTCATTTTGGTTGACACCACGTCAGGAAGGGTCACTTGGAACCTTTATTGGGATGGGGCTGTGGGAAGCATTGTTAAGTGAAATCTTTCCTGCCTGGGGATTTTTTATCAATAAATGTGCTTGCTGCTGAAACATGTAGGGGATGGCTGGTGCTTTTGGGGGACAGTTGGGAGTCCCAAGTGCTGCACTGGATTTCTCTCAAAGGATCACACTATTCATGCCTTTAGTTTAGATACTGAAGATATGCTAGATCATTTTATTTATTTTCTAAAATTCCAAATATTTGTGTAACTACTGTTGAGATAAAGTTGTAGTTATTATCTTTGGGCTGTTTGATACTACACAGTTATAGCACTATGATTCAACTGCCATGGCTAACTCTTGTTGAATCCTGGGATTTGTAGTTTGGCAAGGCACTATAGAAGATCTCTGCTTTAGATTTCTACCATCCCAGAATTTTATAGGATGGAACCATGGAAGTTAAAGCACCATAATTCTGCAGTATAAAACTGCCCTATTATAATAAAGGATTTTTGTTTGGCTTAAAATCAAAAGGGTTACATTATGGGATTATTATTATAATTTTTATCCTTTATACCCTGCTTTCTCTCTCCAAGAGGAGACTCAAAGTGGCTTACATTAAAAGCATTCCAATACAATTTAAAATCTACAATTATGCAAACATTAATAGAGAATTAAACATCAATGGTATTTTTTTAAAACATGGTTAAAATGCATATAGATAACAGTTATCTTCCCTGATAACAGTATTCCTTTGTTGACCCTTCTAAATATCAGGTTTTCTGCAGCTGGACTTCTCAGACTTTAAGCAACTGGTGCATTGGGTTAAACCACTAAGCAGCAGAACTTGATGATCGACCTGAACACCCTCCTTAGTAGTACCACACATGGTCCCTATAAATGGGGGCAGACAGGAAGGTTACACACTTTCAGGGCCTGGGGGTTTAGAGGAGCTTGGAAATTTAAGCAAAACATTGCTTGGAGAAAAAAGAAAAATATCTCTGAATCTAAAGTGTAGTTAATGTCAGAGGATATATATATAGAAACCTATTTCCTTGTATCCATTTATCTATTGGTCAGATCTTGTGAGATTTGCCGGAGCCAATCAGAAGCAGAGTTGGAAGAATTTCCTGCAGCTTTCTGAATTGCTGAGCCTTTAGCCTAATGCCCTTCTGCAAAATAGAGAAAATATGTTTATGCTGTTAAGCTTGGATATTACATGATAATAGCTGAAAGGCTGAGAAGTGAGGGTAGTCTGGCTGCAACAGCTGTCGCCTCGTTGATAGTCAGGGTCGAATTGGCTGATCTGGCTGGCTAGCTGTCAACTCCCTCCCTCATCATACCATGTGCATATCCCAGATAGAAGAAGTGTACTGTGTTTACTTAGTCCTCTATATCAGTGTTTTTCAACCTTTTTTGAGCCACGGCACATTTTTTACATTAACAAAATCCTGGGGCACACCACCAACCAAAATGACACAAAATGACACTCTGTCATTTTACTAATGGTCACCCTCCCCCCTTGTGACGCCACTGCTTCCGCCAAACCCCCTTCCCCGGGAGGCCCACACGAAGGGGGCACATCACCGTCCCACAGGGGAGGGCTGCGCTGAGTGGCCGAAGCGCTTGTGGGCTCGGCTGAGCAGGACAAATAGGAATTGAGCACACGGGGTGGCCCCGAGCCTCGGAACACACTGCAGCGGAGGCTCGCAGCCGTCGCCATCCCCAGCTCTCCTTCCCGAAGGGGTCCCCCCCCCGGAGTGTCTCCCCCCCACACGTCCCTTCAGCTTCCCTGCTGTCGCCTTGGGGCCAGATTGGGAAGGAACCAAGCTGGGCTGTGGAGCTGCGCATCCTGGCCTCTGCTCTGCTCTGCAGCGAACCCGGAGCCCAGCCAGGAGAGGCCAGGATATGAGGGGTTGCTCCCCTTCCCCGGTGCGGAGGGGCTAGAGGGCCGAAAGCCTCACCTCGAGCCTCCGGGAGCGGGGTCGGACGGGGGAAGCTCCCACGGACTCCTCCTCCCTCTCTTCCTCCTTGCTGCCGAAGGGGAGGAGGGCAGAGGAGCGCCCAGGAGCCAGGAAGCAGGGGGAGCCGCAGCCCGGCCAGGTAGCCCTTGGTGTGCAGAGGGAGTGAAGGAAGGAAGGGAAGGAGAGAGAGTGGAGGGACGGAGGAAAGTTCTGGACGCCGAAGGCGCTCCCTGACTGCAGCCAGGCTGGCTGGCATTGCTGCTTCGGCCAGGAAAGCCTCATTTCCACTGCCTGAAGTTTCCTGTTAGGCTCTCTCTCTCTCTACACTGTAATTTCCCACGGCACACCTGATGATCGCTCACGGCACACTAGTGTGCACCGGCACACTGATTGGGAAACACTGCTCTATATTCTCTGGATCTAGAGGTACAGGACCCCCATTAAAGTGAAAAACCGTGAATAAAGGAAATAGTTGGTGTTTTTTTTAACTGAGCAATTTCCAAGGTCTTCCAGCATGGTTTCTGTGATAGAAACTGAGCACAGAATTGCATCAGAGAATCAAGAGTTTCCTGGAAAGGTGTTTTTTTTAAAGAAATCCTTAGGTCCTCCAGCTGACTGTACATTAGCGGATCTAGAGATTGCCAGAAAGAACATTTTCAATCAAATCTATGAATAATCAAATCTATAAAAGTGGAGGGAAGATTATACTGTTCTTCAGCCAAAGGAATATCAATCAGTGCACTCACCTCTGTTGCATGAAGACAAGCCTGGGTTGGGGTGAGCTCTCGACCAATTTGTGTAGCTTGTTGTCGACCTTTGCAACCCGAAAGACAGTTGCATCTGTCAAGTAGGAAATTTAGGTACCACTTTGTGGGGAGGCTAAATTTAACTAATTTCTGGAATGTGAAATGGCCTCTATGTTTGTCTATATGTGTTGTATGTCAATGGCATTGAATGTCTGCCTGTGTGTGTGCATTGTGATCCGCCCTGAGTCCCCTGCAGGGTGAGAAGGGCAGAATATAAATGACATAATAAATAAATAAATAAATAAATAAATAAATAGAAGTCCCAGAAGTCCTTCCACATAAGCAGAAAAAAGGATGTCACTGTTGGAAATAGCAACCTTCTCAAGCCTCCACTAGATATTTGTTATGTATATAATTCAGCAATTTTACTTTAATTATTTGTTGTGGGAGGGGCTGCTGACCATGTGATCATAACTGGGCTTGTTCAGGATTCAGATTCCATTTTTTTAAGAACAGTATGTCTTTAGAAGGCTGTAGGAACAGATGTTTGTTTTGGACTTCAGTAAGAACAGTATGCTTAGAGACTTCATTGGATTTTCAGATAGACAGAGACTCTATTAGACTGGAATGGTCATCCCATTCCAAAGATCATAAAATCTCCAAAAGGTTCTGGAGATTTACAAAAGTCACAGACCAGTCAGACTGACCTCAACACCAGAAAACTATGCAGTGATCAGTATGGGTTTGTCAAGAACAAATCCTGTTAAACTAATCTTATATTTTTTTACAATCAGATCAGTAACTTGGTAGATACTGGGAACGCTGTGGATGTTGTTCATTTGGATTTCAGCAAAGTATTAGATAAGACCCCCCATAATATTTTGATTAGCAAATTTATTTTATATAGAAAAGATAGGAATACCGTCAGGTTGATCCATTCCTGGTTGGAAGGCTGTACTCAAAGAGTACATCAATGGCTATGCTGGATGGCCCCATAGCCATCATTTTCCATTATTCTTGGTATATGTAGTTTTCTGAGATCTTTAGAATTCTCCAGTACAATCTTATGAAATGCAGTATTACTTTTGTCTATTAAAGAACCCTAAGTATCTCATTCAACTACATATGTTAGAATACTATAGGATGGACCCATAGCAGTTAAAATTGTATCCTCGAGGCAGCTGCGGCACCAATGGTCCAAAAAGGGTCTCACAATTGCCCTCCTCAATGCAGCCGCAGAACCAATGGGCCCAGGAGAGCCTCACCATCGGCCCTCTACCAGGCTACCATGGCTCCAGTTGATTTGTTGTTGTTTGTTCATTTTGGCAATAATGTTTGCTACTTAGTTACTTTTGTCTGTAAACCGCCCTAAGTCCCTTTGGGGAGATAGTGCAGTATATGAATAAATTATTATTATTATTATTATTATTATTATAAAACTTCTAAAATTGTGCAATATGGACACCACTGAAAGCAAGTGCTACTATTTCTTCTGGTAAGATCTGCATCTTCCCCCATCCCACCCCCCAAATTAGGTGCCTATTTCATTTACAACCAGGGCCGTACTAAGGTAATTTAAAATGGTAGCGAACATTATTTTGGCGCCCCCTCGCTCTCCGGCCTTGTGGAGGGTGCACATGCACGCCGGGTGTGCATGTGCGGAGCCAGCTTGTTCTGTGCATGTGCGTCGGGTGCGCATGTGTGGGGCCAGCTAGTTCCGCGCATGTGCTATTGCTGCAGCGCGACTCCATCTGGACCAAGATGCCAATCACCCTAAGCGAGGCCAAAGGAGGAACTTTTTGCAGCCAGAGGCGGGAGGCTCCGCCCCGACTGCAAAAGGTTCCTCCTTTTCGGCCTCGCTTAGGGCGATTGGCGTCTCGGTCCAGCTGGAGTCGTTCTGCAGCAATGGCGCATGTGCAGAACCTGGTGGCCGGATGCACCCCTGACCACGTGGTCCCCTAAGTGGGGGCTTACTTTACTTATTGTTAAATCCTCCCCTGTTTACAGCCACAGTTGTAATGCAACTTTGGCCAATATCTCCCAGATGGAGTTATGCCACAAATTTAAAGTAACTGATAATGTTAGCCTGTTCCAACCAAAACTAGATTACTAGAACTTGGAAAGTTGAAAGAAACTTAAACGTCAACTTCAGAAGTGTACCATGGATATTTCAGATAAGTTCCTTAGGAAATACAATTAATCGTGTGCCCTATGGAATTTATTACTATGGCTGAAAAACTAAATGAAACTATTTTTTGGAAAATAATATGAAATACCTGGATCTGTATTATACCAGATTCACAGGAAACTATTTCTTTTCAGTTAAGTGTACATAGCTGTATGATTATTTTTGGACACTTCCAGTGACTGCAGCAAAAGATAAAAGAAGTTTCAAGCTATCACTCATCAAAAAGTATCAAGTGTTGTACAATGGGGTGAGAATTGTTAAGTCAGTTTTATCTATTGAGTATGAATTTGGCAAGAGAAATTGACTTTGGGAGGCCAATGCACTTTTTTGCAATTTAAATTTAAACTTTTACAGTGAATTGGCTTAATATTTATCCATGGTTCATGAGACTGAAGTTGGTGTGGATTGGGAGCCTCTGTCCTAAATTTGGACTCTCCTCCCTTCCCTAGAATGCTTGGACTTCATTCCTATTGGACATCTTGACAACTTTCTTGATTCCCTACATCTTACTGCCCTCTAGTGAGAGATGCTCTCAGGGTGTTGGCAGCCTTGTTTATTTTAATAAGAAAGATTTTCTGTACAGTGTTATTATTCTGAAGCAAATCCCACTGAATTCCTTGGAATTTATTATTAAGTTACCATGTTTAAGACTGCAGCTTAAGGCTGTTTCAACTCCTTGAGTTTTGTTGGCAGGAAGCACGGATCACAAGTTCCAAACTTGTCTTTTTTTTCAAAAAAGCATAATAAGAAATAGGACACTTTATCATGTAGATTCTGTGGGCTGCCTCCTGTGTTTTTTGTTAGTGCAGCTGCACCATGGAATTGAATTCTTACAATGGAACCGGTTTGTTGATTTGAATGTTGAAAGCGATCCAAGTTCCGTATCGTTTATATTTGGGAAATATTTGCTGCTTATATGTGCCGATCCAGCCAGGTAGACATTGATTTGGGCATAAAATAGAAATGTTTTGCTTAAAAGAAGAAGAATACAAAAGCAGAAAGGAAGCCATTGCTAGACCCATCCATCTGCAAACATTATGGAGAATAAAAGACGCTTTTGAACTGTGGTGTCGGAGGAAAATTCCGAGAGTGCCTTGGACCGCGAGAAGATCCAAACAGTCCATGCTTCAGGAAATAAATCCCGACTGCTCATTAGAGGGAAGGATAGTAGAGGCAAAGATGAAGTACTTTGGCCACATCATGAGAAGAAAGGAAAGCTTAGAGAAGACAATGTTGCTGGGGACATGCCCGGATTACCCATAAGGCCAACAAGGCCATGCCCTAGGGGTGCAAGCCGAGGGGGGGGGGCGCAGATCACGGACCAAAAAAACCCAAAACTGGTCTGCGCCCCTCTTTCCCCCTTTCTCATGCCCCTCCTCGCTCCTTCTCCTGGCAAAGTCTCTGCTCCGTCCCCTCCGTTTCTCTCTCTCTCTCTCTCTCTCTCTCTCTTTCTCTCTCGCTCTCTCACGCACTCTCTCTCTCTCTCTCTCTCTCTCTCTCGTGCGTAGCTTTTGGAGCGAGTTTGCACCTGCTGCGCTCTCCCCAAGCTTCCCGACTCCTGAGGAGACCTTCAGAGCACAGAGGAGCTTTCCAGCCGGTGGGAATGGGGACTTTGGAGGTCGCGGGAGGTTGGCTTAAAGGGGGCGTAATTCCAAAGTGTGGCCTAGGGCGCAAAAAAAGTGTTAATCTGGGCCTGGCTGGGCAAAATGGAAGGAAAAAGGAAGAGGGGCCGACCAAAGGCAAGATGAATGGATGGTGTCCTTGAAGTGACTGGCTTGACCCTGAAGGAGCTGGGGGAGGTGACGGCTGACAGGGAGCTCTGGCGTGGGATGGCCCATGAGGTCACAAAGAGTTGGAAACGACTGAACGAATAAACAACATCTTTTATTCTCAAGTCTTTTATTCTCAATGTGACCAGAATGTTCAGTGTCCACCACATAATCCACATTAGTTTATCCTAGTCTTAAATCCAAAGATCTGCATGTCTCTATATCCTGTCAGCATATGTGCGTTAAGATTAAATGCAAGAGATGAAAAAACACAATTAAATTTGCTATATGCTTTGCATCTCTGGAGTGGTTTTAATAAAAAGAACCAATGCAATAACATAGATTAGATTGTAATGAGTTCTTTGTTTTATTGCCATCAATGAAAGGAGGAGGTAAAGCTGTAATCATGTCAGATTTTACTAAATTATGCATTATTGTGGAGGAGAAGGAGCTAGAAATGCTAAACTTAAGCAGAAATTCCAAACACAATCACACTGAAATATATTTCACTAAAATCACTGGCCTTTACTTCTAAGCAAATCCATAAGCACCGGGAATGTGGCGCAGCTGGCTAGGTGTCAGCTGCATAAGATCTCTACTGACCAGAAGGTCATGAGTTTGAGGCCTGCCTGGGTCGGAGTAAGCTCCTGACCAATTTGTGTAGCTCATTGTCGACCTTTGCAACCCGAAAGACAGTTGCATCTGTCAAGTAGGAAATCTAGATACCACTTTGTGGAGAGGCTAAATTTAACTGATTTCTGGAAAGTTAAATGGACTCTATGTCTGTCTATATATGTTGTATGTCAATGGCATTGAATGTTTGCCTGTATATGTGCATTGTGATCCACCCTGGGAAAACACTGCTATTTTGACTGCTGTTTTTGAAGATTTTATGTTTCTATGTATGATACAATTAAAAAAATTAATTTAGTTGTGTCCAACTTTGGGGGTTGGTGCTCATCTCCATTTCTAAGTCAAAGAGCCGGCGTTGTTCATACACACCTCCTAGGATTGAACTGAATTTAAATTTTGAGGGGGAAACCATTTTATCTATGACTGTGTTTTACTTAAAGCTTTTGATGTACCTAGGGCTATAATTTATCTGCACAGCACCTTCGTGAAAAATACATTCCTACCGCACACACAGAGCATGACAGCTCATGCTTTGAAAAGCTAATTTCAGATGCATATTATTTTCGCTGCTAATTTCCATACCTCTTTATATTAAATTCTGCTGAATTCCTAATGTGGCCAGCTGCTGAATTGGTGAGCTTTATAAGCTGAACATCTGTTTAATTCAGGACTTGCATTGCTTTCATAGTAAAAAAAAAAAAAAAAAAAGCACTGGGATATGCATGACAGATAGTAGCAATTTTATTTGTACAATCAAACCTCTAAATCTACCTTAATTTTACATGAATGAATAATACATAACGCATGTTTCATTGGTAGGCCACTTTATGTTTTCTTTTATTTGATGCCTCACTTGCACCCAATGGCTAGAATCCAAGATGAATTCCCAGCTACAGTCAGAAGTAGAGTCCAGAATTCAGGATCTGTATATGAATATAGGCAGTCCCCAAGTTATAAACAAGATAGTTTCTGTAGGTTTGTTCTTAAGCTGAATTTATATGTATGTCGGGACTGATAGTTTTTCTCAGTGTAACTCCAGCCAAATATACGTATGTGTGTGAGCATGGATGGAGATATAGATATATATGGATAGCATAGTGTTAACACACCTGTGGTGTTTGTTTTGCTGTTTGTGCCCCCTATTCAGAAGATGTCATCTCACTTTCTGTCCTGTGATAATTGGATTTTGAAAAAAAGGCTTGTTGTGGAAACAAGGATTGGTGAGAGAGCTTCAGTGAAGACACCTTTCCTCCATGACAACAAATCTTCCAGGAGTGAATTTCCCATCCGAGGGGTAAATTTCTCTCACTTCCTCTCACTCTCACCCCCGTTATTAACTATGAATTGTTTGCAAGTCAGATGTCTGTAACTTGTTGACAGACTATATACAAACAAAGTACTCCCAACACACAGCCATCCTTTTCATGAGTGATGAGTAACCAATGCTCATCATGCAGTTCAGTGGATAACTTCAGGCTAGTTGTTGTCTGAGGCCCCATCTACACTGCCATATTGAAATATTGTTGTTTAACAACATAGCTAAACAAAATTTATTTATTTATTTATTTATTTATTTATATTACGCCCTTCTCACCCTGCAGGGGACTCAGGGCAGATTACAATGTACACATTACATTTAGACACACAAGACAGACAGAGGCAATTTAACATCTGTCGCACTCCTTCATTCCTCAGCGTGTTTTCTGGAGATCTTTTTTATGGCCTCGTAAATCAGTTAAATTTAGCCTCCCTACTAAGTGGTACCTTAATTTCCTACTTGACAGATGCAACTGTCTTTCGGGTTGCAAAGGTTGATAACAGGCTACACAATAGGTTGAGCCCGGCAGGCCTCAAACTCATGACCTTCTGGTCAGTAGAGATCTTATGCAGCTGATACCCAGCCAGCTGCACCACATTCCCGGTATGTAGAAAGTGTGTGCGTATACACACACACAGAGATTGTGTGTTACAGCCAAAATGATACCACAATATCCAACATTTTAAAAAAAATAAAAAATTAAAGAGTCATATTGACATAACACCAAATCCAAAATGTTGTACACTACATCCGACTATTGAAGAGGGGTGGGGAAAATTATAAGATTGGCAATAAGGGAGATGAAATAATGGGAACATATTAGCTGGGAACCTTTCACACTACACAACTGTAGGAACTAGGATAACACTTGAACTGTTCTTATTGCATCAAATGGGAACCAGGCAAAGACTGTAATGATCCAAAAAGCTATAGACCAATCTCCTTGTTATGCTATCTCTAATAAGTTCTGGAGAGACTGATTCTGCATAGAATTATGGAAAAGTATATCCATTTATGATTCCACAGCAAGCTGGTTTCAGGAAAGGGAAAAACTGCACATTACAAGTGTTGAACCTGACTCAGCACACAGAAGATGGTTTTGAAAGGCAGCAGATTGCAGGATCTGTCTTCATAGACCTGTCAGTGATACTGAGTGTAAATCATCATCTCCTCCTGAGAAAAATTTATAACAGGATTACCACCTCACCTGCTTCATAGGAAATCTGCTATGAAACAGGAGCTTTTTTGTGGAGTTCCAGGGCCAGAGAAGCAGATGGCGAAAACAGAAGAACGGCCTGCATCAGGGGTGCATGCTTGCTCCATCAATGTTTAACATTTGCATAAATCATGATCCGCCACTGCCAGAAGGGACAGAGAGTTTCATCTATGCTGAAATCACTGCTCAAGCAGAGAGCTTTGAAGTGGTTGAACAGAAGCTCTCCAAAGCTTTAGGTGCTCTTACTGACTATTACAGGGAAAACCAGCTGATTCCTAATCCATCTAAAATGCAGACGTGTGCTTTTCATCTTAAGAACAGATAAGCATCTCGAGCTCTGAGGATTATCTGGGAAGGAATCCCACCGGAGCATTGCAGCACACCCAAATACCCCGGAGTTACTCTGCACCATTCTCTGACTTATAAGAAGCACTGCTTGATTATCAAGCAAAAAGTGGGTGCTAGACATACAGTGTGGAATACATCTCACCACATTAAAATGGTGGATGTGGCTTTAATGAGACATGCCGCATTATCACAGGATGTTTACACCCTACACCACTGGATATCCAATATTGCACCACATAACATCCATCAGAAAGTAGCAACCAGTAATGAAAGGACCAAGGCGTTGACATCTCTGGCCCATCCTCTGTTCGGATATCAGCCAGCATGCCAATGGCTTAAATCAAGAAATAGCTTCCTAAGATCTACAGAGGTACTCACAAGAACACCCCAGCAAGCAAGAGTCCAAAAGTGGCAGGTGAAAACCCAGAACCTTAATCAGTGGCTGCTACCAGATGAGAAACTCCCACCTGGACACACAGAAGACTGGGCAACTTGGAAGGCACTAAATAGACTGCGCTCTGGTACCACAAGATGCAGCATCAATCGTAAGAAATGGGGCTACAAAGCGGTTCACAACATGCGAGTGTGGAGAAGAGCAAGCCACAGACCACTAGCTACAATGCAGTCTGAGCCCTGCCACATGCACAACGGAGGATCTTCTTACAGCCACACCAGAGGCTTTCGAAGTGGCCAGCTTCTGGTCAAATGAAATTTGACTTTGACAAGTATTTAACTTTGTAGTTAAAAAAATTAAAATAATAACTGTATTTTCAATTTGTTTCTGACACAATAAATAAAATTCATCAAATGGGAGTTGTAGTTGAAGGAGGGGTATTTACAATTCTCAGCCAGAGACTCACCAAAGCACCCAGAATGTCCTCTAGTGTTTCTATGGTAGTGAAAGTGGAATGTTAATATTATAATTGTGTAGTGTGAAAGGGTCCTGACCAGGACCGTAGCCAGGATTTGGGGGGGGGGGGGGGCTGAGTCTGAGTGAGAGAGGATCTACCCTAGCAAACCTTTTGTATTGTTACCCCAATACCCCCTTGCATATGGGATATATTGAGCATGGTGATCAGATCATGATATAAATAAACAAGAGTGCGCCAAGAGTCCAGGTGCGGACAAGGATGCCACCGTACCACGTACCAGTAAGGCCCTTTTGCAGACCACCCTGAGAATTTCAGGGGGGGGGAGGGAGCTGAATCCCCTCATCTCCCCCGGCTATGGGCCTGGTCCTGACATTACTTTATTGATCATAAAGAGGCAATATAAATGGTGCTCTGTGATATAACAATACAACAAAAGACGTAAGGCCAATGAGAGAAAAGGTGGCTTTCAACAATCTTGTCTGCTTAAGACAAAAGCCAGATCAGCACACAGGCGCTGTCATCACATGAACATGCTCTTATGCCCCAGGCATAGACACCAGGAACATGGCACAAGAGAGACAATAGACACCCAATGACTAAACTTTACATTTCCTTAGATCATTTAATGCTCTTTGTAAAGTAAACCACCCTGTCTCTGCACCCTCGGAGGTTTTTTTTTTAACAGCTGTGCAGAAATATGAACAGCTGGGTGTCTGGCTAAATTATACTGAAGGGTGATATAATAACTACCGTAATTCTTGTCAATTGAAATTTACAAGTTAAATGGTGAAAAGAATATGCAAAAGCCTTCCAAATGAGACTCATTTTCAATGCTTTTCAAAGAATGAGCACATCAGATCCAGATCCAGGAATATTGCTTAGGGTGGCTCTAAGTAACTTTTTTTTCTTTTTCTTTTTTTGTGTAAACAGACAGCCCGTTGTGTCCACGGATTCAACCAACCACAGCTATATCTATATCTATCTATCTATCTATCTATCTATCTATCTATATATATATATATATATATATACTGTATATATATATAATATTATATTATACACACACGCGCATAAGAAAACCTTGATTTTTCCACATGCCGAGCACTATGCTGATGCATAGATCCTGCTGCAGCCTCTCGTGACTTCACAGAGCCTCAGGCGCAGATTTGAATTGATTGCCACTTTATATAAGGGACACCATTTTGCTATGTTGTGATATTTGTGAAAAATTGAGAACCCATGATTTTCCTTTGGAAGATCAAAGAAAATAATATAATTGTGGATTTTGATAGTGAGTAGGTTTGGATTAATAGAAGTGTATGAAGTTTTTTGTTTTTTTGGAGAAGTAAAATTTTCTAGATTAGGTTTTATAATCACTGTGAAAACTGTCATAAGCCATTGTCGGATAACCTCGCAATTTCAACAGTTAGCCCTCTTCATGCTGGTATTGTTACACTCTTCCATTTTTGTGCTAATAACAATCTTGCTGAAGTGGTAATATATCATAATGGACTTCCATATTTCATTTCCATCTATTCATCCATACGTCTAAAAAAAGAATGCGAGTTTTAAATGAATATTAACTTCTAAAATTTTTGGTATTGTTTTTGTAGCCTTTGCAGAAATACTGGCAGTCCCTGAGTTACAAACATCTGACTCATTGTTAAGAACAGGGGTGAGACAACAGGAAGTGAGAGAAATCTACCCCTCAGAAAGGAAATTCACTTCTGGAAGAGTTATCATGGGGAAACGGTGTCTCCACTGAAGCTTTCTCACCAATCCATGTTTGTTTGTTTGTTTATTTAGTTACTATATTTATATCCCACCTTTCTCAACCCAGAAGGAGACTCAAGGCGGCTTATAGCATAGGCAATAATTCAATGCCCCCCCTCGATGGACTGTCACCTTGTCGTGGTGAGGGGGTTTGTGTGTTCCAATGAACCTGTTGTAACACAGACGCCAATAGAGCCAAGCCCAGAAGTAAAAGGGGATAACAAAAATGTTTATTTTACAAGGAATGGGAATGGGACTAACAAAAACGCCCCCTCTTGAGTAACCGAGCTAAACCAGCTCCTTGGTTTACTAAGGAGCTGGCAGCAATGAAGCGAAAAAGAGGAGGCTAGAGCACGTGTGGTGTCGGAAGCGGAGCAGATCAGCTCGTGCGCGCCTGGTCCCCTTTGAGGAATTATGACGCAGCAACAAAAGCCGCACAAAATATGGCCGCCCAAGGTGGCGCGCAAAGAACCGTCCCAGCGGAACTGTTCCGAGTCGTTAGGGGTCTTTAAATCCGCCACAGTGCGAGATCTCTGACGGCTCGGTGGTACGCTGTGAAGAATTTGCTAAGGCCTTCGCAGATAAAGTGGCGCTGATCCGTTCCGATTTCGATACCACTTTAACGGCAGTCTCTGAGGATGTGACACGAGCATCTGCTTGTCCGGTTTTAATGGATTTGTTTCAATTGGTTCAGCTCGAGGATGTGGACAAGATCCTTGGAGAGGCGAGGCCCACTACATGCATCCTAGACCCCTGCCCATCCTGGCTGATAAAGGAAGCCAGAGGGGGTTTGGCAGAGTGGGTGAAGGTGGTGGTTAATGCCTCCTTACAGGAGGGCAAAATTCCAGCCATCTTAAAGCAAGCTGTTATAAAACCGCTGTTGAAGAAACCTTCACTGGACCCCACTCAATTAGTGAACTATCGGCCAGTTTCCAATCTCCCCTATTTGGGCAAAGTCATGGAACGTGTGGTGGCTTCGCAACTCCAGGGGTTCTTGGTAGACACTGATTATCTTGATCCGGCACAGTCTGGCTTTAGGCCGGGACATGGTACTGAAACAGCCTTGGTCGCCTTGGTAGATGATCTACGCCGGGAACTCGACAGGGGGAGTGTGTCCCTGTTGGTTTTGCTGGACCTCAGCGGCTTTCGATACCGTTGACCACGGTATCCTTCTGGGTCACCTTGCAGACATGGGGCTTGGGGGTACTGCTCTGCAGTGGCTCCAATCCTTCCTGGTAGGTTGTACCCAGAAGGTGTCATTGGGTGACACCTGTTCGGCTCCACAGCCGTTGTCCTGTGGAGTCCCTCAGGGTTCAGTTCTGTCCCCGATGTTATTCAACATCTATATGAAACTGCTGGGAGAGATCATTCGGAGTTTCGGAGTAAGGTGTTATCTGTACGCAGATGACGTCCAGATCTGTCACTCCTTCCCACCTGTCACCAAGGAGGCTGTCCAGACCTTGAACTGGTGCCTGGCCGCTGTGTCGGACTGGATGAGGGCTAGCAAATTGAAACTAAATCCAGACAAGACAGAGGTCCTCCTGGTCAGTCGCAAGGCCGAACAGGGCATAGGGTTACAGCCTGTGTTGGATGGGGTTACACTCCCCCTGAAGACGCAGGTTCGCAGCTTGGGAGTGATCCTGGATTCATCGCTGAACCTGGAACCCCAGGTCTCAGCGGTGGCCGGGGGAGCTTTTGCACAGTTAAGACTCGTGCGCCAGCTGTGCCCGTACCTTGGGAAGTCTGATCTGGCTACGGTCGTCCACGCTCTGGTCACATCCCGAATAGATTACTGCAACGCACTCTACGTGGGGCTGCCTTTGAAGACAGTTCGGAAATTGCAATTAGTCCTTCGGGCGGCAGCCAGATTGCTAACGGGAGTTACATACAGGGAGCATACCACCCCCCTGTTGTGTCAGCTCCACTGGCTGACTGTCCAATTCCGGGCTCAATTCAAAGTGCTGGTTTTGACCTTTAAAGCTCTATACGGTTCTGGCCCAGCTTACTTGTCCGAACGCATCAGCCACTATGTCCCACCTCGTAATCTAAGATCATCCGGGAGGCCCTGCTCTCGCTCCCACCTACGCCTCAGATGAGGCTGGTGGGGACGAGGGATAGGGCCTTCTCGGTGGTGGCTCCCTGCCTGTGGAATGCGCTTCCTATTGATGTACGATCCACCACATCTCTCCTGGCCTTCAGGAAAAAGTAAAATCCTGGCTGTGGGACCAGGCATTTGTACACCAGCACAAGGCAGCATTTTAGATTGGTTTTTAATGAAAGTGGGTGATTATGGCCAATGTTTTTATGGACTGAACATTGTTTTAATCCAGAGTGAATGTGTATGGTGCTAATGTAGTTGTATTTTAATGTATTTTTAATGTATTTTAATTGTTGAAGGGTTTTGGGGTTTTATATTGTTATTATGTGGGCATCGAATTGTGCCGTACTGTAAGCCGCTCTGAGTCCCCCCCCCCCGGGGGTTGAGAAGAGCGGGGTAAAATCCCGAAATAAATAAATAAAAAACCTAGTCAAACTGGCAAAAACCCACAACCCCCACCCCAAATACTGCAGGAGAAGCCAAAACAAACACAGGGACGTCCTTCGTGGGATGATCCAAAAAGCGAAGTCTGTTGAAATTAATAGCAAAATGCTGTAGTTCAATATGACTAAATGAATGTGTTTTGTGTCTCATGAGAGTAGATGCATGATAGAAGTAAGTAGATTTCCTCTCTCATGAGCGCCATCTAGCGGTAGAGTTAGTAATATAGTTGGAAGGAATAAATCAATGTTGCTAGGCTCTGCCTATTGGCTCACTCTCTCTTCCAATCACAGCGATGAAGAAGGGAGGAGTTTAGAGTTGCTGTTAGTCTTCTGCTGTATGCCATCCATTTTGTGTGCCTCATGGTATGTTTCTCCTGTTCTAACTTGTTAAACATGCTGTTGCATGTGTATTACTGCCTTTCTGTTGCTTTCTACAATAAAGTAGAAATGCTTTAATAACATGGCTTGTTTGCTCAGATGCTTTATTTCCAGTTTGAGTCCTCATATGCCACATTTGCTGTGAACCCTTTTAAACTGCTTCTCTGCTGTGTTTTATACTTTGCATCAAACCCTTTTTTTTTGGAACAACAAAGTCTGTAACCGGTCCAAAGTCAAAGGGCAGGAGAATGATGGAGGAAAACGAGGAGACAGTCCAAGGTCTGACAGGAGAGAAGATCCAACGGAGTCAAACCCCGCCACTAGGAACACACGGCTGTAGCTGGATAAAAAGCAGAATATTGAAACCCCCACCCCCCCCCCCACCTTTCCCAACTGCAGCCAGAGCAACAGCAGCATTTCAGCCCCAAAAAGAGGCAGAGTAAAAAACCTTAACTCACGAGTAGTCAGGAACACGATACCAGATAACAGGATGCCAAGATAAACAGGATGCCAAGGTAACAGGACACCAGACACAACTCCTTGCCTGCCGCAAGGATTCCTTTCCTAAGCTCATAATTTATACTCTAAAGATCAGACTCATCTGAGTCACACCCTTCCAACTCAGGCAAAGCAGCTGCATTCCTCTCAGCAGCTGATACCTTTTCAGCATCTCTCCATGTCTCCCAGTGTTTCTCAAAACTTAGTGTTTCCCAGTCATTCCCAGAAGTTGCAGAGGGCTAATCTTTGTCACTGTCAAACCCCATAAACGTGTTACTACTGGAGTCAGCATTACATACATAGTGAACTTCTTTTGCCAAAGTCCAATCTAGCTCAGTATCACTCTCTTCTGACTGCAGTTCCACATCTCCAGGAAAACCCTCAAATGACTCTGAATCTGTAGGAGCAGTACGTACCTGCCGAATTCTTTTCCTCTGCTCTAACTCATCAGTGCTAGAATCACTTGCAGTTCTCTTTCTGCTGACTCTAGCATCTGAAGTCTCATCAGCCCCTCCCAACTGCATGCTGCTCCCAGCTGGAGATAACTCAGCTTCTACTACAACACTGCTATCAGGCGACGCCAAGGGCTGACTTACATCAGAACCTGCAGGCACAACGACTGGAGTAGTGCACTCCCAGGAATTGTCACAGGGGAAGTTCCAGAGCAAGCATGATCTGAAGACCCAAAGACCTCAATGGCGGAGCAGGCGGAGGATAACATGGTACATGTTACAATGACTGTGAAGGTGGAAGAAGGCTGCAACAGATTGAGAAGCCACGGTCATCATGTTAACCATGCCACTAGATGCGACCTCACTCTGTGAAGACTGTGTGTTGATCAGTTGTGTACTGACCTCCACACATTTAAAAAAAACCTCACACACAGGCGTCTTCCAAGAAAAATAAAAACAAACCAACAAAAGTCGCATGGCAATCAGCGAGTGACAACGGGGGCAGGACTGTGAAATCTGGAAGCCCCTAGTCACAGACTGGCACATGGGCGGTGGATATGGACTCAATCGTTTTACCTCAAGGTCTGAGGCAGTTGAGTAGTTCGGCAGCTGTATCCATGACTGAGCAGCCCTTTTTAGGATCCACTCTGCTCATCCCACATGGGGAAGCGGCTAGAAAAGATGCCCTAAACATAGTCTGCCTCTCTTATCCCTGACTGGACTGCCGCGTCCAGTGGGGTCACCACTCTGCGGCCAAAAAAGAAAAATGAACTTTGGGACATGGAACATATGGACACTGATGGACAATACTGACAGCGAATGCTTTGAACAGAACTGCTATCATTGCAAGGGAGCTGGGATGCTTTAACACCAACATAGCAGCACTTCAGGAGACATGGAGATCAGGAGAGGGACAGCTGAAGGAAGATAGAAGAGGCTACATCTTCTTCTGGAAGGGACTGCCTGAAGAAGAACGAAGAATGCACAGAGTTGGCTTTGCTATCCGAATTGATCTGGTGAAGCACCTGACCAAAGCACCCATTGGCATTAACGAACGACTCTCAACCCTCCAAATTAACCTTGCCAAAAACCAACAGGCAACCATCATAAGTGCCTGTGCACCAATACTAGATGCCGATGAAGACATCAAGGAAAACTTATGCCTGTGGAACATGGGCTATCTACAGACGGCACATGTAACTCCTGGAACGATTCCATCAATGTTGCCTTTGAAAAATCCTACAAATCTCTTGGGAAGACAGGTGGACAAATGTCAGTGTGCTGGAAGAAGCAAAGACCACCAGCATTGAAGCAATGCTCCTCCGCCATCAACTCTGCTGAACCGACCATGTTGTCCGAATGCCCGATCACTGTTTCCCAAAGCAGTTACTCTACTCCGAACTCAAGAATGGAAAACGGAATGTTGATGGACAGGAAAAGAGATTTAAAGATGGGCTTAAAGCCAATCTTAAAAACTGTGGCATAGACACCAAGAACTGGGAAGCCCTGGCCCTTGAGCTGGAGGTCAGCTGTGACCAGCAGTGCTGTAGAATTTGAAGAGGTCCGAATGGAGGGCAAAAGAGAGAAACGTGCCAAGAGGAAGGCACATCAAGCCAACTCCGACTGGGACTGCCTTCCACTTGGAAACCGATGCCCTCACTGCGGGAGAACATGCGGATCAAGAATAGGGCTCCACAGTCACCTATGGACTCACCGCCAGGGCACTGCATTTGGAGGACAATCTTACTCGAACAAGGGATCGCCTAAGTAGTAGTAATAAGTAAGCAATTCAATGCCTTAAAAACAATATACATCCAATATACAATTAAATAAACATTTCAGTTAAAATTTAAATGAGATTAAGAGCATTAAAACATATAAAACATTGTAATTACAACTATAAAACCACATTATCCGCAATCATAGGCCATTCCGGAAATCATTACACATAAATTCAAGTCCATCTATTGCACTGTTATTGGCTCAAAAAGGCTTGATCCCAAAGCCACATTTTCACCCTCCACAATAAGCCAATCTTTCCAAAATCCAGTTATCACAGGGATAGAAAGGGAGGTGAAGTCTTCTGAACAGGGGCAAAGACAGCAAAATGTACCTGCTCTGACTTACATACAAATTCAACTTAAGAACAAATCTACAAAACCTATCTTGTTTGTAACTTGGCGACTGCGTGTACCAAAGAGGTTGAGAGACTGCGGATTGAAGTGTTAAAGGCAATGTCAAATTTGTTGATAATTGCCCCCAAGGATCCCCGTAAGCCAGCGTTTCTCAACCTGGGGGCCAGGACCCCTGGAGGGGTCGCAGCCAGAGGGGTCGCTAAAACTATCAGAAAACACAGTATTTTCTGTTGGTCATGGAGGTTCTGTGTGGGAAGTTTGGCTCAGTTCTATTGTTGGTTGGGATCAGAAAGCTCTTTGATTGTCGGTGAACTATGAATCCCAGCAACTACAACTCCCAAAGGTCAAGGTCTGTTCTCACCAAACTTCACCAGTGTGCATATTTGGACATATTGAGTATTCATGCCAAGTTTGGTCCACATCTATCATTGTTTGAGTCCACAGTGCTCTCGGGATGTAAGTGAACTACTACAACTCCGAAACTCAAGGTCAATGCCCACCAAACCCTTCCAGTATATTGTGCTGATCATGGGAGTTCTGTGTGCCAAGTTTGGTTCAATTCCATCATTGGTGCAGTTCAGAATGCTCTTTAATTGTAGGTGAACTATAAATCCCAGGAAATACAACTCCCAAATGACAAAACCAATCCTCCCTCAACCCCACCAGTATTCAAATTTGGGCGTATCGGGGATTTGTGCCAAATTTGGTCCAGTGAATGAAAATGCATCCTGCATATCAGATATTGACATTACAATTCGTAACAGTAGCAAAATTACAGTTGTGAAATATCAGTGAAAATAATTTTATGGTTGGGGGGTCACCACAACATGAAGAACTGCATTAAGGGGTAAGCCTTAATGCCCCCTTGACTTATGGGGATCCTATGAATGAGGGTCCTCCAAGCCACCCTGCCCTCAACAGCCTTGTTCAGGGGTTGCGGACTCAGGGCTTTCTTGATTGAGGTCTATCCATCTGTAATGGGACCTTCTGGAGAACATGCCCTATGAGGAGCGGCTTAAAGAGCTGGGCATGTTTAGTCTGGAGAAGGCTGAGAGGAGACATGATGGACATGTATTAATATGTGAGAGGAAGTCATAGGGAGGAGGGAGCAAACTTGCCCTGGAGACGAGGACGCGGAACAATGGCTTCAAACCACAGGAAAGGAGATTCCATCTGAACATTAGGAAGAACTTCCTGACTCAGAGCTGTTCGGCAGTGGAACTCTCTGCCCCTGAGTATGGTGGAGGCTCCTTCTTTGGAGGCTTTTTAACAGAGGCTGGATGGCCATCTGTCGGGGGTGCTTTGAATGCAATTTTCCTGCTTCTTGGCAGGAGGTTGGACTAGATGGCCCATGAGGTCTCTTCCAACTATGATTCTACCACATTTGGAATCATGGGGAGTTGTAGTTTGGAGGGACCAACGCTTTTGGGCAGGGGAGGCTTAAGATTTTGTAAAACTACAAATCCCAGGCTTGTATAGTGGAGACACAGGACAGGATGGCCCAAGAGGTCTGTTAGAACTAAGATTATACCACATTTGGAATCTTGGGGAGTTGTAGTTTGGAGAGGGACCAACGCTTTTGGGCAGGGAGGCTTAAGATGTTGTAAAACTACAAATCCCAGGATTGTAGGTGGAGAGCCAGGACTGGATGGCCCATGAGGTCTCCCAACTATGATTCTACCACATTTGGAATCATGGGGAGTTGTAGTTTGGAGAGGGACCAACGCTTTTGGGCAGGAGGCTTAAGATGTTGTAAAACTTCAAGGCCCAGGATTGTAGAGTGGAGAGCCAGGACTGGATGGCCCATGAGGTCTCTTCCAACTATGATTCTACCACATTTGGAATCATGGGGAGTTGTAGTTTGGAGAGGGACCAACGCTTTTGGGCAGGGGAGGCTTAAGATGTTGTAAAACTACAAATCCCAGGATTGTAGAGTGGAGAGCCAGGACTGGATGGCCCATGAGGTCTCTTCCAACTATGATTCTACCACATTTGGAGTCATGGGGAGTTGTAGTTTGGAGAGGGACCAACGCTTTTGGGCAGGGGAGGCTTAAGATGTTGTAAAACTACAAATCCCAGGATTGTAGAGTGGAGAGCCAGGACTGGATGGCCCATGAGGTCTCTTCCAACTATGCTTCTACCACATTTGGAATCATGGGGAGTTGTAGTTTGGAGAGGGACCAACGCTTTTGGGCAGGGAAGGCTTAAGATGTTGTAAAACTACAAATCCCAGGATTGTAGAGTGGAGAGCCAGGACTGGATGGCCCATGAGGTCTCTTCCAACTATGATTCTACCACATTTGGAATCATGGGGAGTTGTAGTTTGGAGAGGGACCAACGCTTTTGGGCAGGGGAGGCTTAAGATGTTGTAAAACTACAAATCCCAGGATTGTAGAGTGGAGAGCCAGGACTGGATGGCCCATGAGGTCTCTTCCAACTATGATTCTACCACATTTGGAGTCATGGGGAGTTGTAGTTTGGAGAGGGACCAACGCTTTTTGGGCAGGGGAGGCTTAAGATGTTGTAAAACTACAAATCCCAGGATTGTAGAGTGGAGAGCCAGGACTGGATGGCCCATGAGGTCTCTTCCAACTATGATTCTACCACATTTGGAGTCATGGGGAGTTGTAGTTTGGAGAGGGACCAACGCTTTTGGGCAGGGGAGGCTTAAGATGTTGTAAAACTACAAATCCCAGGATTGTAGAGTGGAGAGCCAGGACTGGATGGCCCATGAGGTCTCTTCCAACTATGATTCTACCACATTTGGAGTCATGGGGAGTTGTAGTTTGGAGAGGGACCAACGCTTTTGGGCAGGGAGGCTTAAGATGTTGTAAAACTACAAATCCCAGGATTGTAGAGTGGAGAGCCAGGACTGGATGGCCCATGAGGTCTCTTCCAACTATGATTCTACCACATTTGGAGTCATGGGGAGTTGTAGTTAGGAGAGGGACCAACGCTTTTGGGCAGGGGAGGCTTAAGATGTTGTAAAACTACAAATCCCAGGATTGTAGAGTGGAGAGCCAGGACTGGATGGCCCATGAGGTCTCTTCCAACTATGATTCTACCACATTTGGAGTCATGGGGAGTTGTAGTTTGGAAAGGGACCAACGCTTTTGGGCAGGGAGGCTTAAGATGTTGTAAAACTACAAATCCCAGGATTGTAGAGTGGAGAGCCAGGACTGGATGGCCCATGAGGTCTCTTCCAACTATGATTCTACGACATTTGGAGTCATGGGGAGTTGTAGTTTGGAAAGGGACCAACGCTTTTGGGCAGGGGAGGCTTAAGATGTTGTAAAACTACAAATCCCAGGATTGTAGAGTGGAGAGCCAGGACTGGATGGCCCATGAGGTCTCTTCCAACTATGATTCTACCACATTTGGAGTCATGGGGAGTTGTAGTTTGGAGAGGGACCAACGCTTTTGGGCAGGGAAGGCTTAAGATTTTGTAAAACTACAAATCCCAGGATTGTAGAGTGGAGAGCCAGGACTGGATGGCCCATGAGGTCTCTTCCAACTATGATTCTACCACATTTGGAGTCATGGGGAGTTGTAGTTTGGAAAGGGACCAACGCTTTTGGGCAGGGGAGGCTTAAGATGTTGTAAAACTACAAATCCCAGGATTGTAGAGTGGAGAGCCAGGACTGGATGGCCCATGAGGTCTCTTCCAACTATGATTCTACCACATTTGGAATCATGGGGAGTTGTAGTTTGGAGAGGGACCAACGCTTTTGGGCAGGGGAGGCTTAAGATGTTGTAAAACTACAAATCCCAGGATTGTAGAGTGGAGAGCCAGGACTGGATGGCCCATGAGGTCTCTTCCAACTATGATTCTACCACATTTGGAGTCATGGGGAGTTGTAGTTTGGAGAGGGACCAACGCTTTTGGGCAGGGAGGCTTAAGATGTTGTAAAACTACAAATCCCAGGATTGTAGAGTGGAGAGCCAGGACTGGATGGCCCATGAGGTCTCTTCCAACTATGATTCTACCACATTTGGAGTCATGGGAGTTGTAGTTTGGAGAGGGACCAACGCTTTTGGGCAGGGAGGCTTAAGATGTTGTAAAACTACAAATCCCAGGATTGTAGAGTGGAGAGCCAGGACTGGATGGCCCATGAGGTCTCTTCCAACTATGATTCTACCACATTTGGAGTCATGGGGAGTTGTAGTTTGGAGAGGGACCAACGCTTTTGGGCAGGGGAGGCTTAAGATGTTGTAAAACTACAAATCCCAGGATTGTAGAGTGGAGAGCCAGGACTGGATGGCCCATGAGGTCTCTTCCAACTATGATTCTACCACATTTGGAGTCATGGGGAGTTGTAGTTTGGAAAGGGACCAACGCTTTTTTGGGCAGGGGAGGCTTAAGATTTTGTAAAACTACAAATCCCAGGATTGTAGAGTGGAGAGCCAGGACTGGATGGCCCATGAGGTCTCTTCCAACTATGATTCTACCACATTTGGAATCATGGGGAGTTGTAGTTTGGAGAGGGACCAACGCTTTTGGGCAGGGGAGGCTTAAGATTTTGTAAAACTACAAATCCCAGGATTGTAGAGTGGAGAGCCAGGACTGGATGGCCCATGAGGTCTCTTCCAACTATGATTCTACCACATTTGGAATCTTGGGGAGTTGTAGTTTGGAGAGGGACCAACGCTTTTGGGCAGGGGAGGCTTAAGATGTTGTAAAACTACAAATCCCAGGATTGTAGAGTGGAGAGCCAGGACTGGATGGCCCATGAGGTCTCTTCCAACTATGATTCTACCTTTGGAGTCATGGGGAGTTGTAGTTTGGAGAGGGACCAACGCTTTTGGGCAGGGAAGGCTCAAGATGTTATAAAACTACAAATCCCAGGATTCTAGAGAGCCTGCTTTCCCTCTCACAAGCCTCAAAGCCAGAGTGGGGAGGGCTGCCACGTCATCGCCCTCCTCCCCCGCCCTCGTCCAAAACTATTGGAATTCCGAAGAGTTCGAAGAAGAGGAGGAAGGGCGCTGATTGGCTAATCCCCGCCTCTGTCTCCACCAATCGCCTTCGGCTCCGTGAAAACTTATGGCGCGCCTCTTCCTTCGGCGGGGCTTCTTTCGGGCTTTTCCGGAGGAGCCTGCCGAAGGCTTTGAGGCCAAATCCTGCTTCCTTTTCCAGGACAATCGGGATGGAAAGAGTCCCAGCTGGGAGATGCTAAGCTGTCAATCTTGGCAGGGTGGGAGGAGGGCTTGCAGCTTGGATGTGGCCATGGCTATGTTTACTCAGAAGTAAGTGCCACTGGCTTGATTGGGATTGCAAGAGGGGGGATTTGCTTTCCCTTTCCCCCCCAAAATGTGTTGCTATTCTGTGCCTTTAAGCCCTTTGGAACTTTTATGGTGTCCTTGATGATGGAGAGATTGCCTCTGAGGCTGAGAGAGGGTGACCTCCTTGGATTTTCCACTGGGTTATCCTTAATATAGAGTCAATACAGAAGTGTATGGTACGGTATAGCATAAGGTATAGTATTACTTTATTTCTTCAATTATAAGACACTTCCCCCCTATATACACATCTCTTAAAATCTTAGAGTTTCTTAGAGTCAGTAGCATCCTACAATTGAAGAAATAGGGGTAGTTAAGCAAGTTTTAATAGGAACTCTCAAGCAACCAGAAACAACATTTATCCGACATCTACCAATCCCCCAAGGGTACTGGTTAATTGAGAGTCTACCTTGTACCACTGGTCTAGCCAATGTACTAAGGAGCTTTGGTGCAGAAATTACTTAGATATAGTTTTGGGTAAAGTACTAGTTAGTAACTCTCAAGCAACCAGAAACTACATTTATCCGACATTACCAATCCCCCAAGGGTGCTGGTTAATTGAGAGTCTACCTTGAACCACTGAGCTAGCCAATGTACTAAGGAGCTTTGGTGGAGAAATTACTTAGGTATAGTTTTGGGTATGCTACTAGTTAGTAACTTTCAAGCAACCAGAAACTACATTTATCCGACATCCACCAATCCCCCAAGGGTGCTGGTTAATTGAGAGTCTACCTTGTACCACTGAGCTAGCCAATATACTAAGGAGCTTTGGTGGAGAAATTACTTATAGTTTTGGGTATGCTACTAGTTAGTAACTTTCAAGCAACCAGAAACTACATTTATCCGACATCTACCAATCCCCCAAGGGTGCTGGTTAATTGAGAGTCTACCTTGAACCACTGAGCTAGCCAATGTACTAAGGAGCTTTGGTGGAGAAATTACTTAGTTATAGTTTTGGGTATACTAGTTAGTAACTTTCAAGCAACCAGAAACTACATTTATCCGAATCTACCAATCCCACAAGGGTGCTGGTTAATTGAGAGTCTACCTTGTACCACTGGGCTAGCCAATGTACTAAGGAGCTTTGGTGCAGAAATTACTTAGGTATAGTTTTGGGTAAAGTACTAGTTAGTAACTCTCAAGCAACCAGAAACATTTATCCGACATTACCAATCCCCCAAGGGTGCTGGTTAATTGAGAGTCTACCTTGAACCACTGAGCTAGCCAATGTACTAAGGAGCTTTGGTGGAGAAATTACTTAGTTATAGTTTTGGGTATACTAGTTAGTAACTTTCAAGCAACCAGAAACTACATTTATCCGACATCTACCAATCCCACAAGGGTGCTGGTTAATTGAGAGTCTACCTTGAACCACTGGGCTAGCCAATGTATTAAGTAGTTTTGGTGCAGAAATTACTTAGGTATAGTTTTGGGTAAAGTACTAGTTAGTAACTTTCAAGCAACCAGAAACTACATTTATCCGACATCTACCAATCCCCCAAGGGTGCTGGTTAATTGAGAGTCTACCTTGTACCACTGGTCTAGCCAATATACTAAGGAGCTTTGGTGGAGAAAATACTTAGGTATAGTTTTGGGTAAAGTACTAGTTAGTAACTCTCAAGCAACCAGAAACTACATTTATCCGGCACCTATCAAGCCCCATAGGTACCAGTTAACTAAAGTTATATTACACTATGTAACTAAGTTTGATTTTTTTTCCTGTGTCTGGTTTGAAAGCATTATTTCCTGTTTAATTGTGCAGTACTTACTTTGGAAGTTATACTCCAGAAACGTTGCTTTTTGTGGCTGCCACAAACTCTGTTGAATTGGTTGAGACACTGAGATATTCATTCAGAAACTATACTAAAATGTGCTGCAGGATGCCCTGCGAAAAAACAAACATTTTGGAGTGTAATAAACCTTTTCCATGTTTTTATGATAGAACCAATTAGGAAATGACATTTATAATCTAGGAACGAAAACCGTGTCCCGCAGTGTAATTGTAAACGGCAGAGTTTCCGTACTGAAGATTTTGAAGGACGTCTACAGAGATTAAAACCATGTCCACGTGCCGTATCTAAAAGTCTGTCTGAAGGAAAGAAGGCAAGAAGCAGCTCACCTGTTAGAAGATAACTGGGATGAGATAAGAGGACCACGATCCAGCATATAATTGTGGTTTGGGGTATAAACAACAAGGAGAATGGCTCATCTTTTGGCACAGAAATTCGGGTAATTATCTTCTCTCCAGATGGGTCAGAATTGATGCGGGATCCTCTGCAGTTATGGGGACCGCCTCCTCCTTGGTAAACCCCATAGGGACAGTTGGGGAGGTGATCGAGGACACCTATGAAGGTGGTGGCGGCGAGGCCTGTGAGATCCCTGTGGAGGTGAAGCCCAAGGCTCGCCTCCTGCGCAGTTCCTTCCGCCGCGTGGGGACCTCGCGGCCTGGAGGCCTGATTGGTGCCAGCTTCAAGTCCACAGCCTCGGTCCAAGAACTGGAGTGCATGGCCGAGTATGAACGCCTGAGGAAGGAGTACGAGATCTTCCGCATCAGCAAGAACAACGAGGTGGCCTCCATGATGAAGAAGGAGGCCAAGTTGGACAAGGAGAACAAGCGCTTGCGGGCAGAGCTGCAGGTAATCACTTGAACGGTTGGAAACTGCTTTGCGTTCCCTTAGGGGGAGAAAAGTGGTACATAAATGTAGTAAATAAATAAATAACCGGGGCAGGTGGTTGTGTTATGAGATGGCAAAGAGAGCAGAGGATTTCACTTTGGAGCACAACTCCTAAAACCCCCCAACAGAATGGCAATAGTAATGCTGACTGGAATATTCTGGGAGTTGTAATTGCCTAATACCATCATCATAATTACGTAGCCCAACAAAAAAGAATCTTGGTATCTTGGTTTTTAGGCTTGTTCCTGGGATTATTTGGGGTGCTGATTCAGAAAATTGCATTGGATAGACTGCATTAGCTGTAGTATTTTATATACTGTATAGTTATCATGATTTTCTGGGGACAAGCAGGTGGCAATTGGTATTTATTTATTTACATCATTTCTATTCCGCCGTTCGCACCCCTCAGGGGACTCAGGGCGGATCACAATGCACATATACAGGCAAACATTCAATGCCATTCTCTCTCGGCATTACTTCGTGAACGAAGATTCTTAGGAAGGACTCATCCCACGCTTTTTACAAGCGCGTTGATTACGAAAAAGGCCAATCTGAGATAGGCAAGCACAGCAGAAAGTCTCCTTGGGTGATGTTGTTTCCAAGTTGCGGTTCTTTCTGCGTTGTCGTTTCCCTTCGAGACCCATTCGGCATGCCTTCTCGAAAGAGGCCGCAGCATTGTGGATAGTGCGTCTCCATGCCTCCCGATGTGAGGCCAGAGTGGACCATTGTTGGTGATCAATCTGGCCGAGCCTGAGATGTTGTTTCAGGGAATCCTTATATCTCTTTTTGGGGGCGCCTCTCTTGCGCTGACCCGTGGCGAGTTCACTATAGAGTAGTATCTTTGGGAGGCAATGGTCCTCCATCCTAGAGACGTGCCCTGTACAGCGTAGCTGTGTTCTCAATAGCATGGCCTCAATGCTGGTGATCCCTGCTTGCTCAAGGACAGCAACATTCGTCACATAGTTGGTCCAGTGTATATTTAGGATTGTGCGAAGAGAGCGCTGATGAAAGCGTTCGAGGAGTCGTAGGTGTTGGCGATAGGTGACCCATGTTTCAGACCCATATAGGAGAATAGACAGTATGATAGCTCTGTACACACTGATTTTGGTGCTTTGCCTCAGGTGCTTGTTGCTCCAGACTCTTTTGTGAAGCCTTCCAAATGCACTATATGCCTTTGCTAATCTGTGATCTATCTCTTTGTCAATCTTGGTGTCTGAAGAGATGATGCTTCCCAGGTAGGTGAACTGCTGAATCTAATGCCATAGACATACAACATATATAGACAGACAACGAGCTACACAATTGGTCGAGAGCTCACCCTGACCCGGGCAGGCCTCGAACTCAAGACCTTCTGGTCAGTAGAGATCTTATGCAGCTGATTCCCAGCCAGCTGCACCACATTCCTGGTGCCAATTGGTAGATGCCATACATTCTGTATCTCAAAAACTAGAGTTGATTGGGGAAATCTCGTGCCATTTTTGGAATCATTAGGTCAGATATAGCCAGAAGCAGATCTAACATCAGTCAATTTAAATCAAATTATTTTAAACACCAATAACATACTCTTTACATGTCATTAAGCCCCGAGTTCAGTGGGGAGTGTTTAAAGCGATACAGAAAAGACTATGCTGTCGGCCTTATAATTCTGTAATTGTGAAACTGCAGCCAAATATAAAACATTCCCTCCTCTGCAGTTGGGAAGCGTCAAGAGACACTTTCTGAAAGCTGCTGATTTTTTTGTTCAACATTTCAATAGTTAGCAGTTAAACGCTTGCAGGGTGCAATTTTTCACTCTGGGGAAAGAGAACGAATGTTGGTCTTTTTCAGGCACTCCAGAAAACGTATCAAAAAATACTCAGAGAGAAAGAAAGTGCTCTGGAAGCCAAGTACCAAGCCATGGAAAGAGCTGCTACATTCGAACACGATCGAGACAAAGTGAAAAGACAATTCAAGGTAAATTGCTTATTCAAACAGACAATTCAGGTGTTGGGTGCAAATAGCTATGAAGCAAAAATGGGGTCTCTGAGAAACAAGGGGAAAATATAATCATTTTTGGGGAGAACCCAATGAGTACAAGAATTACAAGTTCCAACAAGGCTTTAAAAAAATGTGCATATCATTGCAAGCCTGCTCATCATTTTTACACATTTAATTCTTTTTTGCATATAGATTTTTAGAGAAACTAAGGAAAATGAAATCCAGGATTTACTGAGGGCCAAGCGAGAGCTGGAAGCGAAATTGCAGAGGCTGCAAGCTCAAGGCATCCAGGTATTTGATCCCGAAGAGTCTGATTCAGATGACAGCTGTACAGAGGTTACTGGTAAGTGGGTTGCTGTAAGTTTTTCACGCTATACGGTCATGTTCCAGAACTGGGGTGTTTTGAAAGTCCTTTTGGCTGCGAGAAATTGTGGGATAGTATCTGTGACTCTGCAGTGTAGAAGGAAAGTCAGAGACCACAGTAGATGTGCTTTCCTGGTCTTCAGTTTTTCCAGTTTTTGTGTGTCTTGGAACAGTTTCTTCCTGTACAGATGTTCAATGTTTTTGTCGAAGGCTTTCATGGCTGGAATCACTGGATTGTTGTAAGTTTTTCGGGCTGCATGGCCATGTTCCAGAAGAACATGCACCAGGAATGTGGCGCAACTGGCTAAGTGTCAGCTGCATAAGATCTCTCTGACCAGTAGGTCATGAGTTCGAGGCCTGTCCGGGTCGAGGTGGGTTCTCAACCTTAAGTGTAGCCTGCTGCCGACCTTTGCAGCCCGAAAGACAGTTACATTTGTCAAGTAGGAGATAAAGGTACCACATTAAAGTGGGGAGGTGAATTTTGACTGATTTATGAGGCCATAAAGAATCGCTGAGCAATGTGGAAGAAACAACAAGGGACGTTGAAAGGAAACGCTGAGAGAGATGAGGAGTGTGTCAGCTCCCCCTGGCATCCAGAAAGTTTACCTCTGTTTGTCAATAAATGTATATGTCAAAATGTATGTACTGTATTGTGATAAATGTCACATGTTTATATGTCATATGTTGAACTGCAGGGATTGTCTGCAAGTATGTGTACTGTAATCCGCTCTGAGTCCCCTTCGGGGTGAGAAGAGCGGAATATAAATAAAGTAAATAATAAATAAATAAATAAATAAATAAACACAGCCCGAAAAACTTACAACAACCCAGTGATTCCCGCCATGAAAGCCTTTGACAATATGTTACTGGTAAGATTCCCATATATTGCCTTTTCTGTGTTGTTGTTGTTGTTATTATTATTATTATTACACAAATCTCTGAAGTATAAAACCTGAAACAAACCTATTAGCTACTGTTCCTTGTGTGATTTTATTTTTTTAAAATCTTAATTGCTATCCAATTAAAAAGTTTGAACAAATTTTATGGAATAAATAAGACACATATTTTCTTCATCTAAACCAGGCATGGGCAAACTTCGGCCTCCAGGTGTTTTGGACTTCAACTCCCACCATTCCTAACAGACTCCGTCCCCTTCCTTTTCGGGCCTGAGTCTGCAAGGAATGGTGGGAGTTGAAATCCAAAACACCTGGAGGGCCGAAGTTTGCCCATGCCTGATCTATACCATCTTCCATCTCCTATCCACCGCCTCCTTTCTAACATAGATTTGTTTCCAAATGTAAGGGTGGCATTTCAAACTTTGAGGGCTAGAATTTAACAGACAGCCTTATTCAGATGCTCAGTGTAATAAACTTTTCTCAATCTTAATTCGGTTAGGACTGTCTTGATTCACTGAGAAAGTGCTCTGTATGTGAATGAGTGAGAAAAAGAGAGATAGGAAAGGGATTTTTTAAAATTGAAATTTAGGAGAGAGGGAATTAAATAATCTTTTTGAAGAATAATGATCATCTGATTATGGGTACATTTTTTTTCAGACTAGCTGGGAAATTCACTCTCTTTGCAGATCTGATTGGTGCAGGCCCGGATTAACCCCTTTTGGCACCCTAGGCCACACTTTGGAATTACGCCCCCAAACCAACCTCTACCGCGTCCCCCCACCTCCTCCTCCTCTTCGCAGCGCACCCTCCTTTCTTGAGTCAAGGAAGGAGGGTGCGCACGAGGAGGAGGAAGGGAGCCCCGCCCCCGGTGCCAGCATCGGCCCCAGAGGCGGGACTTCCCTCCGCCTCCTCTTCGCGGCGCGCCTTGCGCCCTCCTTCCTTGACAAGGGGGCGGGGGCGATGGCGAGGGGGGTGCCATTCTCTCCTCCCCCGCCCACTCGCAGCTCTCTCCCCCCACTCCCCCGAGAGAGAGTTGCGTTGCAGTTTGGGGGGGGGCGTGTGAATTGTGCCCCCCTTGGCTTGTGACCCTAGGCCAGGGCTGTCCAACTGGCGGCCCTGGGGCCGGATCCGGCCCCCCAGCCTGTTGGGCACGGCCCCAGCTATGCCCCCAGCTGCCATTTCTAATTTTTAAAAAAATGGCGGCCGGGGGAGCGGGGCAGGGAGGAGGAAGAGAGCTAGCTCCTCCTCCCTGCACCACCCCTCCGTCCCTCTCTCCGCGCCGAAAGGAGGAGTAGGCAGCGCCAAGGGCAGCGCGTCACAGGCCTGGCGTGATGCGCTGCCCCTGGCGCCGCCTACTCCTTTTCGTGGCTCCCCTCCCTAGGAAGGGCGGGGGCCACCGAAAGGAGAGTAGGCGGCGCCAAGGGCAGCGCGTCACGCCAGGCCTGTGACGCTGCCCTTGGCGCCGCCTTCTGCTCTCCCTCCTCCTCCTCTTTCCCGGGCGCCGTGCCTTTCCCTGGCGCCCGGCTCGGGACAGCCGCGGTGCCCGGGAAGAGGAGGAGGAGGAGGAGAAATTCCTTCTCCACAGCGTCAAACCGGGCAAGAGGCATGGCGAAATCGCCGTGCCTCTTGCCCAGTTTGACGCTGCAGAAGGAAGAGAGGCGCAAAGGGGAGCCCCTCTCTGCGCCTCCCTTCCTTCTCCACAGCGTCAAACCGGGCAAGAGGCATGGCGAAATCGCCGTGCCTCTTGCCCAGATTGACGCTGCAGAAGGGAGGGAGG
Source organism: Anolis apletophallus (assembly GCA_030556195.1). NCBI lineage: Eukaryota > Metazoa > Chordata > Lepidosauria > Squamata > Anolidae > Anolis > Anolis apletophallus. The sequence goes on along the minus strand of JARBWK010000008.1, from coordinate 66,659,304 downwards.
AGCAAAGGGGAACCCCTCTTTGCTCCGCCCTCCCTCCTACAGCGTCACTCCAGTGATCGGCCCCGCCCGCCCCTGCGATTGGCCCCGCCCCGCGATTGACCCCGCCCCTGCTCCGGCCCGCCAGGTGGTCAGCCACCAGACGTCCGGCCCTTGGGCCTATAGAAGTTGGACAGCACTGCCTAGGCCATGGCCTAGGGTGGCCTTATGGGTAATCCGGGCCTGGATCAAGACATCTATCAAAGCCTTTTTTTGCGGGGGAGGGGGGGTGTCTAACAATTGTACCCCAATCTTGTTTTCATCCATGTAAAACTATTAACAATGTTTAAAGTTTCAATTACTAAATTAGTTCATATGTTTTAGATTACTTAAAATATGTCTCACAGTTTTAAATGGAAATTGTTTTAAATTGCCCTGAAATGTTGGGATTTAGAGCCAGGTATAAGTGTTTAATAAATGAATAAACAGCCACTGCTTTTGTAGACTTATTACTTCTGAGAACTTTAGTCCAAAAATAAGTCAAATAATCTGCCCTCAGAAAAGAATAGTAATTTGGTTGTATTCATGCTGTTTTAAATTGGTCTTGGTTTTTATTTTAAGCTGCCGGTGCACAAACTGAATACTGGACAGGGGGAGCATTGGGGAGTGAACCATCCATGGGCAGCATGATGCAGCTCCAGCAGTCTTTTCGGGGTCCAGAGTTTGCACACAGTTCCATTGATGTGGAAGGGCCATTTGCAAATGTCAACAGGGGTAAGTACTTCATTCTTTCTCTGAAACAAAAATTATATGCAAACATACAATCAGAGTATCACCCCTGTACCCACAACAATAATATGTGTGTTTTACTTCCCTAGAGGTGATGAATATGTCCTCTCTAGGTATTTAGATCCCCAGAGAGTACTGTACTATGTTTCAGCTGGAGGTTAGCATAGAGTCACCTTTCCAATGGAAGTCATTCATTCCAATAGAGTTTCCTATTATCTACGGTTTCCTGTTTCCATTGTAAGTTCAAGAACAAATCTCCTGCAGATGAAGTTATCATACTGTATTTTTAGAGCTCTCAGCCCCCGAACCAAACTCAGCCCCCCAAATCAAAATCCTGGCTACGGCCCTGCTTAGACCAGTGGTTCTCAACCTGTGGGTCTCCAGATGTTTTGGCCTACAACTCCCAGTAATCCCAGCCAGTTTACCAGCTGTTAGGATTTCAGGGAGTTGAAGGCCAAAACATCTGGGGACCCACAGGTTGAGAATCACTGACCTAGACATACATTTCTAAGTGTTTGTTGCATACAGTGCAGCAGTTTCCAGCTATTAGTGTTCCATAATAATTTATCAGATAATATATTTTCTTTAAAGTGTCACAGTCTTCTATTTAAATAGTACATATAAAGGTATCATAGGCTCTATTTTTATTTATTTATTTACTTTATTTGTATTCTGCTCTTCTCACCCCGAAGGGGACTCAGAGCGGATTACAGTACACATACTTGCAGACAATCCCTGCAGTTCAACATATATAGACAACAACATATTTAGACATATATTGACAAACATAGATGAACAGACGCAAACTTCTGGCCACCAGGGGGAGCTGACGCACTCCTCATCTCTCTCAATGTTTTCCAGCTTCCCTTGTTGTTCTTCAGCATTCCTCAGTGATTCTGGAGTTTTTTATGGCCTTATAAATCAGTCAAAATTTGCCTCCCCACGTAATGTGGTACCTTTATCTCCTACTTGACAAATCAACTGTCTTTCGGGCTGCAAAGGTCGACAGCAGGCTACACTTAAGGTCGAGCACCCACCTCGACCCAGGCAGGCCTCGAACTCATGACTTACTTGTCAGAGAGATCTTATGCAGCTGACACTTAGCCAGCTGCACCACTTCCCGATGCTCTAACTTAATATCCGCTTCATCATACTGTATTTTAAAGAGATCTGGGATAAAATGTTGCTAGGTATAACATTTGCGGCATTACCAGGTTAATTACGATTATGAATTCGTATTTTACATCAATGGATGCTATTACTTCCAATCAAACAAGCAATTTTTACTGCTAATTTTGGAAGCAGTACTATGCATTTTATAGCCAGCTATCTTATTATATGAACTTATAGTTTAGAAATTCAATATAGTTGTCTGTTCTTTACATGCCGAGAGAAATGTTCTTTTTCACTCTCCCCCGTTGCTTCTTGTTTTTTGCAGATGATTGGGATACAGCTGTTGCCAGTTTGTTGCAGGTGACTCAGTTGTTTTCCCACTCTTTGTGGAGTAACACAGTAAGGATATATCTCATCAACACAGAGGAAACTCAACCAGAAGTGGACATTTTCATACAGGTATGAAAAGCAAAACATGATATAGTGATTTTGCACAGTTTCTTGTTGTCCAGCATTCTCAGAGCTGGCTAAAAGCTTCTGGAAGTTATAGGCCAAAAAGTTTTTTTAAAAAGCTCTAGAGCAGTGGTTTTCAACCTGTGGCCCGTGGTACTAATGTTGGAGAGAGATCTCTGATCAAAGTGGTCCTTGGTAAAAAAAAAAAGGTTGGGAACCACTACTCTAGAGTTTTTTCTTCATGTGATATGATAACTGTCCATATTTGACAGAATTCAGTAGAGGAACCCTATCTCAATAGTAAGACATTTTATTATGTGGCATTTCTTGGCATTAAAAAGATCTTTCACTGAGCAAAATTCCTCCAATTCAACTCTGAGATGGTTTGAGTACGAATGCATTGAAAAAAGATGATATTGCTTGTAAGTGAATATGATAAAACTAATAAAGCTAATAAAACTCTCCCTCAAAAGCCATTATCAAATTCAGAACTTGAAAAAAAATATTTTGCATGACAGTTCCCCGTGCTAGCTGGTGAATTATAGAATGTGTTGTATAGAAAAGTAATATTTTCATGATCACGCTTATAGTTAACAGGAGATTTATTTATTTAATTTATTTAAAACATTTATATTCCGCCCTTCTCACCCCGAAGGAGACTCAGGGCGGAGCACAGCATATATACGGCAAACATTCAATGCAAACATTCAATGCCGTGACAAGAATTCATATAATCTTACATAAACATTAAAACATTTATCTCAAAATTAAAATACACCATTTAAAACCGTCCTGGTCATCTGCTTCAAATCTAATTGGCCTGGTAATCTTTTCTATTGCTGCTTTTTGCCCTGTCCCGAAAGCTTAGTCCCACAGCCAAGTTTTTACTATCCTTCTGAAGGCCAGGAAGGGAGTTCCATAGCAGGGGGCAATCACTGAGAAGGCCCTGTCTCTTGTCCCCACCAATCGCGCTTGTGACAATGGCAGGACACAGAGCAGGGCCTCCCTGGAGGATCTTAATCTCCGCGATGGTTCATAAGGGGAGATGCATTCGGACAGGTTAATTGGGTCAGAGCCATTTAGGGCTATATAGGCCAAATCCAGCACTTTGAATTGTGCCCAGTAGCAAACTGGCAGCCAGTGGAGATCATAAAAATGGATTGGGGTTGGTGTCTAATATGTTACAGGCACCTCAGGCTTTATATTCCTATAACAGTAAGCCCTTGAGAACAGCTATAGCCAAGCACAAGCTTAGACTTAAATTCAGTGGTTGATCTCAGCCAAATAGATATGTTACATCATAGAAAACTTGTTAAATCAATGTTGTTGTAAATTTTATTGATTCATTGGTTTTACTGCGGTAGGAGCTAACAGTTGGCTTTAGGCTTAGTGCACATTATGGCTTGTATTCCTCACTTACATCTGGAGTAGACTCATTTAAAGCAATGCACATCGCCCACTGAGGTCCCTTCCACATTGTCCCCATATCCCAGGATCTGATCCCAGATTATCTGCTTATCCCACATTATCCGGCAGTGGAGACTCATATAATCCAGTTTAAAACAAACAACTTGGGATCAGATCCTGGGATATAGGGCAATGTAGAACGGTCCTGAGTGTGATCTTAAGTGGGATTAATGTTGGAGCCGCGGTGGTGTGATGGATTAAACCCTTGTGCTGCTGAACTGCTGACCTGAAGCTTGGTTGAACTGCTGACTTGAAGTTTGATCCGCGAAACTATTATTATTATTATTATTATTATGACTGCGCTTTATTATATTAATCCTGATCAATATACCAACTGTACAGTGAAATGATGATTTTATTTTCTGAACCTGTGTATAGAGCTTCATGTTCCCCCCTCCCCCAAAACAAACCATGGCTTTTTTTCTTGCTTTTTCAGAAATATTCGCCAAAACTACGAAAATATTGTGAGACAATGGAATACTTCTTCCAAGTTGTCCATTTTGCAGTGGAAACGGACAGTCCTTTCCAAGCCGTAAGGAAATGGGAAATTGAGAAGAGTTCCTTAGCCATTGTATTCCTACATCTCAGTTTGCCTAGGTGAGTCCTCAACTATGTAAAGGGATACTAAATATACATTCTAGAAAAGGGATAGGACATGTTCATACGAAAATGTTTTTGGAGAAAATTGGTATCTTCAATCATTTGTTTTAAATGTACCCAACTTTTCTTCATACTCCAGGTTTCCTAACAAATGCTAATTAAAACTATCATCCTGACCGAAACCAAATTGTTCGTTCCAGGCAGCATGGACTTGATTGAATCAATGGGAGGTTTTTAAGCAATCACTTATGCAACTTATATTGGTTTGTTGTAGTTAAGATTATCAATAGGATTTAATTCTTCTTGATGCCATCCCATGACATGTCCGACTCTGCAGGGTGGTGCTCATCTCCATTTCTAAGTCGAAGAGCCGGCGTTGTTCATACACACCTCCTAGGTCGTGTGGCCAGCATGACTGCATGGAGCACCACTACCTTCCCACAGAAGCAGTATCTATTGATCTACTCACATTTGCATGTTTTTGAACTGCTAGGTTGACAGAAGCTGGAGCTAACTGCGGGAGCTCACCCAGCTTCCCAGATTTCAACCACCAACCTTTCGGTCAGCAAATTCAGCAGCTCAGCAGTTTAACCCACTTCTCCACCAGAGGGCCTTGGTTCCCTAACATTCGTCTAATTATAAAGCTGCCTGTTAAAAGAAAAACTTGACTGTTTCTAGATGTCATGACATGTAGAAGTTTCCAAATGTGATTGAGATCAAATGAAGGAATTAGATGGGCTGTGAAAGTATCTAAATCAGACAAGGACACTGTGTGCAACAGCAAGAGGGCAAAGGATGGCAACCACATCCTTCGCTGTCCCCTTTGCATGATTGTAATTCTGTGTTTGATTTTTGAATACAGAGTATGGAATGTTATTTTAAAGAGTAATTATGTCTCCAAGCCTCCCCACTCCATAGTCCATTATTGTTGCAATAGCAGCTCTTTATATTACCTTTTTGTGAAATGCAATTGGAATGGTTACTTTTACAGCTCCAGATTTTGAATTTAGTGGATTTGATCATGGATTTGATTGAAATGTTATCTCTAGAAATCTCTAGGTCCTCCATCGTGACTATGTTCAACTTCCTTTAGCATTATTATTACTATTATATTTAAATGTTACTTTTTCCTTTTTTTAAAAGAACCCTAGCAACTTAGACCTATAAATATGCAGAGAAAATATCTCTAGGAATCTCTAGGTCCTCTATTGCAATTACATGGCCACCGTCCAGCAGAAGTTCACCATAGAATCATACTGGAAGACTTAGAAATTATTATTTATTTATTTACTTTATTTATATTTCACTCTTCTCACCTCGAAGCGGATTACAGGTACACATACTTAGCAGACAATCCCTGCCGTTTTTCCACATACAACATATAGACTAACAGAGGCAAACTCTGGCCACCAGGGGGAGCTGACACACTCATCTCTCAGCGTTCCCAGCATCCCTTGTTGTTCTTTCCGCATTCCTCAGCGTTCCTGGAGTTCTTTAATGGCCTCATAATTCAGTCAGAATTTGCCTCCCCACTTAATGTGGTACCTTTATCTCCTACTTGACAGATGCAACTGTCTTTCGGGCTGCAAAGGTCGACAGCAGGCTATACTCAAAGGTCGAGCACCCACCTCGACCTGGGCAGGCCTTGTGAACTCATGACCTAGTGGTCAGAGAGATCTTATGCAGCTGACATTTAGCCAGCTGCGCCACATTCCCGGTGCTTACAGGTGTTCTCTCAAATTAAAAAAAATGTTACTTCTAGTTTTTCCCTTTTACCGAAGTCTTCTGGCTCAAATCCCAGATAATGTGGAGAGCGGACTGTAATTAATTGTTTTATAATTACAGTTCCCAGGGCTATGGGTCAAAACACAGTATCCTCCTGTTACTTCAGCACCACAGCAAAGCATGAAGCAGTAGCGTGAAGCAACTCTTGGAGCATATGACATTTCTCCTCTATCATTTAGGGAAGTTATACCTTATGATTACAAAAAAAGAAGAGTTGCATTGCAAAAGGGGTGAATTTTTTCTCATTCAGTTACATTTTTTAAAATATTTTTTTAAAAACAAAATTGTATTGTTGACATATACAGTGTATAATCAGTTATAATGTTTATGTAATATAGGTGTGCTTTTGATGCTGGGAAGAAGAATTATTTACAAAATACAGCCATTCAGTAGCAAAGTTCAGGGTCTAAAGGACCTCAGTTATAGTCCAGATTTTTCATCAATTTTTCCGTGATCCCTTTCGCTCTACCAAAAGTGCAACACGTTAGTGTGGTGGAAGGAGCAGAGATGAAAGGCATAGCCAGTTACTACCTTTTAATGCATATATAAGAGTTACCTTGCACCTTAGCAGGCATGTAGCCAGGGGGGGGGCTAAGGGGGCTTCAGCCCCCCCCCCGAAATTCTCAGGGTGGTCCGCGAAAAGGCCTTACTGGTACATTATTTAAACTGTTATGTTTATTCATATCATGATCTGATCACCATGCTCATAATATCCCACATTAATGGGGTTATTGGGATAACAATACAAAAGGTTTAGGGTAGACCCTCTTCCACCCAGTCTCAGCCCCCCGAACCAAACTCAGCCCCCAAATCAAAAAATCCTGGCTACGGCCCTGCACCTTAGGGTGTATCTACACTGTAGAATTAATTCAGTTTGGCACCACTTTAACTGCTACGGTTCGATACTAAAAATCATGGGAGCTGTAGTTTGGCGAGTCACCTGCCCTGTTTGTCAGAGAAGGCTAAAAGTCCTTGCAAAACTACAACTCATAGGATTCCATAACACTGAGCCATGGCAGTTAAAGTGGTATCAAACTGCACCAATTCAGCAGTGTAGTTGCGCCTCTATTGTTGCAGATGTTATATTCAATACAGTTATGTAGGTTAGGATGGGATAGATGTTTAAGCATTTATTTGACTCAGTACTTCTTTTGGTCTTGATTTTTGAAAACACATAATTTGAAATGGCTTGACCTTTTGCAGTGGAGTTGTTACAGAAAAAAGGCCCCCTTGGGGGCTAATGTTCATTGGACTTTTTACTGTAGCAAAATAGTATAGTTCAAGCATGCTGCTTTCCGTTGCAGCTGTCTCGTGGATGAATGTGAAGAAGCCTTTTTGAAGAACCCCGAAGGGAAGCCTCGGCTTATTTACCGCCGGCTGGAAGAAGGCCAAGTCAGTTCGGATGCCGTCGAGCAGTTAGTTGAACAGGTTCAAATTGTGAACAAAGCCAAGGTAAGGAGGAGTTGTCTATCCTTAGTATCTTTATTGTGGCTGCTTTGTGTTTATTGTACAGCACTTGTTACAACCAGTGTTAGCAGAATCTCCACATTGCCCTCCTTTCCTCCAAATATTAAGGGTACACTGGAGAATCCAAGAATTTAATGGAATTGCACACACTATTAAGAGCTGGCTCTAGCATGCTCGCTAGGAAGTTCATAGGGAACTGATTTTAGATTTTAATGTTAGCATTGAATTCTTGTTGTCTGCTGGTCTGAGTCCCTCTACGGAGGTGAGAAGATCGGGAAACAAAAGTTTTAAATAAATCTATGTATATAATAAAAGTCAGTGTTTGTGGTGGGAGGTGCGGAGGAATATGTGGCAGCGTTTCGATTGGTTGCCACTGTGGGATTATTTGCATAAAGGACTCTGATTGGCCAGCCTCAGAACGCCAACATTCTAAGGCAACAGACAGAGGGGATTGGTTGCCACTGAGGGAATATTTGCATAAAGGACTCTGATTGGCCATCTACATTCCAACATTCTAAGCCTTAGAATCTAAGGTGATGCAGAGGGAAAAGGAAAGGCCTCAGGCAGTCAGTCACTGTGACCCACAGCAATGTCAGATCAGGACCAAACTTGGCACACAGGGGCCCAATGGCCCACTTCACAACCTGGTGTGGTTTAGGGCAGGATGGGCCACGAATGATGGGATTTGCAGTACCTTCACATGATTCACTTCCCAAACAACACTGTAGCCCCTATAAATCACAGACCAGGCCCAAAATTGACAGTTTGGAGAAGGGGGGACCATGGATGATAGGGACTTCCAGTACCTTCACTCACTTCCAGAGCCCGCTGCGACCCTCATCCAATGACTGATCAAGACCACACTTGGTACACAGAGTCCCCATGACCCACTCTACATCCTGGTGCAGTTTGGAGAAGGGGGGACCATGGATGATAGGACTTCCAGTACCTTCACTCACTTCCAGAGCCTGCTGCGAACCTCATCCAAAGACTGATCAAGACCACACTTGGCACACAGAGTCCCCATGACCCACTCTACATCCTGGTGCAGTTTGGAGAAGGGGGGACCATGGATGATAGGACTTCCAGTACCTTCACTCACTTCCAGAGCCCGCTGCGAACCTCATCCAAAGACTGATCAAGACCACACTTGGCACACAGAGTCCCCATGACCAACTCTACATCCTGGTGCAGTTTGAAGAAGGATGGACGATGGGACTCGCGGCACCCTCACTAACCTCCAGAGACCACTGCAAGCCACATAACCAACTCATAAAGACCAACCTTGCCACATAATGCCTTTCTCAATTAACCTGGGCATCGCCGGGTCCTCAGCTAGTAAATATATAAACTGCCATTTTCTATAAGGGATGCAATGTTATTACACTATAATATAAATGGGACTTGAGCATCCACAGATTTTGGCATCTATTGTAGGTTTGGAGCTAAACTGCAGTGGATACCACTATACAGTATATGCTTTCTGAATAGGATATAGTTCTTAACCAAGGCCTGTAAAAACCACTGCTTTTCAGTTTCAGCCAATTGGAAAACCTAGTCATTTCGGTCTCTCTTCCCGTCCTCCAGATTATCAACCATACAGGAGGATTAGAGGAAGGAGCCTATGAAGTCTATAATTACGTTGAAAAGACCATAAAACAGGTATTTTTTTCACTCCTGCTTCAAACATCATGTTTGCGATGGAAAAAACAACATATAGCTACTGTTAGGTATATATGTATGTATTATGTATCTATTAATGTAACTCATTGAACAAAATATTCACTTCCCTTTCCCTACTACTAAATTGTTGTTTTTATTGTTGTTTTAAACGGTTGTTTTTATATGCTATAGTTTTTAATTTATTGTATCATACTGTGTGTTTATTTTAGGCTTTGTCTTAGGCGCTTTGTGCCATATGTAAGCCGCCTCGAGTCCCTTTGGGGAGATGGAGGCGGGGTACAAGAATAAAGTTGTTATTATATAAAATTAGTATTATTACTAATAACAATAAGCACAGATTGTTCCATCATTAAATTTCTTACTGCTTAAAAAAATATCCATAAGCGCTTTCAAGTCTTTTAAAAAAACCTTCAATTGGGCACCTTAATTTGGCAGTTTGGGCCATCTCAACAACAACAAACCACTCTTCCATCTTTGGTGCTTCATTCACTTATGTCTTAACTGTGCCAGAGACATGAATTGAGGACAGTACAGTACGATTGCTATTCACAGATTCATTATCTACAATCTCATTTGTCCACACTTCAAGAATATTCCTGTGGAAGTATCTGTGGGCCTCTCTAGGTCCTCCAATGTGATTTTATGGTATAATAAAATATTGGGTTCAACTAAATGTGAGTATATACATACATACTATGAGAAAAATGATTTAGATTCCCCGGCAGAAAATGAAATTTATTTCAGTGACACTTTATAATATATTTTAAGACCTGGGTCTGCAAAAGGCATGCTCAGGACTCTGGGAAAGAAGAGAAGACGGAAGGAAGGGGAAAAGAAAGAAAGCAAGACAGAGGAAATAAAGGAATGAGGGGGAGAGGAAGAAAGACAAGAAGAACAAACTATGGAAAAGGAAGAAAAGAAAAGCAGGAGAGAGACAAGGAGGGAAAAAGAAAGAAGGAAATGGGAAAGGAGGAAATGAAAGGGTGGGGAAAAGAAAGGAAAGGGAGTGAGGAAAAAGTAAAACAATGAAGGTAAAAGAAAGAAGGGGGAAGAGAGGGAAGTGAAAAGAAAAGAAGAAGGAAAGGAAGACTTGGGGGAAAAGGAGGAAAAGGAAATGGAAGGGGAGGAAGGAAGGGAGGGAAATGGAGGAAGGGAAGAGAGGGAAAAGGAAGAAGGAGAAAGAAAGGAAGGAAGGAAGGAAGAGGGAGAATGGAGGAAAAGGAAGGAGAGAAGGAGAATAAAAGAGTGAAGGGGAGAAAGGAAGGAAGGAAGAGGAAGGAAGGAAGAAAGAAAGAGAACGGAGGAAAGAAGGAAGGCGAGAGAGGGAGCTGCATGCTGGGAAACCAAGGCCCGGGCTGCTCTGGAGAGCCAGATACAATCACGAAAAGAGCCACATCTGGCTCCTGAGCGATAGGTTCCCAACCCCTGGTCTAAACCCAGTACTTTGGTTTTTTAATTAGCTGCTTCTTGGCAAAGAGTCGTTCACTGCCTGTTCACAGGATCTCCTTATGTCCCCCCCACAGGATATATTAGGCTGTGAAATTACACAGCTAGAAAAGAAAGACATAGCTGATAATAGTGACTCTTCTATTTCTGAAGAGGAGGTTTTTGGAGATGTCCTGTGGGATGCTCATGACGAACAAGAACAGATGGAGGCTTTCCAGCAGGCTTCCAATTCCTCTTGTGAGCTAGGATTCGAGAAGGTAGGTTCACCCATGATTTTAATGCCAAGGAAGCATCTGCATCTGTTTTCCCTTTCCTTGCAAGAAGGCTGCTGCTCTGCAGAAGGAACAGCTCTGGGGCTTTCAGTCCTCAAGCTAAAGGAAGCCATATGTGTAGGCAGATGACACACTTGGCTCTGGGAGAGATTCCAAAAGTGTCTATATTAACGCCTCATCAATGTGGTTTTCGTTTCTGCCTTTGGCGAGGAAATGTTGTAATAATATTGCAGCATATTCTATGTTTCCAACTATGGAAGTAAAAAAGGAAAACTTCTTGAAGTCTTTAAAACAAACAAGCTTAAAGTCTATGGCGTTCCCAGGTTGGGTAGATGTATGGGTGCGGTTCGGGGAAGTAAGAATTGCCTAAAACCCAACCTATCAGGACCTTCTAATATTATAATAATTTTAAACACTCTAACATGGATGCAAATTAAAATCAGTGAGACTTATAATCATAGAGTTTGGAAGAGACCACACAGGCCATTCAATCCAACCCCCTGCCATACAGGAAAAGCACAATCAAAACACACCCAAATTAACAGACTTTAGGTTGAGATTCGGGCATGTCAAAATGTATATCCTGCTATAGGAATGTTCCGATCAAGTAGGGGTGGTAGTCCTTTCATTTTTTTTTAAGTTGAATTCTCCACTGTTTTGTTTGTCCTGTCCACAGTATTACGAACGACTAAATGACCTGGTGGCTGCCCCAGCACCAATCCCCCCACTTCTTGTCTCTGGAGGACCAGGATCTGGGAAATCTCTCCTTCTGTCTAAATGGTACTACTTTCAAAATGTCTTTTTCAGAGCATTATGGTTTCTTGTCTTCTTCCAAATAGACATTTCTCACCGCAGTAGCAGAATAGTACATAGAAGAAGCAAAGCATTTATTTATTTATTTAAAGTATTTATATCCCATTTATATCTGAGATATAAATTTATATTTATATCTCAGCCTTGGAGGGGGATTCAGGGTGGCTTACAAAAAGCAACCATATCTCAGCCTCGGAGGGGGATTCAGGGTGGCTTACAAAAAGCAACCATTAGATGCCAGCAATATACAAGTAAAATATCACAATTAAAACAGCAATTTAAACGCTTACGTACATTCAATTTAAGACAGTCTGCCAGTTCAAACTCATGGTCCAGGTCACTCCATAGTCGGTCACTTAAAACAATCTCTTCCTAGTTGCTATATTTACTGCTGAAATGCTTGATCCCACAGCCAGGTTTTGAGTTTTTTTTTATGAAAGGGAGGGAGCAGATCTAATTTAATTGAGGAGGGCGCTCCACAACCGAGGGGCCACTACAGAAAAGGCCCTGTCTCTCATCCCCACCAGTTGCGCCTGTGAACAAGGTGGGGCTGAGAGCAGGGCCTCCCCGGATTATCTCAATGTCCTTGGTGGTTTGTAGAGGGAGATACGTTTGGATAGGTAAACTGGGCAGGAACCATTTAAGGCTTTTTAGGCTAAAGCCAGCACTTTGAATTGTGCTCGGTAGCAGACAGGCAGCCAGTGGAGCTGGCATAACAGTGGGGTTGTACGCTCCCTGAATCCCGTTCCAGTAAGCAACCTGGCTGCCATCCATTTCACTAACTGAAGCTTCCAAGCCGTCTTCAATGGCAACCCCACGTAGAGTGCATTGCAGTAATCTATTCAGGATGTAACAAGAGCGTGAACCACCGTGGCCACGTCAGACTTCCCAAGATCCGGCCATAATTGGCGCACAAGTTTTAGTTGTGCAAAAGCTCCCCTGGCCACTGCTGAGACCTGGGGTTCCAGGCTCAGCTATGAGTCCAGGATCACTTCCAAGGTGCAAACCTGTGCCTTCAGGGGGAGTGTAACCCCATCCAGCACAGGCAGTAACCCTATGCTCTCAAATCACATTTTTGAAGCTAAACAACTATTTCAAGCACAACAGTAGCTCAATTGACATAAAGGCTAGATTCATACATACAGTAGGCCTGCCTATTATGCAGGCTCATTGAGTGCAATTTCAGTCGTACACAAATAACTTTGCACCATAGAATTTTGCAATGCCTACAAGAGTTTTCTCTCTAGACCTTCATTAAAGTTCTATGGTCAACTTCTGCTCAAAACTCAAGACATTTTTCATTTCAAATAAGAAAAATCGGGTTTTAGATTATATGTCAAATTGTATTACATGAAGAGATCTGACCCTATGCAAAGTACCATTCTGCAAAGTATTCGGCTCAGTCAGTGTTCCCATTTTCTTCCTGCATCGTACAACCAAGAGAAAGAAAAATCAACATTTCATTTTGATGTATGACAAGTATGTCACTAAACATGGACACGCACACATCTGCCACATACTAGTAGTACTCTTTCCATACATAAGTGGAAAGTGGAGCATAGGATTCTTATATGAGCGATAACATCAGCTATGAACTTTGGGAAAGGATTGTTGTTCAGTCATAGGACATATGCTTGGCATTCAGACTCATTATGTGGCCTTAGGTAGAGCCTAAGACCTTGGAAAGCTTCTTCCAGTCTCTGAAGATCAAAGATGAAGAACCTATGATTGTGTAGATGTTGGGTTGTGTTTCCATTCTCATTCCTCTAGCCCAAGTGTGGACAAACTTTTCCCCCCGGGGGCCAGAAGAAAAAACCTAAAGGGCCACATCTGGCCTGCAGGCCTTAGTTTGCCCTTACTTTCTTTAGCCAATATGACCAGTGGCCAGGAATACTGTGAGTTGTGGGTCCAACAGATACCTGGAAGGCCACAAATTCTGTGTTGACCATATTGTGTTTGGTGAGCCAAGTTTATGACTTGTAATCTTCTTGTTGTTGTTGACTTGTGATATCTTACAGTGATTTTCTCCTGTTTTAACAACAGATAAGTAAAGCAATTAGAAAAGATTAAAGAAAAGTTTAAATGTACTTATTGGGGGGTTACGTTCCAGGACCTCCTGCAATAAGTGAAAAACCGCGATGTAGGGACCTTATATTTTGTTTTAATATTTATACATTATTTTAAGTTTTTATAAACTTAAAATAAAGTGACGGAAAGGAAAGAAAGGCACTTCAAGGCTGGAGGGAGGGAGGACTGAGAAGGGAAAGCATCTTGGAGAGCGGCAGCGGCAAAAACCCGCAAAACATTGAAAATACAGCGATATATATGTTAAATTAATATATTTTTTAAACTGCGAAACAGCGAGTCTGCTAAAAGCGAACCATGAAGTAGCGAGGGAACACTACGTTAATAAATGGCGTTGCAGGGCCATTTAGATGTGAATATGCAGTTTCAAGGGACGTGGTTTGATGAACACACTTCTCCCTCCATCTGTCATAGGATTCAGTTGCAGCAGAAGCATTCACCAAATACACTCATTCTATATCATTTTGTTGGGAAACCCATGTCGAGCAGTTCAGAGCCTTCACTGATCCTCAAACGTCTCACTTTAAAGGTATCCCTTTTTACTGTGAATCATTGCGTGTTTTTAAGGAATTGAATGCCTGTCTTCAATAATAACATTGGAACACTATTTCACCAAAGCATGTTATAATATATTTTCTTACATTTCCTTTTTCGCTGAACTCAGTACCTATATTGTCCTAAATTCCTATAAACTTTTTTTAAAAAAATTCTCCTCCTTTTTATCACTCACTTCCTCCTGCTATCTCTCCCTCTTCATCCTCCTCTTCTTCTCCTTTTTTCCTCCATCCCCTTTGCCTTCTCCCTCCCTCTTTCTTTCTTTCTTTCTTTCTTTCCCCTTTCTCTCTCTCTCATGATGTCTTCCCTTTCTTCTTCCTTTGGTTCCTCCCTCATTTCCCGTGCTTCCTTTCTCTGTCTTTTCTCCTTTTCCTTCTTCCCTTCCACCTTTTGGACATTTCTCCTTCCTTCCTTCCTTCCTTCCTTCCTTCCTTCCTTCCTTCCTTCCTTCCATTCCTTCCTTCCTCCCCTTCCTCCCTCCCTCCCTTCCTCCCCTTCCCTCCCTCCTCCCTCCCTCCCTTCCTTCCTTCCCTTTTTCTTTTATTCTTTGTTTCTTTCCTTCCTTCCTTCCCTTCTTCCTCCCTTTTTCCCTTCATTCCCTTTTTTCTTTTTTCCCTTCCTTCCTCCCTTCCCTTTTCCTTCTCTACTATGCCAAAATGCAGGACGGACTCTCTCTTTCACCCATTGAGTCTCTTATCCTCCCCCCCCCTCCCACGCATCATTCCTCTCTATGCTGTCCATTAATAAACAATAACAAAAAAAACACTTTTTAAAAAATGTCATGGCTATAGCGTGCATATGCATGTGTTTATGTATGTATATGTGTGTGTGTGTGAGAGAAAGTAGATAGAGTAATATTTTTTGTAGCTATTTCTAGCCATCTGGACAAGGAAGAGAAGACATGTGCAATTTATTTTGCTTATAGCCTTCAGCAATTTCAGCCTACAGTTTTCCAGTTGGCAGCACAACACACTGCCACTGGGGTTTTCTCACTTGAGTTAGAATCATAGACTCATAAATTTTGGAAGAGACAACAAGGGCCATCCAGTCCAACACCTTGCCATGAGTTTAGAGATATGTGATACAACCATTTAAAATACCTTCTATGTCCAGATAATGATGTTGAAGAGATGTGAAATTTCTACTGATTTTCTTAATACAGCTAATTGTCTCATCTGTGATGTCTGAAAGTAGTTAGGACCTTGTGCAACACTGATAACACTGGCCAACACACATTTTAGTGCTTCAAATGTTAGACTTATTTCTGGGTATGTTTGACCTGATGATTTAAAAATGGCATCAGTTTTCTCCTAACTGTTCTAGTTTTTGAGATCTAGAACAAATATCATCTCACAGTTTTTGGAAACACGTTGTTAGAAATCATAACCTTTTGGGGAAAGGGTCCCATAAACTTTTGGAAAATGGCTTTCACCATGACTTTTTGGGAAATGGAATCTCCCCAAGAAGAATTAAAAACTCACTTGAGTCAACCTTTTCTCCAGCATTCGTGCAAGGCAATTAGGTTTCTCAGTTGTTAAGCTGATATACCTAGATATGCCTTTGAACTGTTAGGGACAAAGATATGCCAATGCACAAAACACACACACATGCATAGATAGATAGCAGAGTTTCAGAAGTATTCTTTCAGTTGCCCAAAAACTCTCCCTTAAAACATATTGGTTTAAATCATTCCCTCAAGAGACCAAAAATAAAGTAGTAATATAGTTGGTTTACTCACAAACGTCATGTATTCAGCATACAGATACTTTGCATATCAATCCAGTTACAGATAAGATTTGAAGTAGTTTCTCTGTGTAGTTAACACAGAGCATCTTTTGTAGAATCTTGATGATCTATAGTCTAAAAGCATCTCTCTGTTCTGAGAGACTAATAGAGTCTCTGTCTTCCTAGAGCAGTGATTTTCAACCAGTGTGCTGCGGAACACTAGTGTGCCGTGAGAGATTATCAGGTGTGCCGTGGGAAATTATTTTCGAACTTCATTCATATATAAACTATAAAGCGCATCTGTCCCTTTAAGAAATGGAACCATAGCACTTTCGCGTTACCTAAGAAGTGACACGAATGCTATGGTCGCGCCATCTTGGATTCGCTCAGATGCGGGTAAGTAAACAAAGTTAGAGTTAGTGCTGCAGCTGCATGTCAAGTGACAGTGGCAATTTGGGATCACAGCAAGACAAGCAAGTGACAGTGATGGAGAAGTTTTTAAGAAGGGAAAATGCAAATGCCGAACAGGGCCCTGGACAAAATTATGTCATAAATGAAGGTCCTAATATGAGTGGTGGACAAAAGAAAAAAGAAAAGACGGTGAGCTTGAGGCAATATTATAAAAACTAAAAACAGAGAGAGACTGACAGCTGTTGAGCAAGAGCTTCGTGTGTGTCTGTCTACCATTCCTGCCAGGATATCTATTTTGTGTTCATCGAAACAGGCCCAGGTTTCACACTAAGTGAGTATAAATACATTTAAAACATATTAATTATATGTATTACTGTGTTAGAGTGTCATTTTGGTTGGGGGTGTGCCCCAGGATTTTGTAATGTAAAAAATGTGCCATGGCTCAAAAAAGGTTGAAAATCAATGTCCTAGAGTATTCTGTTTTTCCTGAAGTCTGTACGTTGAAAGTCTACTGAAAGCATACTGTACTGTTTCTAAAATGGAGTCTGAGCCTTGAATAGTCCCAGATCTGATCACATGGTCTGCAGCCCCTACCACAACATAGAGTTAAGGAAAACAGCATACCAACACACACATATACAATGCAGTAAACAATCTGAGTTTTATATATGTAACTATAATATACAAACAAATAACTAGTGGAGGCTTGAAGAAGGTTGCTATTTCCAACATCAGCTAATCATATCTAAGAAAATAGGGCTGATGCAGTCTATCCAACACAATTTTCTGAATCAGTACCCCAAATAACCCCAGGAACAGGCCTAAAAAACACCAAGAAAAAAATATTTTGGTTGGTCTGTGTAATGAGTACTTTCTCCCAAACCTAAATCAGTGACCAGGTTCTTCAGCTGTTCTTACACTTTTCAGCCCTATTTGGAATAAGTGGGTTTACATAATGCTACCATCCATTTTAGTTTCTTAACAGTTTGCATTTGGACACCACTAACAATGAGGATATAAGGAACCATTTTATAATGTCTGTAGGACTGGACTGCTCAAAATCATGTATCAATGTCCGTTTCTCTATACTGAATAGTATCGCCATAAAACCAGGTTTTGCCTCCCAGCTGTAACACATCACAAAAGTGCTCGTTTGTTTTGACGTCTTTCACAAATCCACAGCAAGAATGGTTCATTTTCATGCAAGACGTGTTTTTAATTTTCCAATGTTAACATAATTATGTTTTCATTCATTTTTGTAGCTTCCTTTTCCAGTCAAAATTCAATTAACAGGAAATGTCATGAGATAATTGATTGGAAGGTTTATCTTGAATTTCCAAATGCAGAGTGCTTAAGAAAAGAAAAGAAAAGGGATGGGAGCTTGGTAAAAATTTATTCTCTGGATTACTGTTCCCCAAATCCACCAGCCAGGGAGTTCCAGTCCAAAAATAGTTTTTATAATTGCTGCTTCTTATGTGTGCAATGTATGTCTGTTTCTTTTTTATATACAAATGTAGATAACACACTCTCATATCTATCACTGTGTAGCTTATGCAGCATTCCTGGTCAGTCTCTCCTTTGACGCTGGATCCCACAAAGCTATTGGAAGAATTTCCTCATTGGCTAGAGAAACTTTCTGCTCATCACCAAGGCGGTGTTATTATAATAATTGACTCTATTGATCGAATCCAGGTAATATTTTGCAACATTATTCTCTCTCCAAGAGGTGAAGTTAGAACTTTTGGGAAAAGGATGACCTCTGAGATAGTAACCTTTTGAAAAACCAGAATCTCCAAAATCTTTTGGAAACATGACCTTTTGGAGATTAATTGGCATTCACTACCATTTGGAAAATCGTAACCCTTTTGTAAAGTATGTATGATATTTCTGAGAAGAGCTAAAAACTCGTTTGAATGAATCTTCTCTTTGGTGGTATATATCCACTAGTATTCATTCAAGCCAAATTAGGTTTCTCAGTTGTTAGACTGATATACATGGTTATCTCTTTGAACTGTTAGGAACAAAGATTATGCCAATGCCCAAAATATATAGCAGATCTTCAGAAGCGTTATTTCAGTTGCCCAAAAACATCTACTCTTCCATAAAATATATTTGGTTCTAAATCGTGCTCTCAAGAGACAAAAATAAGTAGTTGTCGTTAAAAATAACATAGTTGGTTTACTTACAAACTTCAGCATACAGGTACATTGCTTATCAGTTTAAAGTTCTCTAAGGCAGTGTTTCCCAACCAGTGTGCCGTGGCACACTAGTGTGCCGTGAGCGATTATCAGGTGTGCCGTGGGAAATTGGAACCTCCAGTACCCTTTCTTCCCCCTCCTGCTGAACACTTTTTCTTCTCCACTCGGGCTCCCTTCTTCCCAGCCTTGCTCTGCTCACTTTGCCTCGCTTTGCTCACGCTGCCGCTTCTGCGGGAGGGAAGGGGGGAGGGAGGAAGACGTGACCCGTGCGGGCGCTACTGCGCAGGCTCGCCTCACATCTTCCTCCCTCCCCTCCCCATCAAACTCTTTTAGTATTTTCTCTTGGTTATGGTAGTTCTGTGTGGGAAGTTTGATTCCATTCCATCATTGGTGGAGTTCAGAATGCTCTTTGATTGTGGGTGAACTATAACTCCCAGCTGTTGAGCAAGTCCTTCGTGTGTGTTTTTCTGCCATTCCTGCCAGGATATCTTTGTTGTGTTCATCGAAACAGGCCCAGGTTTCACACTGAGTGTATAAATACATTTAAAAACATATTAACTATATGTATTACTGTGTTAGAGTGCCATTTTGTGTCATTTTGGTTGGTGGTGTGCCCCAGGATTTTGTAAATGTAAAAAATGTGCCACGGCTCAAAAAAGGTTGAAAAACACTGCTCTAAGGCATTCTGTTGCAGTCTCTTTGTCTTACATCTAATGCAGTGGCTCTCAATTTATGGATCCTCAGATGTTTTGGCCTTCAACTCCCAGAAATCCAAATAGCTGGAAAACTGGCTGGGACTTCTGGGAGTTGTCGGCCAAAACACCTGGAGATCCACAGGTTGAGAACCACTGGTCTAATGCATAACAAACACTGACTATACAATACTGGCTAAACACTGACTGACCATATGGTCTGCAGTTCCTCTCACAACCTCAAACAACATAGAGTTGAGGAAGCTGCATACCAAAACATACATATACAATGCAATAAGCGATCTCAATTACATGCATAGCAAATAACTAGTATAGGAGGCTTGTAGAAACCTTCTATTTCCAACAAGAACTACATGTATTTCTATATAGCTATTTTACCCGTCAATCTTTTTGCTTCTGTAAATGCAGTTGGGTCCAAGGTTGTCTGTCATGCATTTCTGCTTACGGAGGCCTCTGAAAGAGGAAAATCTGAAGATGCTATTTCACAAGGAAAGAATACTCATATGTTTAGCATGCTTTGGACTTCTCGATTTTCCATTAAAAACATCTTGTTTTTCAGCACGCTGAAAAGCACATGAAGTGGTTGATCGATCCTCTGCCTGTGAACGTAAGGGTTATAGTATCAGTGAATGTCGAAACTTGCCCACAAGCATGGAGGTACTGTACATTGTTTTTAGAAACGCTTTAAAGCAGCCTTCCCCCAATCCTTGAGGAATATTTAAATTTGTTTTTAAAGTTTTTCTCTCTATGTTGTTTTAAATAACTTGTCTATTGTGTATTGCTTCAGAATTGTAGAAGCCTGGGAGATGAAATGTAATACTTTAAATCAATAAATAAATCCTGTGCTGTCTCAGTATATCCAGCCACCACGAGGGGTGGGGGGAGAAGAAATTTCTGTTTCTATTAAGTTGAAATCAAAATATTTAATATTCAGATCAGTTGAATATGTGTAGTATTACTCCCATGGAGCCCCTGGTGTGGCAGTGAGTTAAACCCTTGTGCCGGCAGAACTGCTGACTGAAAGGTCGAAGGTTTAAATCCAGGTAGAGGGGTGAGCTCACATCTATCAGCTCCAGCTTCTCGTGTGGGGCATGAGAGAAGCCTCCCATAGGATGGTAAAATATCTGGACATCCCCTGGGGAACGCCCTTGCAGACGGCCTATTCTCTCACACCAGAAGCGACTTGCAGTTTCTCAAGTTGCTCCTAACATGGAAAAAAATCCTCCCTTTCAGTATAATGCACTTTCTTAGTGTAATGAATGGGGAAGATCGGTATCTTCTGACTAAATGAGGGTCAGAAATAAAGGATATGAAAATATCTGTTAAAACTTTGGAAAGGTTATTTTTCTAGAGCCCAACTTTCATAATTTCCCACCTAGTGCATACTAGATGGAAAATTCTGAGATTTGTTACCAGAAAAGTAACTTTTCCAAGATTCAGGTGAAATAACTTGTATTTATTTGCTCTCTTGTGTGTGTGTGTGTGTGTGTGTGCGTGTGCGCGCACACACACACACACTGTAAATGTCTCTGGAATCATTTCCCTGGGTTTCTGGATATATTGTATTTGTTTGTAACACTTGCTATTGAATATGGCTGCTTTACCAGGCTAAGCCTTTCCTCTGTTATTGCTGAGTTACTTCTGGCTTTCTTTCATTCAGTGAATTGTAATGATAGTCTGTACAATATTTGGAAGAATATTGCATATGAATCTACATATGTTATAATTTCTACAGACTTAAGTATATTGAATCTAAGTCAAGCTCTGGCCCTCCAGGTATTTTGGACTGCAACTCCTACAATTCCTAACAGCCAGTAGGCTATTGGGAATTGTGGGTGTTGAAGTCCAAAATACCTATAGGGCCGGAGTTTGCAGATGCCTGATCTAAATAATATATTAACAACCTAGAAAGTGATTATCCATTTTCTCACTGAAAGACTATGGCCCACCCTTCACCTTGATCCATTAAATGCCGAGGATGTGAAATCTCTCATTAATGAAGAGTGCAGTTCTGCAGATCTCAAGCTGACTAAAGAACAGGTATTGATGCTTTATATCTGCACAGATAGATATCAAATCCAGTTACTGTGAAACCTTCCTAAGTCAAACAAGAAAACTCTTATATTCCTCAGTATATAACTGTATTTCTTTTAATTTAGAAAAGTGTTGCCTGCTGATAATTGATAAATCAACAGGAAAGATCCAACATATATTTTAACTGAATGATTTACATATTGTCTACATTGTTGCTTGGCTCATGTTTCTGCCTTCTGGATTGTTTCTGTAGAGTTTAGTTTTCAAATTCCTGGATGAACAATTAAGAAGAAAAGAAATAAACGATCAATAATCTAAGTAGACATATCTATTGACCAACACCTATGTCCTTATCATCAACATTATTATATTTGGTTTAGATGGGACTGCAGTGGTGCAGCGGGTTTAACCGCTCAGCTGCTGAACTTGCTGACCGGAAGGTTGGTGGTTCAAATCCGCAGTATGGGGTGAGCTCCCGTTGTTAGTGCCAGCTTCTGCCAACCTAGCAGTTCGAAAACATGCAAGCACTGGTAGATTAATAGGTACCACTTTGGTGGGAAGGTATCGGCGCGCCATGCAGTCATGTAGACCACATAACTTTTGTCTATGGACAATGCCGGCTCTTTGCTTAGAAATGGAGATGAACACCAACCTCCAGAGTCGGACACAACTAGATTTAATGTCAAGGGAAACCCCTATCTTCGATCCAAGGCTAACACTAAACCAAAGTGAACACTAGATGAACACTAGATGAACACTAAACCAAAGGCAACAGAACTATGGTTTGGGATGTTTTTGCTGACAAACCATGATTTGGGATTGGTCCGAAAACTAGCATCAGAAACAATACTTTGAAGTGTGTTAACGATGGGCATTTGTGTTAATTACAGTTATTGAGATGCCTGAACTGGTGGACCATGAAGCTTCCTTAGGAGGACTCAACGATATAGAAACAGGAATATTTAATAATACGGAAAACAAAGTTAGCCGACTATTTCATTCTATGATTTCCCTGAATTCTTGAAATCATGGTTTGGATTTTGAATAGTATTTAGTGTAAACCATGGTGTGACATTATTTTTAACTGAATAAGGAAGTGTGTTGAGAAGGCAGATTGCTATTATAGTGAAACAAAAAGCACAATGACTAGAATACGTGAATAAAATTTCTGTGAAATTGATGTGATACATAAAGTATAAATAACATGATTTTCTAATTGGTTCAATCATAAAAACATGGAAAAACTGCAAACATCTTGTTTTTGCAGGACATCCTGCAGCAAATTTTGTTCTATTTTTTCAATGAATATCTCATAGTCTCAAGCCATTCAACACAGTTTGTGGCAGCCACAAAGTTTCTGGAGTATAGCAATTACTTTCCAAGGAAGATACCGCACAATTAAAAAGGAAATATCACTTTCAAACCAGGAACAGAATTTTTTTCAAATTCCGTTACCAAGTGAATCTATAAAAGTATCTTTATTGTATCCTGTAGTGTAAACCAATGATAATTTTGAAATACATCATCTTTCCTATCGATTGTACTCTCATGAGCATAGTTTGTGGGAGGTATGGCTCCAGTGTGTAGCTGTGGTTTTGCGCGTGTGTGACAGATGTTATGACAATGTGTTTTTGTGCTTCATTTGAAGTTGTTTGTGTATAGTTTTCAGTTTCAATTTCATATTTGCTTTGTGTGTTCAAACCTCTTCTAGGAAAAGAAGCTGGAGAAACACAGTCATTCTACTACAACTTGCAATGCTTTATATGCCATGCTTTTGGGCAGAATGGTAGCTAGGTATGTTGAAAAATATTTACACAAATATTTACACAAAACTGTAATTTAAAATGAGACTATCCAACTCTGATTAACCCATTATTCTAATCTTCTTCATTGTAAATGTGCTTATGTATCTTTCCAATAATAATAGAGTAAAATAATAAATATAATAAAAATAATAACAATAATAATAGAGTAAAATAATACATGTAATAATAATAATAATAAGGATTTAAAGATCAAACTGCAAAGACTCTGGCACAAGACAGTAAATGTGGTCCCAGTGGTGATCAGCACCCTGGGTGCAGGACCTAATGACTTTGGCCTGCACTTTAAAACAATCAGCACTGACAAAATTACCACCTATCAGCTACAAAAGACCACCCTACTTGGATCTGCATGTATTATTTGCCGATACATTACACAGTCCTAGACATTTGGGAAGTGTCCGATGTGTGATCAAATATAAAAGCCTGCATAGTGATCTTATTTGCTGTGTACTAATCTTTTGTTGTCTGGCAAATAATAATAGAGTAAAATAATAAATGTAATAAAATATTAGAGTAAAATAATGTACATGTAATAATAATAAAAATAAAAGTAAAAATAAGTCTCATAAAATAATAATAATAATGACAGAGTAAAATAATAAATAACCTAACCTCTTGCACTTTATTATGGTCCCTGCCCTGGAGTTGTACTAAACAACATGACTTGCACCTTACAGCTTTAATTTATCATCTGCACTTTGCCATCATCCCTGCCCTGATAGTTGTATTGCAAAAGCCTTTCCCTCGCCCCTTAGCTTGGAAATGTCCATTAGGCTTTGCTAATGGTTGTTGTATAATAAATTATTTTTTAATTATGTTTTTATGGTGCTGTAAATTATTTTTTTGTCTGGCTGGGCTTGGTCGCCAATTATGTTTTATGGTGCTGTATTTGTATTTTTACTCTGTTATATTTTAACCTTGTCTGGCTGGGCTTGGTATATATATATTCATATATATATATAGAGTCCTTTGTTCTGCTCTCTCTCTAGCAGAAGGGCAAAAACCATATCTGTGGTGTTCTAGAGATTGAGGGAGAAGTTCTTCTGCAATAGCCGAACTAATCTGTTCAGGAGAGAAGGATTTTTTCCAGCAATGGAGAGCGCCATATAAGCTGCCCCAAGTCCCTTCAGGGAGATAGTGATGGGATACAAAAATTATTATTATTGACTCAAGTATAGCTAAGTGGGGCTTTTTCAGCCTAAAAAAAGGCTGAAAAACTCAGCTTTTACTCGAGTATATATGGTAATTACTTGAAAGAGATGCTTCCGATCTTCTGGCTGTGCATAGGATGAAAGAAGGGCATACACTCATTTTTGCTTGTTCCATTATGTTTTAGTGTTAAGACTGAAATCAATCATGATGTGCATAAAACCCCAGTATTTCTTTGTTTCCAGATCAGCCTTTTACTTTGCCCTGTTACAGAATCTGGAATATATATATATATATATATAGAGAGAGAGAGAGAGAGAGAGAGAGAGAGAGAGAGAGAGAGCGCTGCCATCCGCTTAACAGATCTATCTCAGTGAGGCCAGTAAAACCCCACAAGCTGTGACTCAATTCTGACACAGATGTTGGAATTCTTAACAGTTACTATTGTAAAATATTCACCAAACAAAAGTTTATGAAGCATTCTTTTTATTGTACTTTAATTGGGACTTGCTCATTTAACGCACAATAAGTGCTTACCTTGATTTGAAAAATAATTAAAATGACCTTTTTTAATAGTTTCCATTCTTTTATATTTCAGTCATCTTCTTTAGCAATTTTTTTTTACCTGAAGGGTTCTGTTTTTGTAGTAGATGTTTTACTGTCTAAATGTCAATAGGGGTTCTTTGGGGGAAAATATTTCACAGTATCCCTAAATGCAGGCAGTTCTTTGGTTTCTTTTCCCTTCCCTTTTCTTTCCAGCAAAATCTGGTGTGCATCAGCCCACGTCTCTCGGTGTTGAAATTTGCGATGTAATTATAAATATGCTTAGCAGTTGCTGAAATTCATAATCTTAAGCACTGCCTGTAGTTATTACGCTTCAAATTTGATGTGCTGTTCTCTTCTAAGTCTTTTCTGTCTACCTGTCTCCCCTCTTTTCCAGTGCTGGAAGCATCGAAAATAGTGATGTGATTCTTCAAAAGTGTCTCCTCTGCCAAGATACAGTGTCACTGTACAAGCAGGTTCTGAGATCAGTTGAAGAATCTTTGAAAAGTGACAAAGACAAAGACCTCATGAAAGAGGCAAGTCTGCATCTGTCATGC
Source organism: Anolis apletophallus (assembly GCA_030556195.1). Lineage (NCBI taxonomy): Eukaryota > Metazoa > Chordata > Lepidosauria > Squamata > Anolidae > Anolis > Anolis apletophallus. The sequence goes on along the minus strand of JARBWK010000008.1, from coordinate 66,633,644 downwards.
TTGTTTTGGAGAGATGTGTACGCTTCCTACACGTGTCTTTTAAAATTAGCACAGTACTAACTAGAGTTTGTAAAAATGATATGATTTTAGTCAATTCCCCAAATTCTCCAACTAGTATAGCTCCACTCACTCTGCTCTTCTCTTGCCTCTCGTATACTATGAAACACATCTCAACTGTATGAAGCTTCGTCTGTGTCTTTCTTCTTTTGTTTTACTATGTCTCTGTTTTAAAGGTTTACTGATGGTCAGGATAGCCAGACCAAAATATTGATTTGTTAACTAGCTAAGCTTTATCCATAGCTTAGCAATCAGTAATATGTGTGTGTATGTGTGTGTGTGTATAGTGGGTTAATCCTAACTGCCATGGATGCTTTTCACTGAAAGAATTAAAACCCATGTGGATTAATCTTACGCATAAAATTAAAGAGTCCAATCTCTTGTAGATATTTTGTCATAGAGGCCATTGGAGCAAAGAATTTAATTATGTAGCTCCATGTTGTAGTACAGCCTGAACCTTATGGGTTCGCTGATGGTTTAGAGAGAATTGTGGGTTTTCCCGTGAGCTTTCCTGGGGCACAAAGTGATGAAAATTCAAGTCAGAGAAATGATAGTTCTCTCTGGGAAAAACCTGACTCATAAATTAAAAGGCTCCAAGGTCAGTCAGAGGAGCCAGAAACTGCAACATTCGATAAGGAGTCAGCCAAAGAGCTAAGTGATACAAAAGGCTCCCAGGGAAAAACACCTGAAGCTATGGAGGTCAACAAAAGTCTTTGTTTACAGATTAGAATAGAAAATAGGCAGCTCTGGTCAAAGTGCATACGAGGGAAAGTTGAGGAGAGAATTCTGGGGAAAAGAAATGACTTCATGGGTGCTTATTAATTAGCAAGTTGTTAACCTAAGAGTTAGTTCAGGCAGTGTAGCGTTCAAGGGAGAACCTTGGCCTGAGTTCTCTGGTTCTTGTTTTAAGTCAAGCCTTGGTTTTGGATTCAAGTATCCTGGAAACTTTCTATGTTCTTGCTTTTGTATTCTTGCTCAAGATTTATTATGATACCTTTGCTTGTGGACTTATGCTGTACTTGTAACTTTCTGGCTATTCCTATTACCTTGGGATTTTGCATGAGACACTTGGATTACTGCCTGGTTATCACCTATTGCAGGGCTGTCCAACTGGCGGCCCGGGGGCCATATACAGCCCCCCCAGCCCCTTCCCTCCGGCCCCCTAAGATTTTTAATAAAAAATAAAAATTGAAAAATAAAATAAATAATACAAATTTTAAAAAACCCCTACTTCCGGGTTCAGAGCAAGTATTGTGAGAATACACAATCCACACGGGATTACGCTGTCAACGCGAGATCACGCTGGCGTTGACAGCGAAATCCCGTGTGGATTGCGTATTTTCGTGATACTCTTTGGCTACTCTACTACTGGATCGCTGAGGCCCACAGACACGATTAGGACCTTCTTTGACTCAGTTGGTCGTCGCCTCTCTCGTCATCCGGGTAGTCCTGGATCCTGCGCGTTTGGAAAAGGTAGGCCGAATCAGGGGGCTCCTCATTCCCTCCCCCCATCTCCCCTCATGTATTAAATATAAAATTAAATATATTTAAAGATGAAATAAGGGAGATGGGATACATTAACGGGGAGGGGAGGATGGAATTAAATATATTTAATATTAAATTAAAATAATTTAATATCTTATCCCTGCATTTTATCTCAGTAAAAGATTATATTTGACTGTATGGATGCCCCTTTTGAATGCCCACCCTGCATTTTATCTCAGTAAAAGATTGTATTTGACTGTATGCATGCAGGGGTGGGGTGGGGGCGGGGCCAGGGAGAGGGCGGAGCCGGGGCGGGGAGGGGGCGAGCCGGGGCGGGGGCAGACCCTACAGCCCCCAGGTCATCAGTGACCGGAATTCAGGCCCCTGGGCCGGTAGAAGTTGGACAGCCCTGACCTATTGCGAACCCTTTCTTGGATTATACATCTTCTTTATTCCTGATTTTTAATATATTTTATGGGTTTTTACAATAAACTATTTGCTTACTATTTACTATTTACTCTTGTGTGGTGCTATGGTAATAGGAATTTCCAGGCCTGGGGTGCAAAACTCCACAGATCATATATTTTTAGTTTCATAACATTTTAGTTAGTAGTAAGTTGGCCTGCCATATCCAAGGAGCCAGCATTCATGGATTGCTCCATCCACGGCTTTAACATATCCCAAAGCAAACTTTGATTTCTCCATTGTGTACAAGGGATACTGTTTTATTAAGCCATTGACTATAATGGGATTTGAGCAATCATGTATTTTGGTACCCTTGAAGGGCCCTGGAACTAAACCCAACGGATAACATGGGCCCACTGTGGTCAGATTTGGTCTACCAGATTCAGTTAACAGATGATGGTAATAAATCTGTCGAAACTCCTTGTTTGTTTGCTGTACAGGTTCTTTGCCTCATTAGTGTCAGTCACAATGGAATCAGTGAATCAGAACTGACAGAACTGTGTCCTGAACTGTCTTGGGAATTGCTGGCCTCCTTAGTTTACAACTTACACAAGATGTGTTTTTTGACCTATGGCTGTGGCTTGTTAAAGTTTCGGCACCTCCAGGTAATGCTCTTTTGTCAAGAATATTAGCTATTTGCAAGTTTCTGCTCGTTTTTACAGTAATTTTAAAGTTTCGAAACAATTGAGCATAAGGCAAAGTAAACTAATCAACATTCAAACATCTACACAGTTAGATGTTGTACACTTTTAAGTTTCTTTTAAGATGGATGCCATTGCATTAATTGTGTATTAGTACTATGCTAATAATGTAGTATGCTGTATGTACATATGATTTGTAAGCCGCTCTGAGTCCCCTTCGGCTGAGAAAGGCGGCATATAAATGTCGTAAATAAATAAAATAAATAAATTGCTTTGAATTACAGTATGTAACACGATTTTTGTTCCTGGGTTATAAATGCCATTTTCTAATTTCTTCTTATCATAAAAATATGGATTTTAAAAAATTAAATTGCAAACATTTTGCTATAGGTTTTCAATGAATATATCATAATAGCCTCAACCAATTCAACATAGTGTGTGGCAGCGGTACTTACTTTGAAAGTATAACAAATACTTTCAAGGTAAATACTGTACAATTAAACAGGAAATGACACTTTCAAGCCAGGAACAGGACATTTTTCAAATGTTGTTACAAAGTATTAGGTTTATCTACCATCTATCCAACTTAACAAATATTCCAAGTGTAGCTTGCAATCGAATAAATCTAAAAGAGTGAGCAAAATAACAATAAAACAAGCAAAACACGAACAGAACACATTCCAGTACCTTGTATTAAAACATTAGAATGTTGATTGATTGATTGATTGATTTTATTATTCATGAGTCGCCCTCCACGTCAGTGCTCCGGGCGACTTACACATAAAACACATAAAAAGAGTTCAATAGTTAAAAGCTAAAAGAATAGGAAAATTAATTAAAATAGTTCCAGTAACTCAGGCTAAGTCTGGAGGGTGTCCTTAGCCGTAAGCCTTTCGGAAGAGCCAGGTCTTCAATGCGGTCAGGAACTGGGGCATGTCCCGGATAGCTCTCTGATCCGCCGGCATCAAGTTCCAAAGAACAGGGGCCGCGATGGAAAAGGCTCTCCCCGTCTCGTGGTGTCGAGGCGGGCCTCACTCACACCTGGGATGCGGAGAAGGTCCCTGTTTCCTGAGCGCGCGACCTTAAATGAGCTGGTTCGGACAAGCGGTCTTTTAAATAAGCTGGGCCGGCGCCATGGAGGGGGCCTAAAGGTAGCGACAAGATCTTGTGGATGGCTCTGAGCTCGACTGGCAGCCAGTGCAGGCGCTGTAGAGATGGCGCGATATGGCATCTCAGTGGTGTCCCGGTGAGGAGTCTGGCAGCTGCATTCTGCACTAGCTGGATTTTCACGAGTGGTTGACTGCGGCAACCCCACGTACAAGGCATTACAGTAGTCCAGCCGTGATGTCACTGTGGCATGGACCACCGTAGCCAGCGCATCTGATGGAAGGTAAGGTGCCAGTTGACGTGCCTGGCGTAGGTGGAAGAAAGCTCCCTTACTTGTCACAGCAACCTGGGCCTCCAGTGAGAGTCTCGAGTCTAGTATCACACCGAGACTCTTCACTGACGGGCCGGATCAGCGGCTCTCCCTCAAAGAGAGGCAGCGGAATGGGTGGCTCTGGGCGTCCCAGCCATAGAATCTCTGTCTTTGATGGATTGATCTTGAGTTTGTATGAGCGGAGCCATCTGGTCACTGCCTCTAGTCCTTGTCTGAAATTCTCAGGCACCGATGTTACGCCTGGCTCAAGCTTCAGCAGAAGCTGGGTGTCATCTGCATATTGGTAGCACCCAAATCCAAAACTTCTGGCTATGCTTGCCAAGGGTTGGACGTAGATGTTAAAAAGCGTTGGTGACAAAATGGCGCCTTGGGGGACTCCACAGTCCAGGGTGGATTTCTTGGACACTTGGCCTCGCCACTCAACACGCTGCGAGCGGCCCCGCAGGAAGGAATCGAACCAGGCCAAAGCTGTGCCTTGAATCCCAATGGCTGATAGTCGCCGCAACAGCAAGTCATGGTCCACCCTGTCGAACGCCGCGGTGAGGTCAAGCAGCACCAGGATAGCTGAACCTCCCTTCTCAATTGGCGGCGGATGTCGTCCGTAATGGCCACCAGAACGGTCTCGGTCCCGTGTCCGCGCGAAACCCGATTGGCAGGGGTCCAGGCTTCCTGAGGTTTCCAGGAATTCCTGTAATTGGATCGCTGCTGCCCGTTCAATCAGTTTGCCGAGGAAGGGTAGATTTGAGACCGGACGGTCGTTCGCTGGCGCCGCTAGATCCAGATTCGCCTTCTTCAGCAGCGGGCGTTAAAAGATATGTTAAAAGATAACCAAAAAACCTGACCCAAACAAACGAAAACATCCTAAATTTAATTTTCAAACTCACAGAAAATTGAAGGTTCAATAAATTTTCCTTCTCCCTCAATGTGCATATGCGCTTCTCCCTTCATGTATGCACACCACATATATATACATAAATACACACAGGGTAAAATTTCCAGAGTTTCGGTAATGAATTTGATATGTTTTTGAACTTGACTCATGGTTTTCTTGCTTTATCAGCCTAAAATGTCAGTTTATGCAGTGTGTTCATCTTGATTTCTCTGTTTGGCTTCCTGTGATGTGATTTGCAAACTGTCTCCAGAGCGCAATTCACCCAGGACAAATAACATCTTTTTTCAGGCTTTGGAAACAGTGAAGCTGGAATACATGGAAGAACAGAACACTTTGGCTGCTTATAGAAAAAAACTGATTGTGTACTTCAGCATGCAATTAAGGTGAGCTTTCTGACATACAAAGGAATGAAATAATTTAGATAATATATAGATACCTGTAACAGTTAACAGGTATGTTTTGTAGCAGAGTGATTAAGGGACTGAGCTGTAAACCAAGTCTCTTTCTTCAGATTTTGTGATGATCACACTAGATCAGGGATGAACTACTGTAGGAAGCTAAGGGGGCACATTGATCCCAATGAGGCCTTGGAGGGCTCTACCCACCATCACCTCTAGGGACATTGGGGCATTTTTCACATAGTTGTAAAAACCATTTTGGACCCAGGAGAGGCCATTTTTCAAAAACCGGAACTGAGCGCATGTCACTTCCTGTTTCGTTCCTGTTTCATAAAGGCCTTTCCAGGGTATAATTAGGTCTATTCATCCTACAGGGCATTTTGGACCATTATTCTTGAAAAAATGTTTTTGATCCAGGAGATGAGGGTCCACACTAGAAATGGGAAGACTGGGGAAAAATAAACGGGAAAATGGGAAAATAAAGTTTTTTTCCAAAGCCATTTTTCCCCTGGAAAAATTGAAAAGTGTGTAGAATATGTTCTTTTTGATACTGTTTTATTATCCTGGCAGAGGCCACTAGGGGTTGCTAGAGAGAAGGATAATTCATTTTATGGGGGAGGGGGAGTTGAAAGAGAAAAACCATTTCCCCCGTTTTGCTGGTTATTCACCCTACCCTCTTCCCATATCATAAACAAGGGTTGTTTCCACATGGATGGGGGGAATAACAGGAAAACAGGGGAAAGTAGTTTTACTCCTTCAACCCACCTTCCATCTCCATCAAGTGAACTCTCTCTTTCTCTCTCTCTCGCCCCCTAATGGCCTCCACTCAGAAAATGTAACCGTACCTTCTTTCCCAATGATAAATAATATATCTATGACATGGTATTAAAACATGAAGACCTTAATGAATGATTTCTGACACTTTTTGTTTCTATAGACTCTTTTTTTCAATTTTTCTGGAAAAAAATGGCTTTGGAGATGGGAAGGCCTGGGGAAAAAAACCTGTCTCCCCCCCCTTCCATTTTTTCATTTCCCCCCATGTCTTCCCATTTCTAGTCCACACATAATCAAAATGCTCTCCCATGTCCCAGTCCCTTCTACACTGCCATATAATCCAGATTATCAAAGCAGTTAATCCACATTATCTGCTTTGAACTGGATTATATGAGTCTACACTGCCATGGAATCCAGTTCAAAGTAGATAATCTGGTTTTTATATGGCAGTGTAGAAGGGGCCCCAGAGCCAGATGCGGGGAGTTAACTCCTTGTAGATCCATAAAAAAGGCCATAGGGGCTGCATGAGGTCTGCAGGCCATATTTTGACTTTTCTTGCATAGGCTTTCATTGGCAAGCCACTTTCAGGCTCGCTCAGGGTTTTGTGGTCCATAGGCAACATGCCTTAAGTGGGATCTCTTCCCCTGCCCGTAGTTGCCCATTTTTAATGACAGAGTTTGGAAAGTTATTTTTTGTATTGCAACTCCCAGAAACCATCAGCAAAGATGACTGTCTTATCAAGCTGAATATACCTGCAGAAGAATAAGTCATTAGTTACGTGGAGTGTTTTGATGTTAGAAGTGGTTTAATCTTAATCTTTCTTTTTCAATTTACTGCCACAGAACCTTTAAAAACAAGTGTATTATCTTCTCATTATCATTGTTACTAATAGACAGAAAGGCAGGGTGTGATAATAAATATAAAAGTATCCCAATAAGTGTTTTGGCAAGTAAAGTGCTGTCATTTTAGGTGTAAAGCGGATTGTTTTATTTTTCCTCTTGCCTTTTGCTTTCCCTCTCTCTTCCTTCATCAGTGAAGAGAGGGTGACTTGGCGGAGTGCAGATGAACTCCCCTGGTTGTTCCAGCAACAAGGTGACAAGCAGAAGTTACACAAATGCCTCCTGAATCTCTTTGTATCTCAAAACTTGTATAAAAGGTAAGGAGTTTGGAGTTAAGGCATTCCTTGGTTTGCAGGCTCTTACTGCCAAGGCTTAGTTTTCTGAAAGAGTTCAACCATGTTTTTATTCTAGAACTAAATAAAGAATTATACCGCTATCTAATATTTTTGTTATAGTTTATTTTCTCAGATGCTTCCAACTGTTTGTGACCTCATGGACCAGCCACGTCAGTGCTCCCTGTAGGCCTTCACCACCCCCAGCTCCTTCAAGGTCAAGCCAGTCACTTCAAGGATATCATCCATCCATCTTGCCCTTGGTCGGCCCCTCTTCCTTTTTCCTTCCTTTTCCCCCAGCATCATTGTCTTCTCTAAGCTTTCCTGTCTTCTCATGATGATGTGGCTAATATAATATATTATATATTTTAGGTAATATAATATAATATCTATCTATATAAAAATCTTCAATCCGTATTTATAAGCTTATAGACAGCAAAACTACACAACGAGCACACACAAAACCAGGCCACACTGACACATAACCCAACGAGGTATGTTTGCCAACCCCCCCCCCCCCAATATTAAAGACAACAGCCAAAAAACCGTAAAAACGTTTGGGACTACAAGCCCCAGAAACCACTGGGGCAGGCCAAGAAAAACCACGCATGGCAAAGGCGGTAGGAACAACTCCCTTTCCCCCCTCCCAACAGATCGGGGGCGCGCTGTGCTTCTCGCCGCCTCCCCACCCCCTCACAAACAACACACGGAGCGCACGGAACCACTGGCCAATCAGAGGGGTGGTGCGAGGAAAAGCAGGAAGGAGGGGAGAGGAAAGGAAGGGAAGGAAAGAAGGAAGGGTGGAAGGAAGGAAAGAGGGGAGAAGAAAGGAAGGAAAAAGGAAGGGTAGCAGAAAGGAGGGGAGGGGAAAGGAATACTGTATCATTTTCTACTTCCTTCTTTGCCTCTTTCCAGCCTTTCCTCTCCTTTTTCTTTCCTTTCTACTTTCTCTCCTTCCTTCGGTACCTCTTTCTTTCCTTCCTATTACTATTGTTGTGGCTGTGGTCATTAAGCAGACCTTCTCATTACTTAATTTTCCATACCACCAGACTATGCTACAGCAGCGCGTGGCCGGGTACAGCTAGTGATATAATATAATATATCTTAGGTAAAATCCTTCTGAACAGCAACAGAGATTTTTGCAGTTGACCTCTTGGTCCGTGTGACTCATTTGCCTTGTGTTTTGATCTATGCACAAGAAGTAGCATCTAAGATATGAGCGAGAGGGGGATGGGGTGGGCGAGGGCTTTTGTCAATCTTAGGCCAGGACTAGACCAGGGAGTCAAAGATCTCCTTCTCTGAGTCTTGGTGTGAGTAGAACAGATTCATAAAAGGGAAGGAATCTTCTCTAAAGAATAAACTGTTACGAGATCAGAAGTGTTGGGAGGAGCTGCCTTTGTTCGAACTATGTAGGATTTATGAATGGATGGAAGTGATATATACCAGCAAAAATACAGTTCCTGCCTACTTACACACTAATAACTCAAGAATCAGGAAAGGATAAATTTCATATATGTATATTGTAACTTTCAGATAAGTATATCATCTGCTCATTCAACAATGTAAAAATCATATGGTTCGTCTAAAGGCGCATGGAAACAGAGTATCAGTACAATAAACAATCAAATCCGCATTACTCACAGTATCCGTCGGCTGGATAATATAATACAAAGTCAAATATATATCACAATGATATTTGTGTCCCGGTAGTGAAGTCAATCATCAAAGAAAATTATAATCCTGGGCCCGATGGCAAAACGTAGAGTTGAAAATCTAGCAAAGGGTAAATCCAGGGGTATGCAGTGTCGCGGTTCCAATAATTAATGTAGAGTAACTCTGTAGTATAAAGATCAATGGGATGTCCACCTACGGGTATATCCGTGTCCGGTAACCGACCCGTTTCGAATTTCTCTTCGTCAGGGTGGCCCCATATGGGTTGACATGCAAACGATAATATTTCTGTAATATACACACCCTCCCTTAATGTAAGAGTGTTTGAACGAGTAGTAAGCAGAGAAGTAAGTAAGATAGACTTGAAGAACACACATAGAAACATGCAATACCAAGATATTAAAATGGTGAAACAGTTAGGCAAAGAGAGCAATATTATTTTCAAAAAAGAAGATAAAAGTGGAGGAGTAGTCTTGCAAAACCTTAACACATATCAAGCAGAAGCGCACAGACAGTTGCAGGACACCAAATATTATGAAATATTAGATTCTGATCCAACTAAAAAAATCCTCAAAATTATTACTGATGTAGTATACTACAGAGAAGTAATGGGATACATAGATTCTAAGATGGCCCAGTATCTAGTGAATAAGCATCCGAAAGTGCCAGTTTTTTACCATAATCCTAAAACTCATAAAAAAGGATATCCTTTTAAAGGAAGACCCATTATTGCGGCTAACAACAGCATCTTAGAACCGCTCGCTAAATACCTTGATAGTATTCTACAGCCATTTGTGCAACAAGCTCATTCGTATGTGAAAGACACTACTGATCTAATCAAAAAAGTGGAGAATATTATTGTACCGGATGGCACAGTAATTGCCACATCTGATATCTCGTCATTGTACACGAACGTGCCTCTTGATGAAGCCAGAGTGGCCATTGAAGACTTACTAAACCAGAGAATTAAGCCTATTCACCCACCAACGGGGTTTCTTTTAGAGATTTTTGATTGCATAACGGAATATAATTATTTCAAATTTGAAGATTGTTATTATATTCAGAAAGGGGGCATGGCCATGGGGTCACTGGCTGCTCCTAGTATAGCCAATATTTTTGTAAAATCTTTGGAAGAAAAATTACTAACCATTAATAACCCCGAAACTACATTTTCTAGCCACATTATGCATTGGTGGCGTTTCATTGATGACGTGCTGCTTTTAATTCGCCCTCGTTCCAACCTGACAGACTGCAACCTCTGGCTAGCCTCCTGGCATCCAGAGATAACATTTACAACTGTATATGACACCCAACAAGTTAATTTCTTAGATGTAACGATATACAAAACAGAAAACCAATTGGCGGTGAAACCCTACACAAAACCAACATCGAAAAATGCTATGTTGCATTACAAAAGTTTTCATCCTCCAGCACTCAGAAATAATTTGCCATACTCTATGCTTATCAGAGCTAAAAGAAATTCTACCCAAGATGAACATTATCAACAAGAAGCAACCCGAGTGCTAGAGAATTTCAGAAAAAAGTGCTACCCAATTGATATATTGCAGAAAGCTAAAATTAAAGCAGATGCTACTGACAGAAGTGAATTACTAATCACAAAACAAAAGAAACCCATTGACAGACTTATATGGCCCATGCAATACACCCCTAAAAGCCAAGAGATTATACGTATTGTGAAGCGACACTGGCCGCTGATATCAGATATCAATGGACTTGAGAAGTTCCCCATGCCTGCATTCAAACGCACAGACAATATTAAAGATTGGCTTATTAAAACGGATCATACCAAACAGATAGCCACTAGTAGTAGCTTTAAAGCGGGATCCTTTCAATGCGGCCATTGCTCCATGTGTGATTATATATCACCTTTAAAAGTAATTGAAATACCAGCTGCTTCATATACCATTAAACTTGACCAATTTTTTTACGTGTGCCACCGAAAAATCTGTGTACCTATTATTTTGTTTGTGCCCCCGCTTTTATGTGAGAATGACGAAACGTGAACTGAGAAAACGAATGGGTGAACATAAAAGTCGGATTTTAGCTAGCAGTGAGGATACTTTTCTATACAGGCATTTTAAAACTGTCCACAATTTGCGTCCAGAATTTAAGTTTGTAGGTTTACAGCATGTTTCCATACCGCCACACACAGACATCCATACTGCGTTGTTAAAATGCGAAAGGTCCTGGATAATCCGGACCAAATGTGAACAGCCAATAGGTTTGAATGAGACTCTAAGTTTGATGGATATTTTGCTTTAAGGTAACCTGTAAGTCTCTCCCTGATATGCATTCTAATTAACTTGCTCCGAATTAAGTACTTAAGCAGCTTCCCAGTGTGAGCTTTTACCGAATGTGCGGTCCTACACCATTGAGGTGGATTATTGCATGCTGTGATATCAGCATTGCTATTAAGCATTTTCATTTATTACAATTGGTAAGTGTATGTTTAATCTCCTACCCTATGTTACTTGCCTGCTATTTTTTCAGGATACTATTAAGTATGCTTATATTACAGAAATATTATCGCTTGCATGTCAACCCATATGGGGCCACCCTGATGAAGAGAAATTCGAAACGGGTCGGTTACCGGACACGGATATACCCGTAGGTGGACATCCCATTGATCTTTATACTACAGAGTTACTCTACATTGATTATTGGAACCGCGACACTGCATACCCCTGGATTTACCCTTTGCTAGATTTTCAACTCTACGTTTTGCCATCGGGCCCAGGATTATAATTTTCTTTGATGATTGACTTCACTACCGGGACACAAATATCATTGTGATATATATTTGACTTTGTGTTATATTATCCAGCCGACGGGTACTGTGAGTAATGCGGATTTGATTGTTTATTGTACTGATACTCTGTTTCCATGCGCCTTTAGACGAACCATATGATTTTTACATTGTTGAATGAGTAGATGATATACTTATCTGAAAGTTACAATATACATATATGAAATTTATCCTTTCCTGATTCTTGAGTTATTAGTGGATGGAAGTGATGTCATTTGTTTTGGTATGATGATAGCATGGGGAAGGCCATGCATTTTTTGGGAAGGGGAGTTATTTTGAGGAGAGATAGGATATAAATAGACAGCAAATGTAATAAGAATGGAGGAAACTTCTTTCTAAGGCCCCCTGTACAGTGCCATATAAAATCCAGATTATCTGCTTTGAACTGGATTATATGGCAGTGTAGACTCACATAATCCAGTTCAAAACAGATAATGTGGATTATTTGCTTTGATAATCTATATTATACAACAGTGTAGAAGGGGCCTAAGACTTCGGAGAAGTGCTGCTAACAGGTGTGCATGATCCTTGGTGAGATGACCACTTGGTTCGGTTGCTTTTTTGAAATGCAATTCACAGAATGTTTCCAACTATGTTGGTTGCAGGAATTCTGGAAATTCTATATGCGTATCATTTTAAATATTCAGATTACAAAACAGTTCTTACATGTTTTCAGGATTGGTTGAACTAAATAAGGAAAACAACAACAACCCAGAGAGCTCAAATTCATCTGTAAAAAGATTAGCACATGCAAACAGTGGTAGGAAGAAGAGGTTTTGTACGTCTTTTATATCCTTCTGGTTCACTCAAGGTTGTTTAAATCAGTGTGTTCCCAACCAGTGTGCCATGGCACACTAGTGTGCTGTGTGCAATCATCAGGTGTGCCGTGGAAAATTGGAACCTCCAATACCCTTTCTTCCCCCTCCTGCCGAACACTTTTTCTTCTCCCCTCGGGCTCCCTTCTTCCCAGCCTCGCTCTGCTCGCTTTGCCTCGCTTTGCTCACGCTGCCGCTTCTGCGGGAGGGGGGAGGAAGACGTGACCCGTGCGGGTGCTACTGCGCAGACTCGCCCCACGTCTTCCTCCCTCCCCTCCACAGTGCTCTCTGGATATAGGTGAACTACAACTCCAAAACTCAAGGTCAATGCCCACCAAACTCTTATAGTATTTTCTCTTGGTTATGGTAGTTCTGTGTGGGAAGTTTGATTCTATTCCATCATTGGTGAAGTTCAGAATGCTCTTTGATTGCGGGTGAACTATAACTCCCAGCTGTTGAACAAGACTTTCATGTGTGTCTTTCTGCCATTCCTGCCAGGATATCTATGTTGTGTTCATCGAATCAGGCCCAGGTTTCACACTGAGTGTATAAATATATTTTAAAATATATTAACTATATGTATTACTGTGTTAGAGTGTCATTTTGTGTCATTTTGGTTGGTGGTGTGCCCCAGGATTTTTTAAATGTAAAAAAAGTGCCACGGCTCAAAAAAGGTTGAAAAACGCTGGTTTAAATTACTCAAATGATGGGTTTCCCCTTCTAGGCTTCTTAACTAGTTAGGAATTCCCTACCTACCGCTCATGGTTTCTGTGTTACAACTTCCTTCCTCTGTTCTCAGCATACAATTCTACTCCACTATCCTGTTCCTCTGCTTGAGAGGCGATGTTTTGGCCTGTTTTTAACTAGCTACTAGGGGTCTGCATTCCTGTGCTGGCCTTGGAGAAGAGCAGATTTCTCATTCCCCCCACAAATAGCAAGGAGGTGTGCTGTTGCGTGCCTTTAAGTCATTTTCTGACTTAAGGTGCTTCTAAGGTGACTCAATCAAGATTTGTTCAGAGTGGGATTTGTCATCACTTTCTCTGAGGATGAGAGGGGAAGGCAATGCGTGTGACTTGCCCTAAATCGCTCAATGGGAATTCTACGTCAGTGGAGATGCTAAGCCTGGTCTCCAGAGTCATGGCCCAATGCTTAATCCGCTACACCATGCTGACTCTCAGCTGTGAAATACAGATTTCTTTTAAAAAGTGCAACTTGTCATGTTTGTGAGCTGATGTACAAGATTGCAATGATGCACTACTTATTAAACTCCTAATATAGATGGACCGCGCTGTAACAGAATGCTTACTGTTACTTTGCTTCATTAGAATGCGCTCCTTTGACCTTCTCATCTATTGTATTTATTGCACGCAGGGGCCATTTTGCAGAACTATTGAGCTACTGGCAGCTCCTTGGCAAAGACAAGAGCTCCATGGCAGCAGAATATTTCAGTTCTCTGAAACTCTATGAGAAAAGCTGTGATGGAGAAGAAAGCATGATCACGTTGGCCGACCTCTATGAGACTCTGGGGCGATTTCTTAAAGATCTAGGTCTTCTCAGTCAGGTGAGGGCTTCTCCGTGGTATGTGCACAGGTGTGGGTTCTTGTGGAGAAGGGGATTCTCAGAGTGCTTCCGTTTTATTTTCAACATAACAAACTTCTCACTTTTATGCCTGTTGAGTAGGTGTTTTGGACTTCCAACACCCAGAAATCCCAGCCAACTTACTGGCTGTTAGGAGTTGTGGGAGCTGAAGTTCAAAACACCTGGAGAACCTACGTTTGCTGTGCAAATTGATGTGTAAACATGTGTATGTGATCTTCACAGAGGCCTAAGAGTATTTTATTTATTTATTTATTTATTTATACTTCAAATTTCTAGACCACCACTCCCCGAGGGCTTGAAGCAGTTTACAGTAATTGAAGAGTAAACACAATATAAGAACAGATAAACAACAACAAAAATACAATACAATTTCAACTAACAACAATTTACCATTAAACATAGTAATAATACAAGGCAGCCGGACTATGCCCTTCCCAGTTAACACTAACAGGTCTTCCACTGTAAAGTCTAAGGGAGGGATCGGTCATAGCTAGGGGGAGTTTCTTTCCCTAGTTTCAGTTGTCTCAGGGTGTTCTGAGTCCTTTTAGCTTTAATTGTGGGGCTATTTGGTTCCTTATTGCCTCCTCATTTAAAGCCCTCTGAGTGAATTCCAAAAACAGTTATTCAGAACCAAATAAATGTGGAATGAAGTTCACCCAGGCAGTGACTGTTGATGGATTCCATGTCAGAGGGTTAATCCACTCTGTGTTTTATGTCAATTTGAAAGGATCTGACCAAGATGATCAACATCTTTTGGGAGATGGGGTTCAGCAGCTTGGATAGGCTGGTATAACGTCTAGACTCAAGTCCAAAGCAGATTAACTTTCCCACTGACATGGAAACTTGGCAGGCCTTCTGGATGGGATTGTTTTAGTGGTCCCTTCCAAACACCCAACAAATCCGCAGAATCTAAGCGATAGAATCAACATAAATGCAGCACCAGAAAAGTAATGCATAGGAACCGCAGATTTTAGAAAAGGAAGGGACCAGATTATGTGAACAGTTTAATTAGCTTGATGGCACAGCAGGTTAAAACACTGAGTTGTTGAATTTGCTGACCGAAATGTTGGCAGTTCAAATCCGAAGAGTGGGGTAAGCTCCTGCTGTTGGGCCCAGCTTCTGCCAACCTAGCAGTTCAAAAACATGCAAATGTGAGTAGATCAATAGGTACCGCTTCTGCGGGAAAGTAACGGCACTCCATGCAGTCATGCCAGCCACATGAACTTGGAGGTGTCTACAGACAATACTGGCTCTTTGGCTTAGAAATGGAGATGAGTGCCAACCCCCAGAGTCGGACACGACTAGACTTAATGTCAGGGGAAATGTTTACCTAAGGTGCGGTTATGAAAGTGTGGTAGCAAGGACCTCCCTTAAATGATGTAGTTGGGGATAGGGAGAAGCTCTGACCAAAATTATCATCTGCAAGTCCTTAACTCTATCCTCCTTCATTGAAAGAGAGATAGAAGTCCCTTTCTCTCACTCTCCTCTCTCATTGAGTGCTTCTAAGAACTGCTTAGGATCTACTTAGGATGCAGTTGGGTCTTTAAATGGATGGCCGAGCTTCACCCCCATTTCCTATGTGAGGGAGAAGAGGAGGACCGAAAGTCTGGTTCCCCAGTGATAGATGAAAAAGGTCTGCCCAGTGCTTTGGGCAGAAACCAAGAGACACAAGGACTGTGGAGAAGAGGGCCTATCACTCAAAGGTTTGTATTCAGTGGAATCAAACCCAAAGGTGACCCACTCAGCCCCAATGCCATATTATCGTGTTCTTTCCACATATTATTTCAGTGAGTCCTAGGATCGGTGTTGGTCCATTAGCCATCAATTCCCAGTGTATGCAGAATGTTCATAAAATAAATAGTTGTAGAACTTGGGTAACCAATATTATTGGCAAACTGGGGAAAACACTTATTTGGCTGTTTTCAGACTACACAACAATAATAGTACAAGTATTTTGGTTCCATTTTAAATTCCATGTAATTCCAGGATTTGCCATTCAAGGGGGATATGTAGAATTCTCAGACTATATAGTGATTCATTAAACAACAAACCCCATCTAAGGATGCAGTCACAAGAATTAAATTGTTGAAATTGTGTTATGGGGAAAGGACCCAGGTAGCTGAAGCACTGGATTGTCGAAGGCTTTCATGGTTGGAATCACTGGGTTGTTGTAGGTTTTTCGTGGCTGTATGGCAATGTTCTAGAAGCATTCTCTCCTGATGTTTCGCCTGCATCTGCAGCAAGCATCCTCAGAGGTTGAGGCAGAGCATCATCTGAGGATGCTTGCCACAGATGCAGGCGAAACATCAGGAGAGAATACTTCTAGAACAGGGCTGCCCAGGAAGTCAATCAAAGGAGGTGGATCGCACCTTCTGCCCGCGCGCATCTTCCACGCTGCGCACCGTCCATGTTTGCTTCCGGATGAGAGAAAAGCAGGCGGAGCATCCCCTCCCCAGCTTCAGCTCTACCAGCAGCTTCTCCAGCATTGAGGAGGGCAGGCCAAGCCAGCCTTCTGCTAGCTATGCCACCACTGGCTTGGCACTGCCATCCTCAAGGCTGAAGCCAGAGGGGGGCAGAGCCAGGCCGCACCAAGCCCTGGTCCCTCCCTGGCTTCAGCTCTACCAGCAGCTTCTCCAGCCTTGAGGAGAGGAGGCCAAGCCAGCCTTCTGCTAGCTATGACCCACCACTGGCTTGGCACTGCCATCCTCATGCCTGGAGAAGCTGCTGGTAGAGCTGAAGCCAGAGGGGCAGAGCCAGGCCGCACCAAGCCCTGGTCCCTCCCTGGCTTCAGCTCTACCAGCAGCTTCTCCAGCCTTGAGGAGAGGAGGCCAAGCCAGCCTTGTGCTAGCTATGCCACCACTGGCTTGGCACTGCCATCCTCATGCCTGGAGAAGCTGCTGGTAGAGCTGAAGCCAGAGGGGGGCAGAGCCAGGCCGCACCAAGCCCAGGGCCCTCCCAGGCTTCAGCTCTACCAGCAGCTTCTCCAGCCTTGAGGAGGGCAGGCCAAGCCAGCCTTGTGCTAGCTATGCCACCACTGGCTTGGCACTGCCATCCTCATGCCTGGAGAAGCTGCTGGTAGAGCTGAAGCCAGAGGGGGGCGGAGCCAGGCCACACCAAGCCCTGGTCCCTCCTTGGCTTCAGCTCTACCAGCAGCTTCTCCATCCTTGAGGAGAGGAGGCCAAGCCAGCCTTCTGCTAGCTATGCCACCACTGGCTTGGCACTGCCATCCTCAAGCCTGGAGAAGCTGCTGGTAGAGCTGAAGCCAGAGGGGGGCGGAGCCAGGCCGCACCAAGCCCCGCCCCCTCCCCGGCTTCAGCACTACCAGCCGCTTCTCCATCCTTGAGGAGAGGAGGCCAAGCCAGCCTTCTGCTAGCTATGCCACCACTGGCTTGGCACTGCCATCCTCAAGCCTGGAGAAGCTGCTGGTAGAGCTGGCCAGAGGTGGCAGAGCCAGGCCGCACCAAGCCCTGGCCCCTCCCTGGCTTCAGCTCTACCAGCAGCTTCTCCAGCCTTGAGGAGAGGAGGCCAAGCCAGCCTTCTGCTAGCTATGACCCAACACTGGCTTGGCACTGCCATCCTCAAGCCTGGAGAAGCTGCTGGTAGAGCTGAAGCCAGAAGGGGGCGGAGCCAGGCCGCACCAATGTCCCCCCCCTCCCCGGCTTCAGCTCTACCAGCAGCTTCTCCAGCCTAGAGGAGGTAGGTAGATCTTTCTGACTTGGCTTTATTATAAGTAGCTCGCATGCTGAAAAAGTGTGGGCACCCCTGTTCTAGAACATGGCCATACAGCCCGAAAAACCTACAATAACCCAGCTGAAGCACTGTTTTAACGGACCCTTTCTGATTCTCACGTCTCACTTTTTAATGTCTTGAAAGTCTATTGCTCCCCTGCAACACTCCCTGGAGATCCGAGAGACTGCCCTCGATCCAGATCATCCCAGAGTAGCCCAGTCCCTCCATCAGTTAGCAGGCGTTTACATGCAGTGGAAGAAGTTTGGCAACGCTGAGCAGTTGTACAAGCAGGCCCTTGAAATCTCTGAAAGTGCGTACGGGACTGAACATCTCAGGGTTGCTCGAGAATTGGATGCTCTCGCTACGCTGTATCAAAAGCAAAACAAGTAAGGAAACACTGTTCCTCATCAGAAATGTTGCTTTGGAGTGGAGGTGGAATTTCATGACAAGAGTGCAAGACCTATTGGGCAAAGATTTTGGCTTTGTAGATATTGGGTGTGCAGACTGGGAAGAAGATAGTTGTAGTTTTTAGACTAGTTCAGGGAAAGGGAGTTTCTCAATATTTTGAGTGAGTTGAGGAAATGTGTACACAGGAGTATAGAAATATTTTTAATACATAATAGAAGTATTTATAACAATGTTTAATGTGTGTCCCAAGGTTTTGAGAACATTAGAGAGGACTAGGAAAATGTCTTTGGTGTGAAGCAAAGGATAGCACATATATGCAACCCACTCTATTAACTTTGTGTGAGAGGGCAGGGGGAGTTTAACATAAAACATTCAAGTGACAATTTTTATTTGGTTACTTACATGCTAACATCCCCCCAAACATTAAACCTTTGTGCATTCCACAAATGGCTACATGAGGAGAAATAGAAGTTTTCTATCGCCATACTAAATGACATATACAGGTTGAGTATCCCTTAGAACCAGAAGTGTTTTAGATTTCAGTTTTTTGGGGGGGTTTTAACCTGCCACTTTTGGATTCTTGCTTGTTGAGGTGTTCCAGCGAGTGCCTCTGTACATCTTAGAAAACTATTTATTGATTTAAGGTGTTGGTGTGCTGGCTGATATCCAAACAGGGGATGGGCTGGAGATGTCACCGCCTTGGTCTTTTCACTATCGGTTGCTACTTCCCAGCAGATGTCAGGTGGTACAATACTGGCTAAACACTGTTGTAATGGTGCACAGGCTTGAGTTCCTCCGTAGCCTCATTCAGTCTTGATACCATTTTCTCATATATTTTCCTGCTGAGAAACCCAGATATTCCAATAACATGGTGGTACAGAAAGATTATATTCTCCTGTTAAAAGCAGTATTGATGTCCTAGTCATGCTGTTAATTGGGTCTCCTTCCATTCGTTTTAGGTATGAACAAGCTGAACAGCTAAGGAAAAAATCATTCAGAATTCAGCAAAAAGCTGCTAGGAGGAAGGGCAGCCTGGTAAATGCATACAACTTCATTTTGTTATTGAATCTATATAAGAAACCATACCAAACACTGTTAGCTTAAGGCATATCTCTTTTGGTATAGATTATGAGGGGAAAGTTGTACTCAGTAGACACAAATCCTTGGCAAGGTAATTGAGAGGGCAGCAATGGAGCAGTTGCAGTCCTTCCTAGAGGACGCTACTTGGTTAGACCCCTTCAAGTCCGGCTTCCGTTCGGGGCATGGGACGGAGACGGTCCTGGTCTCCATCACAGACAAGCTGCGGTGCCAGCTCGATCAGGGCGGATCGGGGCTGCTCGTGTTATTGGACCTCACGGCAGCGTTCGATACTGTCAATTCCGATCTTTTGACCCACCGCCTTGCCGGAGCCGAGGTGAGGGGGACGGCCTTGAGTTGGCTGTCCTCCTTCCTCCGGAACCGCTCGCAGCGAGTGAGGAGGGGCGGGGATGTCTCCGGGAGTTCCCCACTTTGTTGCGGGGTGCCCCAGGGGGCAAGCCTGTCCCCTCTATTATTTAACATCTATGTCCGACCACTTGCTCGGCTGGTCCGTAGCTTTGGGCTGGTGTGCCACCAGTACGCTGATGACACCCAGCTCGTTCTGGGGATGGATGGCAAGCCCGGAACCGTACCTGATAATTTCCATCTGTGTTTCGAAGCCATTACTGAATGGCTGTGAGCCAGTAGGTTGAAGGTGAATCCAGCTAAGACAGAGATCCTGTGGTTGGGTTGTCTGGGCGGGGTCGAGATCAAGCTTCCTCCCCTGGATGGCGTGACATTATGTCCGTCATCTGTAGTTAAAAGTCTTGGCGTCACCTTGGACTCTCGACTGACGATGGAGACGCAAATCTCCACCATCAGTCGAGTTACCTTCTTCCACCTTCGTCAGGCGAGGAAGCTGGCTCCCTACCTCTCCCGCCACGATCTAGCCACAGTGGTCCAAGCCACGGTCATCTCGAGACTGGACTACTGTAATGCTCTCTACGTTGGCCTTCCTCTGTCGGTGATCCGGAAATTGAAGCTGGTCCAGAATGCGGCGGCTAGACTCCTGGCTGGCGTTTCGGTGACCGCCCATATAACACCTGTCTTGCAGGAGCTGCACTGGTTACCAGTGGAACACCAGATCATCTTCAAAGTGTTGGTTCTGACCTTTAAGGCCTTAAACGGTCTGGGGCCAGCGTACCTTAGGGACCGCCTTATCCCATACTGTCACGCTAGGTCACTACGTTCTGAGGTGGGTCAACTATTGGAGGTGCCCGGCGTCAAAATGTATCATCTGACGGCCACAAGGTGGAGGGCCTTTTCAATAATCGCCCCGATATTGTGGAACGCACTGCCTTCCGGAGTCCGTGTTCTCACGGACTTAATTGCATTCCGGAAGGCATGCAAAACCCTCCTGTTCCGGCAGGCCTTCGGGTATCAATGATAAGATTGGTAGGCACCTGCCTTCCGTGCTCTGCATATCGCATCGATGTCTGTTATTGTGTTCTATTGCGTGGAGTGTTTTATTGCAGGGTGTGTTTTTTATGGTGTTTTTATTCTGTTTTAACCTTGAATTTAGTGTAAGTCGCCCCGAGCCACTCGGGAGTGGCGACTCACAAATTTAAATAATAAATAAATAAATAAACATTATGGTCATCATATCAGGTCACTTAGGAAGCACTTGTGGAGATGGTGAAAATCCCATGGTCACATCCATAAGGAGCAGGAGATATAGGTAGGCTTCTCAGAGTTTTGTCAAATTTTGTCTACAGTCATTTACACCTGGACAAAGTGTAACTACAAACCCATATACACTGCCATATAAAATCCAGATTATCTGCTTTGAACTGGATTATATGGCAGTGCAGACTGATATAATCCAATTCAAAGCAGATAATGTGGATTATCTGCTTTGATAATCTGGATTATATGGCAGCGTAGAAGGGGCCTACGAGTGTAATATTTGCACTTGAAAGCCCAGCTGGTTCAATTGGGGAACAGATTTCATGGCTGGATGAGAAGACTCGGCCCATAAGCAAGTAGAGTTGTGGAAGGCAACGTGAAAAATTGATTCCAAGCTAATCATTGGTTTGAGCAAACATAATACAGGTCCTTTGATGTAACACTCTCTGTGTGTGATTTCTCACTTAAAGATCTTAAATATTCTGTCGAGGCAGTACTTTTCTCATTGTCCTCTTTTAGTATGGATTTGCACTTCTTCGCCAACGAACCCTGCAGCTGGAGGAGTTGACTTTGGGTAAAGATACTTCTGATAATGCTCGAACACTTAATGAGCTTGGAGTCCTCTACTACCTGCAAAATAATCTTGAGTAAGTTATTATTAGTAGCTTCTTACCTAGATTACCTTTATTTAAGGCACGAGCAATGCCATAAAATCTTTACTCATGACAATATTTAATACAGAAGTAAACAATTTCAACTAACTTTGCATAATTAATAATAATAATAATAAATATAGAGGTCTCTGAGACCGTCCCATGAAGTATCCAGGCACCCCTCAATTTTCTGCTGAAAGAAACACAATTACCTTCCCAAATATCAGAGAATAACTGAAATCATTACAATGTCAGGCTTTCTAGCCTCTCCACAGCAGACAAATACTTCCTTTACGTGTCTTGGTGAACTTAGTGTACATTTATGCTAACTATAAGTTAAACTCCCTTATAGGACAGCAGAGCTTTTTTTGAAACGCTCCCTGGAAATGAGAGAACGTGTTCTTGGGCCTGAGCATCCAGACTGTGCCCAGTCTTTGAACAACCTGGCAGCACTCAACAATGAGAAGAAGAATTATGACAAGGCAGAGGAGCTGTATGAGAGGGCCCTGAACATCAGGAGGCAAGCGTTAGCGCCTGACCACCCTTCTTTAGCTTACACCGTTAAACACCTGGCTGTGCTCTACAAGAAGTTGGTAAGAATTGGTGCAATATATGTGTGAATTTTCTGTTTGTCGCCTTAAGTGTTACAATAGCCTCTCTAATATCATCCTTCTGTACATTGTATAGTTATTTGGATGCTTTTAGGATGGTCTGTGAGACCATAGTAGGAAAAAATGTAGACATGCAAATGGATGTTTCCAGAGTACACAACTACAAATGCCATATTAAAATGCCACCTCCATGCACCAAGCCAATCTATTTTTTATGTTTTTAATTTGGGCAATATCAGTGACTAAAAGCTCTAGGAAAATTTTAAAAAATGGAAGGAGAATAGAACATAAACAAAATCTGGGCAAATTGCAAAAAACAAAGAGAATACAACAAAAATTAAACAGAACATATGTGGGTTGTTGTAAGTTTTTCAGGCTGTATAGCTATGTTCCTGAAGCATTCTCTCCTGATGTTTCGCCTGCATCTATGGCAGGCATCCTCAGAGGTTGCGAGATCTGTTGGAAACTTGGAAAATGGGGTTTATATATCTGTGTAATGTCCAGGATGGGAGAAAGAAATTGTCTGTTGGAGGTAAGTGTCTTCCAACAGACCTCACACCCTCTGAAGATGCCTGCCATTGATGCAGGCAAAAAGTCAGGAGAGAATGCTTCTGGAATATAGCCATACAGCCGAACAACTTACAACAACCCATTGATTCCGTCCTTCTTCAATTTCATGTGCTTACATGAAATTAGCGGGAAACTATTCAAAATATAGAAAGACAAAGAAACAAAGATTTATGGCAAAAGAGGGAAGAAAAGAAAATGGATATTGAATGTTTTTGCAATGGTGGAAGTGCATAAACTGGTTACGGTGAATGGAGAAAATACAGAAGAACTTTGTCAAGGAGTGGAAATCATTTTTGAATTTTGTACAAAGAAGAAAGGAAAGGAAAGCTTCTTATAGAAGGTCTTGTAATTTGGTCTTTGTTACAATCTGTGCACAGAATTTTAGCTCATGAAGGAAGAATGGGAATGTTCCATTGAAGGATCACAATGAATGTCAAAAATAATATATGCAAATATAAACAGCTCTCCACATTTGTGGCTTGGTCTTGCAGATATGATTATTTGTCAATTTGATTAACATGGTGTCCCTAAGATTTTCTGGCTCCTCCAGCATAACTCTTTGGCCAAATCCTGCTTACAGTTGAACATAGAACTGTGCTGGAGGATATAGAGCAGGGCTGCTCAGGAAGCCGATCGCAATCAACCAGTCGATCCCGAGACCAAAAGAGGTCGATCCCAGCTGGATGGGGTGCTTCTCAGAGGGGGCGGAGCCAGGCCGCACCAAGCCCCACCCCCTCACCCGGCTTCGGCACTCACAGCAGCTGCTCCAGCCTGGAGGAGGGCAGGGCCAAGCCAGCCTTGTGCAAGCTATGCCACCACTGGCTTGTCATTGCCATCCTCAAGCCTGGAGAAGCTGCTGGGAGCTCCAAAGCCAGAGGGAAGGGGGCGGGGCTTGGCGTGACCTGGCTCTGCCCCCTCTGGCTTCCGCTTTACCAGCAGCTTCTCCAGGCTTGAGGATGGCAATCCCAAGCCAGCCTTGTGCTAGCTATGTCACCACTGGCTTGGCATTGCCATCCTCAAGCCTGGAGAAGCTGCTGGGAGCTCCAGCCGGAGGGGAGGGGAGAGGGGAGGGGCTTGGTGAGGCCTGGCTCCACCCCCTCTGACTCCGCCCCTCCCCTCTCTAGCCTTGAGGAGATAGGTAGATCTTTCCGACTTGGTTTTATTATAAGTAGCTCGCATGCTGAGAAAGTGTGGGCTCCCCTGATATAGAGATTCCTAGAAATGATATGTCTCTGTGAATCTCTTAAATCCTCCAGTACAATTCTGTGATCAGCTTCTATCAGAATGTGACCATAAGGTTGGACTAGTGCAGGCAGGGCAAACTTTGGCCCTCCAGGGGTTTTGGACATCAAGTCTTACAATTCTTAGCAGCTGGTAGACTGTTAGGCATTGTGGGAGTTGAGTCCTAGCAAGGTGTTCTCTCAGGTTAAAAATAGCAGTTTTCTATTTGTGTTTTTCCCCACTTTTGTGGAGACCCTGATCCCCTCACCCCAATGAATGTGAAAGGCTGACTATATATTTAATTTGAAATAATTGGTCAGGTTGTAGAGTTCTGTTCTTCTTAATCTAGAATATTTTTAAGGCCCATCTGTTCTCCACTGTATATAGATATTAGTCAAGCATGTTTCATTTCTTCCCTAGGGAAAGCTTGACAAAGCTGTGCCCCTGTATGAGCTGGCTGTTGAAATCAGGCAGAAATCCTTTGGACCGAAGCACCCGAGCGTGGCTACTGCTTTGGTGAATCTGGCAGTTCTTTGTTGTCAAATGGTAGGTTTCCCCCCTCCTTCTTTTTACACAAGACATTCTCCCTCATCCAAACCCAATTCTGTATGTCCTCTCAGACCTCCTAAACATCGGTTTTCTCTTTGCATTTTTTTGTCCTAACTGATTAAAACCGCTGCAAAAGACACAGTAGTTTTGTTTTTCCCGTTTTGTCCCTGCTTGCCAAATCCTCCAAAAGGGGAAAAAACCCTATTCACAAATGATCATAAAATTAAATCAGAAATGATATTCACTATTTCTAGTTTTGGAGAAGTACCAACCTGTGGAGATTAGTGGAGGAATGGCCCTCAATAGCATTCATAGTAAAAAGGTTTCCCCTGACATTAAGTCTAGTTGCGTCTGACACTGGGGTGGGGTGCCGCCGTTATCAGTAGACACCTCCTAGGTCATGTGACCGGCATGACTCAGTGGTTTAACCAGCTGCACCACCATGGGGCATTCATAGCCCATAATAATTCCAGGCTCTGTGTCTCTCTTTTGATTTGGCATGGATAAGTCTTTTTTGTGCACCTCTTTGTTTTTCTTATACTGTAAATAACCTGTGGCGCAGTGGGTTAAACCACTGAGCTGCTGAACTTGCTGACCAAAAGGTTGGTGGTTCGAACCCAGGGAGTAGGGTGAGCTTCCTCTGTTAGGCCCAGCTTCTGCCAACCTAGAAGTTCAAAAACATGCAAATGTGAGTACATCACATTTGCAGTAGGTACCACTTCTGTAAGATGCTAACGGCGCTCCATGCAGTCATGCTGGCCACATGACCTTGGGAGTGTCTACGGACAATGCCGGCTCTTTGGCATAGAAATGAAGATGAGCACCACCCGCCAGAGTCGGATACAACTAGACTTAATTTTAGGGGAAACCTTTATCTTTATCTTTTAAAACAAAAAATTGACATAATTACAGTTTCTTCCCTTATAAGATATTCAATATATGCAATACAAAATTACACCAACCCCCCTCCCCCCAATACACCCCAGGACATCTAGATCAGGGCTGTCCAACTGACGGCCCACGGGCCGTATACGGCCCCCCAGCCCCTACCCTGCGGCCCCCTAAGCTTTTTAATAAAAAATAAAATAGAATTTTTTTAAAAAAAATCCCCCAAAAGTGCGCATGTGCACGGTTTTGCCCGCTTCCGAGGCTGTTGTGATGCTTTGGGCGAGGGGGCGGAGCCGCGGAAGCCTTCTCGCGGCTTCGTCCTCTTTCCCAAAGCGTCACAACAGCTGTTGTGATGCTTTGGGCGAGGGGCGGAGCGCGGAAGCCTCCTCGCGGCCTTCTCTCCCCAAAGCGTCACAACAGCTGTTGTGATGCTTTGGGTGAGGGGCGGAGCCGTGGAAGGCTCCCCATGGCTCCTCCTTCTCTCCCAAAGCGTCACAACAGCCTCGGAAGCGGGTGAAATTGCCCGCTTCCAAGGCTATTGTGATGCTTTGGGAGAGGGGCGGAGCTGCGTGGCCGGGGCATGGCCGGGGGCGTGGCGGGGTGTGTGGCCGAGTGGCCCCCAGGTGATCACTCACCAGAAGTCCTGCCCTTGGGCTGGCACAAGTTGGACAGCCCTGATCTAGATCATTAAGATGTATTTTAATTGAGGGGAGGGGATGGTATCACATATTTAACAAGTTTTTTTCCTGGTTGTCTTTTATGCTCCCCTTCTAGAAAAAACACTCGGAAGCCTTGCCTCTTTATGAACGGGCTCTAAAAATTTATGAAGACAGCTTTGGGCGTATGCATCCTCGAGTAGGAGAAACGTTAAAGAATTTGGCTGTGCTAAGGTATGTTCTGTCCAGATAACTCACCTAATGTTTATGGTGTTTGTGTAATCCAAATGCTGTTTAACCTTTAACATACCCTTAGGCTGCCCTGTTCACTTCAGCCAACAAATGAAATAGGCTTTCACATTCCTTTGTGCCTGTGAGCCTGCAATTCCCATTGAAATAAAGGTGTAGCAGTTTAGAATGAGCTGTTCAACAGTGGAACTTGAAGAAACACAGTAATTCTCCTGATCAGTGGATGTTTTTGCAAGATGTAGAAGAAAAGAAGATTGGTGGAGGGCCTTGAAGTGAACTCCTGGCCATAACCAAGCCCTCTATGGATCTGGATTGCCATGTTCCGGGCTGTATGGCCATGTTTCAGAAACATTTTTTCCTGACGTCTTGCCCACATCTGTGGCAGCCATCCTCAGAGGTTGTGAGGTCTGTTGGAAACTAGGCAAGTGAGGTTTATGTATCTGGAATGTCCAGGGTGGGAGAAAGAACTCTTGTCTACTTGAGGCAGGTGTGAATGTTGCAATTGGACACCTTTGATTAGCATTGAATAGCCTTGCAGCTCTAAAGCCTGGCTGCTTCCTGCCTGGGGGAATCCTTTGATGGGAGGTGTTATGGTCCTGATTGCTTCTTGTCTGGAATTCCCCTGTTTTCTGAGTGTTGTTCTTTAGTCACTGTCTTAATTTTAGAGTTTTTTTAAAATACCGGTAGCCAGATTTAGATCATTTTCATGGTTTTCTCCTTTGTGGATTTCAATGGCTTCTCAGTGCAATCTGACATGGTGGTTATTAGAGTGGTCCAGCATTTCTGTGTTTTCTAATAATATGCTGTGTCCAGGCTGGTGGTCCCTATGTAGACTTGTCCACAGCTGCATGGTATACAGTAGATTCCTGCAGAGGTGAGAAGATCCCTCTTTTCCTTTGATGAACGTAGCATTTGTTGGGTTTTCTTAGAGGGTTCTGTAGATAGTTTGTAGGTTGTGTTTCTTCATCAGCTCCCTATGTGGTCAGTGGTTCCCTTGGTGTATGGTAAGGACACTTTTCCTCTGGGTGGAGCATCCATTGGCCTGTAGACCCCAGTTTAGGTGGTTCAGTTCACCTTGGAAGAGGTGAGATTCGCAGATGGGTTTTGCATGGTCTGCCACGAATTGTGCTTCTTTGTTTGACTTGGGTGCTGATTGGAGTTTTTATGTAGGTATCTGTGTTTGTAGGTTTTCTGTAAACTGTGTGGCTCAATGGTTGATTGGGTTTGCAGATGACTAGAACATCTAGAAATTGCAGTTTTATGTTTTCTTTTTCCATGGTGAATTGGATGTTTAGATGGATGCTGATGTGGTGGTCCAGGAACTTGTTTAGTTCTTCTTCTCCATGGCTCCAAATGGTGAAGGTGGCATATACATATCTGAACCATGTAGTTGCTGGGCTTGTTTTTCAAAGTATTCCGTGTAGAATTTTGCTATGACCAGGCTAAGAGAGCTCCCCATGGCTACTCCATCTTTCTGTAGATCTCTATTAACTATGGGGATCTTTAGGTTTCAGCCAGATTCCTCTTGGTGACACACTTTAGGTTTGTGTGTGGCAGAAATGGGGAAAGAAATGCCTCCATCACCAAAAAGAGCTGCTCTAATGGCAACCAAGCAACCCAGAAGCTGTCAGAACCACTTACTCCTAACCCATATTCATTTTCCTGCTTCTTTTGTGTTGCCTCTGCTACTTACATCAATGTCAGCCAATGTCTCTGAATGCTATTCTTGTAGCAATGCGGATTTCATTTTGGGAACTATTACTTATTTATTTACCGTATATATATCCGACTTTCTCTACCTTGAGGGGGACTCAAGCTGGCTTACAATTGCATGTCCATGGTGCCTTAAAACATGGCACATCAATTAAAATAGATTACTGTAATGCCCTCTACATGGGGCTGCCTTTGAAGACTGTTTGGAAACTTCAATTAGTCCAGTGGGCGGCAGCCAGGTTACTAACTGGAGCGACATACAGGGAGAATACCACTCCTCTGTCGTGTCAGCTCCACTGGCTGCCAATCCAATTGCGACCACAATTCAAAGTGCTGGTTTTTACCTTTAAAGCCCTATACGGTTCTGGCCCAGCTTACTTGTCCGAACATATCTCCCCTTATGTCCCACCTCGAAATTTACGATCTTCCGGGGAGGGCCTGCTCTCGATCCCACCTTTGTCGCAAAAACATTTGGCGGGGACGAGGGACAGGGCCTTCTCGGTAGTGGCCCCTCGCCTGTGGAACTTGCTCTCCAGCAAAATAAGATCTACTCCTTCCCTCCTTTCCTTCAGAAAAAAAACTAAAGACGTGGCTTTGGGACCGGGCGTTTGGTTGATGTGGACAATTGAGTAATGATAATGTTGTGGAGACGGATTGGCTTGGATAGCCTGTGAATGAGGAACAGGAATTATTTAGTTGTTCTGATATTTAATTGATTTTAATCTGTTGTTGTATTTGATGTGTTGTAGTTTTGTACTTATGTATACGGCATCAAATTGTTGCCTTTCATCAGCTGCCCTGAGTCTTCCTTCGGGGGTATAGAAGGGCGGGTTATAAATGAAATAAATAAATAAAACATAAGATAAACATTAAAACATAAGTATAATAAAAATACATTTCAGTGAATCACTATGTCCCTCACATTGTGTGAATAGCACCGCTATGATCTTTGCAAACATATTTATTCAACACTCATTTCTTTTTCCCTAAGCTATGAAGGAGGGGATTTTGAGAAGGCTGCAGAGCTGTATAAGAGAGCCATGGAAATCAAAGAAGCAGAGACTTTGTTGATGGGTGGAAAGGCAGCTTCCCGCCACTCGTCAAGCGGAGACACCCTCAGTTTGAAAAGTGCATTATCTCCCAATAAGCTCCTGCAAAATGCTCAAAGGTGATGCGCACACAGGCCAAGAAGCAATTTTGTCTCCAGCACCAAGAGAATCAAGAGTTTCTCCATGGCAGCAAAAAAAAACACTCCGAAGGGACTCCCAGCCCCTCTCTCCCAAGAGCATTTTTAGTGTGAAGGTGATTGCAGACTGGATGAGTGATGCCTTGGACCAATCCAACTAAGCGCACCATTGGATCCTGACCAGAAAGTACAGCAAAATGTTGGTCTTTTAAAGGCTGTAATTAGGTGCCAAAGTATTACAGTGGTAAATAGTGGAACTGAACATGTGTCTAGAACACTATCTCACTTCAAGAAACTAACATTAAACCATTTTCAGTATTGCAAAATACTGTGGGGATATATCCCAACAGTTTAAAAAGTAGTGTTATTTATGATATCCAAACCTCAGTATATTATGGGGGTTTGTGTCCCATTTATTTCAAGACTTGAGCTGTTAGGTACTTGTTTACTAATTTTTATGCTTCAGACTTTATTGAAATATCAAGGTTAGTATGTATTTGCACTGTAAGAAAATGGTTAATTTCTACATCTTTCAGGCGGATTTTTAATTAGTATTGTTTTGAAGATAAAGCTTGTGTGGAAATCACTCCATGACTAGTGGGCTTTCAGGAATATTTTCAGTGTACGAAGTAGTTCTAAAGGTAATTGGTAGTTTGTAAAGGAAATTCCATTAAGGGTCTTTATATTTAGTACATTTCAGAGTTTGTATGCACAGTCATTAAGTTCAGGCTTTGATCTCAGTGAGATTAATACCCTTTGATTACTCTTTTAGTCAAATTTAATTCTATGAACGTTTGTATGAGTGGAATTGGCGAAGTATAGAACTGGGAAAATTAGAGGTATTGTGAAGAAATACTACCCAAACGATATGAAATCTCGTATAATTTTGTAAAAAAGGGTGGAATGGAAAATTGTTCTTAAAAAACAAGTCTCTTCACATGTAACATTAAATGGTGACTGAACATTTCATAAATGTGACTTTGGTTCATTTGTCCCACCCTGTTTTGAATTGTGGATCAAACCCGGATAGTGATAAATGGATCTACAGAAAATGGCCTTTTGAAACAAGCCAACTTTGAACTGATTTATCAGGCTGACAATAAACCATAATTAAGGTTGTCTGCTTTTATCAAGTCATCCAATCTAAGTTGTGTTTTTTGCAAAAAGAAGCAAACATTTCCAACGTTTATGGTGTTATACATGAGTGAGCCTTATTCCAGTTAATGCTAATCTCTGGAGTCTTTTATAGCTCAGAAGCAAAAAGGTGAAAAATAGACGCCGGTTTCTTCTGTGTTGACTGTTGGTTGTTGCATCAAGTTGACCATGCCAGTTTTGAGTTTTAAAAGCAATAAAGGATGTTGCCACCAATGTTACTTTTTTTGCAGATATATTATATGACAAATAAATTACTTTGCAATAATCTTATTTCAAGACTTGTTATAAAATAATTAAAGGCTGTGGTGGTAAAGAATGGATTTAGATAAAGTGGAGATGAAGATAAATCATTCAGAAAGTATGCTACACTTTTGAAGTCCTTATTTTCGGTTGAGATGATTTTATAAAGTGTGGATAGCAAAATGTGCACAAAAATTTTGTTCTGCTGGAAGCTGAACTCTTCTGCAATTCAAACTTCTAAAATCCATAACCATTACATAACCATTGAATAGCTACAATTTCATTCCTAACTTCCACAGCAAAAAGCTTTGGAGGATCACATACATTAGGGAAGAAGGAACCGTTTGCATTTTAAAAGCATGAATTTGATAAATAGGAGCAACTCAAGCCTTTTAATAGTATTTATTGGCAATTGGGGCTGGTAGTGCCAAGGCGGGTAGTACACGCACACACACTTGATTCTTTCTCTTCCTGCCTTATTTAAATTGAATAGTATTTAACAAGAAGTCATTCAGTTTAGAGTTCAAGTAGAAACACAATTTTACAAACAGTTTCAAAAATCTATCTAGGTTTATTTCAGCAAGCAAAGATGGTTTACTGAAAGGGGTGCTTAAATGCCACAGTAGTTAAAGGGAAGCCCACTGATTGCAGCAGGACTGCTTCTCTTATGGGTTGCAGCATCCTCATTCAGATACCTGGAGCATAAGTTACAAATATGTACTACAGGAAACACAACCATTACTTTAAGTTTGTATTATAATACTTGTTACAGGGTATTGCAAAGATGGTGCCAGACTTTCACAGGTTTTAACTACTACTTGCAGTTTCTCAAGTTGCTCCTGGCACACACACACACACAAACTATGCCTTATTTGCCTTTGTGCTTTACTGCTCTGAGTTCACTTATCACTAGCTGCATGTGTGTGATTACTTTTTAATCTGGTAAGATAATTATTAACAATATAAACTACAGCTAATTATTCACCCTGACAAAAGCTGTAGTTCCTTTCATCTATCAATTGAAGTAACCAACTGAACTGCTTTTCAGCTTGAGGGTTGTGACCAGTGGTACCTTATTTCAAAACCTGGGTGTTCACTCCATGAATTTAAAGAATAGTGATTTAAATTTTTTTTATCTCCTCCCCCTGCTCCCCATTTTTGATAGCTGCATAATCAGTGGGTTCTCTCCCCTACAAGAACAATTTTAGTATATTCAGTTTTGCACTTACTGTACAAGTAACAGACACAGGAAAACATGATTTTTGAATTCAAGAAACACGTAAGACTTCATGATTCATAGTGAGGCAAAGTGTTGTGAAGGAAGTAACAGGCATGTGTGACACATTACAAAATGATGGACCTAGTTCATATACAGTGCTTCTCAGCCTGTGGGTCCCCAGATGTTTTGGCCTTCAACTCCTCCCAGAAATCCTAACAGCTGGTAAACTGGCTGAGATTTCTTAGAGTTGTAGTTCAAAACACCTGGGGACCCACAGGTTGAGAAGCACCGATATAAAGTGACATGTCCTCCCTTCTGTCAATCTAGCAAAGCTTTAGGTCTTGTCCTTGGCTGCCAGGGGATATAGAAGTAAATTCTTTCACTTTTCCGAGCTCCTGGCTTGTAGTTACACATAAACCATTAACCCTGCAAGTCCATTGCAAAACAGACGATTGTGTAATAAAACTGGTTAATTTAACAGCATAGTCCTTCAAAGCCATATTTCCGATTTCTACATGACAATCCAGAAATACCAGTATTTTAATATGGACAATGTGACAGCAAGAGAGGCATGCTCAAGCCTGCAGTTTTTCTTATGCTAGCAGATATAAGCGAGCATAAGAAAACTCGGGGTTTTTTTGCCCCTTTAAACCCACAACTTGTAGTATTTCATCCACAATGTCTAAGGCTGATGGGAGCTGTAAGCCAAAACATTTCAGAGCTGCCTATGTAGGGGAAGGTCTATGAAGTGTCCAAGTAATGTTTTAAATAGAAACTAAGGTTACAACAGCTATTAAGGTATCTGATTCTAAATAATACAATTTAGAAAAGATTTGATATTTTGTACAATAACTTTATGTCTATTTTTCTTGTATTGTCATGCTAGCAAGTAAACTGTTTACCATTCATACTTGGTCTACAAGGCAGCTGCCATTCAAGGTTACAGGCAAGTACATTTTGTTGGCAGCTTGCCTTAAGTTTTCATCACAAATTTGGACCCTCACACATTCTGAAAGATGCGACTTTACAGTTATTAAGTTAACTTAAATAAACGGACTAAAAATGGACCGTTATCCATGAAAGGCCAAATACGATACAAAATGCACCCTAAAGTAGTGCTATATAGTCTTCATTTTAGCCATAAGTTCTTCTAGACTTTCCTCTGATTCAGCAACAGTTTCTCCATCTATAGAGTTTTCTTCCTGTTAAGGACAAAAAAAAAGATTATCATGATCCCCTGCTTCTTTGCATAAGACAATCCCAACAAGCTAAGCGTCTCAATACCACATAATACAGGCCCCCAGTAGAACATGTGATATTCCATCACATAATAGCTGCATTTTTGTCATTTTTTGTTAGAAAAGGGGGGAGGGGGTGTGCAATAATTAAGTGATGGAAAAATCTGCCTTTGATGCTCTGGTTTCTGTGAAATTGCAACTATTGCAAGAAATTGGCAACCTAATAGATATACATGAAGAAAACAAGCACAACTAGAAATTATCAGCTCTCATAGCTTATTCAGAAATAAACTCAAGTGCAAAGCCAGTTCAAATTGAAAATATTACTTTAAAAAAGTATGGCACTGAGAAATTGCAGTGACCTTGTTAGGTATTGTATATGCCAGTGTGATGCCTTCTGGAAGGTCAGGAACTGGACCTGAAGCAGCTTTCAACTCCTCTTCAGAAACCTCTGAAACCAATTCTATACCTGAATAGCCAGCAAAACAAACACATGATTATTTGTTGGGTGTCTTTTTAGCCACTGTTGCTAATTGATCCTCTTTCCTTGGAAGAGGAACAGAAAAAGCTTTGCATCATGAAAGCTCCCCTTTCCAGTTTGGGTCAACAAAACTCTTGATCAGATAGCCCTCAAACAAAGCAGGCAGGCTTGTCAAGATACTGACATCACTATCATTACGTCTTTATAGGAGACATATTTAAGGGCAAATCCTACCGTCCTTTCTTTTCCTCCTACCAGCCCCACCCTTCACAATTAAAGCCTCATCTCACATGTACTTCTATTGAAGTCAGGATGTATGGTTCCCCCCCAAGGGCAGTCCCCTCTTTACTACTTGTGATAAATGTGATGGGAGGTTTGAATGAAATTGTATGAAAGATATATTACTTGGGCCTAGAGGCTGAAGATATCATTCTAAGAATATTGAAGCCTGGAAAACTGCAAAAGGTGGTGAAGAATTCATGAACTGCAGAACTGTGATTGAAACTTGCTGATGGGAACTACTAATATGACCAGAGACAATGATTAACTGTGGTGGTAAACAGTGTGTTTACATAGTCAAACAATGATTCTTTAAGTTAAGGAAGCAAACACAATGCACCTTACTTAAAAAGGAAAACCAACATTAGTTAAGAAGAAAGAAAAGCTAACATCTATTTGGAACTGATGGAGTCAGCAAGTTTTAGCTGCAAAACAACCTGTCAGTCATTTACAACAATTTGGAACGACAACAATACAAGAAATGTGCTATATGAGAGACCTTTTTACTATCTTACACCATTCCAAATCCATGCCTCTTTCAAACTATTTATTTATTGACGTCATTTATATTCCGCCCTTCTCGCCCCGCAGGGGGCTCAGGGCAGATCACAATGCACATATACAGGCAAACATTCAATGCCATTGACATACAACATATATAGACAGACATAAGAGGCAATTTAACATTCCAGAAATCAGTTAAATTTAGCCTCCCCACAAAGTGGCACTTAAATTTCCTACTTGACAGATGCAACTGTCTTTCGGGTTGCAAAGATCGACAACGAGATACACAAATTGGTCGAGAGCTCATCCCGACCCGGACAAGCCTCGAACTCATGACCTTCTGTTCAGTAGAGATCTTATGCAGCTGACACCCAGTCAGCTGCGCCACAATTCAGATAGGAGGTGGTTCTTAGAAGTGCGTGTGTCATGCTGCATTCAGAATTTCCTAACACTGATATGCCAATGTTTTATGCAAATGAAACACTAAATATGGTCATAAAGTTACCACAGCAATAGTAGAGCCCTTGTTGCAGCCCAGTCGCCTACTTGATTCCTTTTTTCACCCAAACACCACACAGATGAACAAGAATAGTAAGCTTGCTAAGAAAATTGTATCTAATATAAAAACAGTTTCAAAATACATCCATGAGCTAGATCTCCAGAAGCTTAACAAAAGCTTGACACATGAAAATCCAGCGTTGATCTCCCTACCAAACACTGACTCCAATTCTTTCAGAATACTCCCTCTTGCCCATGACATCATCCTGGGTTCCCTTTGTTTATCTTTCAGTCTCTGGGAACACCGGATTTGTCTCTGTTTCGTACTATCTCTTCTGATCTGTAATCACTGGGTTATCTGTAACCCTCCTGTCTCCTCCACATTCCTTTTAGAGTCAATCTGAATGTTTTATCTCTGATGTGTTTTATATATTGGAAACCGCCCTGAGCCTCGGGAAGGGCGGTTTAGCAAATTGAAATAATAAATAAATAAATAATCCCTTGCTGATTCTCATGCGAATCATTGCCTGTTTTCCTGACAACAGATCTGCCCAAAACGTTCCCATCGTTCCCCACAGAAACACCAGGCTCAACCAGAAAATCCTTGTCCTCATCCTCAGAGGTGTCACAGGCCTCAACAGCTTTTTACCTTATATTCAGCCACATTTCTGTATCTTAGAGACAAAATTCAGTGGGGGTCAAATTTGGGGGCCCCTCCATCACGGACTCTTTGTGCATATTGTCAATATATCAGTGTTTCAAAAAGATGGACCCAATTTGAAATCGCTGTGTCTCTGCAATCATGAACCACCCATAAATGAAACTTTTACCACTTGAAAAAGTGTGGCACAGAATTTCAAATGACTGCTGCTAGAGATGCCTTTCCCGGGTCACAAATAGCCCCTGGCCTCAGTTAATCGCAAGATGGCGACTGCACAACATTAGGCCTAATTACTCTCAATTTGCAGAGTAATTATTTTCAGTTTGTTTCTGGCTCAAAGTGGTTAGTAAAACTTGATGGCTCTTTAAATCGTTGATAACTTTTTGTGTAATTGTAACATGTTGCCATCATGAAATATATTGCTTTGAAACTGGGTCCATCATTCTGTACCATACTGCCTTGCACTCTTTGAAGATTCCCCTATAGCCATTTCCAATGAGAAGGGTACGTCTCATGCTGAATGAGAAAGACTATAGGACTCTGGTTAGCCTTCTCTAAGCAGGGTCCTATCTCAATCCCCCATTAGCCTTAGTAATCCTGTTTTTTAAAAAAAATTCAGGGCTTACCCCAATCGTTCTCTTCATGTACTATTTCTTCTGCCTCTTCACAGACCTCTTGTTTAGGGTTGCTTACTGCTCTTTTCTGGAAATATAAAGGCACTGTGAGTGACAACAGCAGAATTAAATAGTGGCTTTCAAATGACTTAATTTGAGTATTTATGCTGGGAAAGTATTTATGGAGGAGTTCACACAATACTTTAAAGTTTATGCTAAACGAGTGACCCATTGCTTTAAAGCAGTGTTTTTCAACCTTTTTTGAGCCACGGCACATTTTTTACATTTACAAAATGGGGCACACCACCAACCAAAATGACACAAAATGACACTCTAACACAGTAATACATATAGTTAATATGTTTTTAAATGTATTTATACACTCAGTGTGAAACCTGGGCCTGTTTCAATGAACACAACATAGATATCCTGGCAGGAATGGCAGAAAGACAAACTTCCCACACAGAACTCCCATAACCAAGAGAAAATACTGTAAGAGTTTGGTGGGCATTGACCTTGGGTTTTGGAGTTGTAGTTCACCTACATCCAGAGGGCACTGTGGAGGGACTCAAACAATGTTGGATCAGGACCAAACTTGGCATGAATACTCAAAATGCCCAAATGTGAACACAGATGGAGTTTGGGGGAAATAGACCTTGACATTTGGGAGTTACAGTTTCTGGGATTTATAGTTAACACACAATCAAAGAGCATCCTGAACTTTTGCAACAATGGAATTGAACCAAAATTGGCATATTGAACTCTTATTACCAAAAGAAAGTACTGAAAGGGTTTGCTTGGGAATTGACCTTGAGTTTGGAAGTTGTAGTTCACCTACACCCAGAGAGCACTGTGGATTCAAACAATGTTATGTTATGTTGTTGTTTGTTTTCTATCCAGAATCACAATGTTGGAAGGAGGCTCACCACTTTAAGGTCCCTCTAAAACAGGCATGGGAAAACTTCGGCCCTCTGGGTGCTTTGGACTTCAACTCCCACCATTCCTAACAGCCTGAGGCCCTTTCCTGCTTAAGTGGCTGAGGGGGAAAAAGGAAAAGGGCCTGAGACTACTAGGAATGGTGGGAGTTGGAGTCCAAAACACCTGGAAGGTCCAAGTTTGCCCATGCCAGCTTTCGACAGAGACCTCTTCCTCCCCCTTCCCCTTCGCGCCCTTTCTTCCCCCTCCTGCCGAACACTTACTTTTTCTTCTACACTGCCGCTTCTGCCGCCATTTTGATCCGAGGGAGCAGCGTGAGCGTGTTCAGGAGGGGAGGGGGGAGGGAGGAAGACGTGACCCGTGCGGGTGCTACTGTGCAGACTTGCCCCAGAGCAAAGCGAGGTAAAGCGAGCAGAGTGAGGCTGGGAAGAAGGGAGCCCGAGTGGAGAAGAAGTGTTTGGCAGGAGGGGGAAGAAAGGGTATTGGAGGTTCCAATTTCCCACAGCACACCTGATGATCGCTCATGGCACACTGGTTGGGAAACACTGCTTTAAAGAACTTTAAAATGCTGACGTTTTATTAAATATACCTTGTATGCTTCCTGTTGCTTTCTACAGTTTTTGTCATCACACTGTGGATTGGGCTTCATGGTCATGGCGGGAAAGAAATCCTGCATTGCATTGTAGCCAAGGTAAAAGCTGACAGTACCGAAGTTTAATAAATATCTGGAGAAAATGTGAGAATACACAAAACACATGTCAGAAGGAAGATTCACAACGTGCTCATGATGACCCAGCTAAAAATCAAAGCAACTTAGGTTTAGTCACGTACTTCAGGACATTTTGCACAAGGAGGCCAGCGACTACTCCCATAGTCGTGGGCAAACTGGCTGCACATACACCCTTCCGCTTCAATGTTTTCTCATCTATGTTTGCTGCAACAACAAGTGGTGGTGCACACTGGCCAATAGGGAAAAAAGAGAAAACATGTTTAAGAAACAATGTGAAAAAGGCAGAGAAAAAAATCAATTGAGTGAGTGACTGAATATCAAGGATTTCCATCAGTCCCCACCCACCCATCTCCTAGGAGGCCAAAGAATAAGATGTAATAATGGTAATAAAAAACTTTATTTATATTCCACCCTATGTCCCCAAGGGGACTCAGGGCGGAGTCCAGCAACAGAAGGCAAACATTCAGTGCCTATATACAGTAAAAACTACAAGTACAAATACACTGACAGACCACCCAAAACCCCAAATAACCCATGTATATCACTTTAAACTCTCACACACATTTAAATTAAACCCACATGTCAAAACAAATTAAACAAACTAACTTAAAATTAACTTAGATTATATCTACTATAAAAATATGAATCTGAATTCACAAATAATTCAGGTAAGTAGAAAAGAGGTAAGTAGAGCAACACATACTGCAAAACAAGCTGATTCACCAGGTACGATCAGCTGGATATGGCCGGAGACAGCATTTTCGCTTACTCCCGATTCCATCCATACTTGTCCAAGTTCATTACAAACCTTTTAAAAAACCAAATGAGAACGTGATAAATTTATACACACATACTATCTATCTATCTATCTATCTATCTATCTATCTATCTATAGAATAACAATGAAAATATGTATGTATGTAAGTATCTGTGTTTGTATTTCCCAAGATGGTTCCCACATCCAGGGAGCACTATGAACCCCACAGATGATAGATCTGCACCAAACTTGGCACACAGGCACACCCTTTTCATGACTAACTTAAAATACTAAAGGTTTCAGCTGAGATTGAATGAGGATCATGGGAGCTGTAGTCCATACATATCAAGAGACTCATGTGTATCCTACATCTAGAAAGCCATCTGTATTTCTAATGGGACCATTCATAAAATCCCAAACTAAACAAAGACTATTTCTTATCTTGATCATTACACAACGGCTAACCCAGGCATCGCCAGGTACCTAAGCAAGTCTGCAATGAAATCTATAACAGACCAAAGGAAGATCTGATCCTGCATTCTGTCTCAAAGAGCAGCTATAAGCAGGGTAAACAGAGAATATATCTTTCTCACTATTGTTCTCTAGCAACAATATACAGGCAAACAACCTCTGGTCCTGGATGTTGCACAGCTATCATGGCTGGTAGCCACTAATATACATATTCTCCATCAATTTACCTTAGTTACTCCAACCTATTCAAACAAATGTCTGTGTCCCATCACTGTAGTTCACTGAATGGCTCTAGGCTCTAATGTT
Organism: Anolis apletophallus; assembly: GCA_030556195.1. NCBI lineage: Eukaryota > Metazoa > Chordata > Lepidosauria > Squamata > Anolidae > Anolis > Anolis apletophallus. The sequence goes on along the minus strand of JARBWK010000008.1, from coordinate 66,594,186 downwards.
ATGAAAAGCAGCAAATACACTTTTCATCCAATTTCTCCATAGCATACTATTTTATAAAACACTTCAATTAAAACCCCATTTCACTAAACCAAACCTTTCCCAACTCCCTGAATTGATAGTGATAATTCACTTTGACCTTTCCACGTCGCAATGCCTTAATTTCACTCTTCAAAAAGAGATGCCTAAGTAATTTATGTCATATAGGAACCCTCTGCATTCACCACATGTATAATTTCTTTCAACAGAAACATTCACAAGATTAAAGAAAAATATTTGCAACTGCAATACCCTAAAATACAACTGTGGTTTTTTTCCTGCACTGATTAAACAATTGAACTTGTGTAACATTGGTGCATTAGCATTAGCACAGTCTCTGGCAGCATATGTCCTATCTATATTTAGATGGGAGTAGGTTATCAGATAGAAAACATTAACCCACAGACGTTATGCTGTACTTACTGTGTTAATTGCCATACGGGCTTCGAAGTTATCCACACAGCTTAATACCAGATCAACAGGTTTTCCTTCTTCCAATCCACCATCACTAAAAGCAAAAAACCCAACAAAATCCAGATTTCTAGAGATAACTTGCAAGTACAAGCTCCTTCAACAGCTCCCCTTCCTTCTTCTACCACCATAATCACATCGGACTGAAGCTGCGAATGTGGGACTTTTTCTTTTTGCAAAAAGAGCCTTTCTTTTTCCAATCAGTCCATCCAAAAAATATTCCCACATGGAAGTGTTTTTAGCCTCTCTAGGTCCTCCAGTGTGATTCTACATTATGCTTCTGACCCAAGTACAGACAGACCTTGAGTTGCAGACAAGATAGGTTGCATAGGTTTGTTTTCAAGTTGATTTGCATGTAAGTTGGAACAGGCACATTTTAAGTCTGATTCCAGCCCCCACCCCCTTATATAAAAGCTTATATAAAAGCTGACCATATCCCCGGTATATATACTAGCAATGTGCATTCGGGCCAAAACTCTTTCCAAAAATATTGTCCCTCTGAATTCTTTTCACTGGTCTTTTTCTCTCTCTCTTCCCCTTTCTGTTTTTGAAAATTACACGAAAATAGCTACTCGAAAACTACAATTTTTTTAATTAACAGTGATTCGGGCCCAACTTAATGTATACGAGAAATGGAAATGGAGATAGTTTGGGATGATACAAATCAGACATTGTTATTGTTATCATGCCACCGCTACTGTAATTTTAAAGAGCCAGTATACGGAATAAGTTTTATTGTTTATAATGGAAAGTGCTTATTGTCCTTTTAAAGGTTGTATATTATTTGATGTCATGGTCTATGGCTGGTACAATAAACAATTCATTCAGTTCATTTATATTGTCATTAAAAACATTTAGGCTAATTTAGGTTAACCATATTGTTAACTTTAAGATGAACTTTACCTGATCCTATCCATAAAATGTTGAAAGTTATCCATAGTTGTGATGTTGTAGTTATGCACTTCAAACTGGACATCAGGATTAATGTTCCTAAAGTACCAAAAAAACCATTGTGTTATCTAAAGACCTAAAGTGAAAACATCCAACAGAAATTCCTATACCATTATTTTTTGCAAGTTCTAAGGCTGTATTCCTTCTTGAAAGAAGTCCTGTAGAAAATAAATATGCTGGGGAGGTTGAAAGTTTTAGATACAATTTTAATTTTAGTTCTTATATCTTAACTGTATTTTAAGTTATGTGCATGAAACAAATATTTACTTGCTTTTAAATTGTTTTCAATGTTTATATTTGCCATTTTAAAATTTATTGAGCAAAAAAACTGAGAAAATTGATTGACTCGAGTTGTCACTGGACTCCCGGCCAGGCGAAGATGGCGGCAGGATGGGCACTCTGGGGGCTCCCTGGGGTGTCGCCTGCTTTTCGGGCTGGAGGGCGATCTACGCCCTCCCTCCTCGCGGACAGAAGCGTCCGAGACGAGCGCGAAGCCGGCGGACGGGGTTCGGCGGCTCCAAAGATCTCTCCCTCCCCAAGAGGGAGAGATTGAGAGGGCCCAGACCGACGTCACTGCGGCGAGCGAGCCGGGAAGCGGGTAGCGGGCGGCGACCCGCACTCATTGCCAGCCCAGCCCGCCCTCACCCCCCACCTTAAGCAGAGGGCAGGAGGCTACAGAAGAGTCAAGGAGGAAGGAGGTCGTAAGTATGGGGATCAGCGGCCCGTGCGGCACTGGGGAGGCGATACTGGAGCGGAAGGGAAGAGTGTGGGCAAACAACGGGGCTTCCAACAGCTGCACGGAACCCCCCCACATTAAGGGGATCGGGCCCCCAAGAAAAGGGCAATAAAAATCCAGCAAACGGGCCATACAGAGGGGCAGCCAACCATTCCTGGCAAAGGAAGAGGGTGAAGGGGGAAAAGAGCTGGTGGGTGCCAAAATGGCGGATGAGCTCTGATAGCCCAGGAGCAGGGAGGAAGAAGAGCTTTTCGCGGGAGCCATCTTGAAAGGGGAAAAAGACATACTTTCAAGAGTAAAACAGAGTAAAGCACAACTGACAGCAAAAAGATAGGCGGTGCTATGAATGGGCCCCAGAAGCGGAAGAGAGGAAGAGAAGGCGGGAAGGAGACCAGAAGAGTACGAGGTAACTTTGGGGGACATTTTCACAGAAATACGAAGGTTGGGGGAAGCTCAAGATGGACTCCTGCAGACGATCGACTCTATAGTGACGCGGCAAGAGAGGCAGATCAAAGCGATCCAGGAGCACTCCCAACATGCAAGATCAGAATCAACCGGAGAAACACTTCCCACAAAGAGGGAGCTGATGAACCTCTATGAAGATGGAAAAGAAGCGCATCAGGCCAAGGGAAAAAAACGTAACAATACGTGAAGGTGGAGTGATGAGAGGGGAAAAGATTAAAAAACAGCAAGAAACATCAGAAGAAAACGAACTCCACTTCAAAAAGAGAGAGGAAGTTCCACTGGAAGTGCCAAGATTGAATAAGAAAGATTCCAAAATCTCTGCCCCCCAAAAAAGAGAAGAGGGGAAAAACCAAGAAGATGTTGCACCTTCCAAAAGTTCCACCCTGGTTGCAGATAAGAACAAAGACAAAAAGATAGGACGCAGCCCAATAGGAAGAGAAGCGGGATGAGAACAGCCCAACAAAAAGGAAAGAAAAATCTAAAGAAAAGGTGTCTTTACCCTCTAGAGTTGTATTTTAGTCATCTGAGATGTGACGAACTGGAAATGGATGTAAAAAGCCTCGAATCTCCTAAAGAGAATGATTAGAAAGGGGACTGAGGAAGATGAAGGGGTACAGACCTAGCTATATTAAAGGACAAGGAACGGACAATGGATACCAAACAGGGACTGTACAAGATAAACAAGACGAACCCAAGAAAAAGGAAGCTAGAAGAAAACTCGTTACCCCTATTTCTATCCTTTCTCAACACCCTTATCCATTACTATCCTTCCCAGATCCCTGACCAGTCTACCACCGCTACCGCCCTTAACCCCCACCCCCCCTCTACCCTCACCCCTAGACCCCCAGTTCGCCCTACCCCAACACCACCACCTCCATCGGTACGTATCCAAAACTTTCAATACAAATTTAATTAAATTTTTTTTTATTGATTTGTGTCATGTAAGTATGAGCCGCCTTGAGTCTCCATCAGGAGAAAGACAGAGTAGAAATACAGTACATAAAATAAATAAATATATAAACCAACTTCCTGATAACAATATGCAATATTAGGATGAGCAATTTTTGAGATTGGTTTATTTTACAAATAAATTAATCAGAGTATCTGAACGTTTGGGTTTGCACCTCACACTTCAAACACTTGGGCCCCCATTTATTCCACAACATACCTCAGTGTGTGCTCTGCTGCTTGAACTTTACTCAGTCCAGCCTGATGGGGTTGGAAAAAGAGCCGGTTCATATTTGCCAGCTCCACCTTGTCATAATCAAATAGGAGCAGCTAAAAGAAAGAGTACAAACAACACATGAGGGATTCTACTTTAGAAGAAATATGGTCAAACCTCTTGGCCTTGCTAATATTAATTCAATGTATCCATGTGGTTTTAAATTGTTTTTATATTTGTATTAATTTTCTAAACTGCCTGAAGTCCTGCTTGCAGGACAAAAATGTGGGATTAAAATAAGACAAAAATCTTGGCACTATAGACTGCTGCAGCAAGATACATACCAGTAAGTGCAAAGCATAAGAAACAAATCCAGATGGTAAATGGGGATGGGATATTTTCTCTACTTACAAACCCAGACCTTGGTTTCAGACAGACCCATCACTTTAATACATGCATATATGACCAACCCCTTGGTCTTGTTAATATTCAATAAGAATTTAACATCTGTTATAAATAAAAATATCTCTTTAGCCAATAAAATCTTATGAAATAATCAGTACCATACATTAGCAATATTCCCTTAAGAACAAATAATAACTTCAAAAATTGGAACAACATACATTTCTACAGAATGGACAATTTAAGAAGTTCATGCATTTAAATTTTCCATCCATTAGAAAGAAAACCTTTTATGGGTTACATGTTATGAGAAGGATGTGCTCCCATTTGTTTCCCACATGTCTCTGCAGGAGACAGAAAAAGACTAGAGTGGGATATTGTTCAAGAGTGGCACTCAAATGTAGCTGTACCTTGGATCATAGACAAGGAAAAAGCTGGATCTAAATCGGGCCTGGGCAAACTTCGGGCCCCCAGGTGTTTTGGACTACAACTCCCACAATTGTGGCAAATGTGGGAGTTGTAGTCCAAAACACCTGGAGGGCCAAAGTTTGCCCAGGCTTGATCTAAATAGTACAAGCACACATACATGGAAGATTTGTAAACATGAGAACTAATTCATGTTTCAAAACACATGGGCCGATATCCTAATTGAAGCCAGTGAAGCATAAACAATTTGCCAGCACATGTATGTTATGGGTTCAGATGGATGAAGCTGCTGTTTCTTCTCCAACCATTGGTTTATGACAAGGTTAAAGGCCTGGAGACGGCAGTGCTGTGCCCCCAAGACTAGCAGCTAGCTGCTGTTACACTGCTGAGCAAGGAATATTCTGTGCTCTCCTGAGCAACAACTGCTCCTTTCTCTCCAACTGTGCATATGGCAGCTGGATGGTACTGGGGTACAATACTGCTCTCTGACCACTGAATCAATGAGAGTGTACCATCTAACTCTTACACAACCAGAGAAAAGATTATGCATAAAGTGGTACTGGATGCCTGCTGACACAACGTACTCACACTGGAATAATGGCCCTTTACACCAGCACAAGCCACCAATAGGACCCTGTCCAGAGTAAGCATACATACAGGAGCCTCAGCCAAAAATATTGTATTTCTTTGCTTCTAAAACACACTTTTCCTCACACAAACATCTCTAAAACAGGATGCATATTAGAATCATGAGTGCTTTTAATATATATACAAATCTGCTGGTAATACTGCAATTAGTGTGCAAATTACAACTGATAGCATTTTAGAATCAAAGATGTATCTGCCAATCATTACAGGCCCTCACATACAGTATGTGTCTGCTCTTCATTATAGTGCAGAGCAGTGGATTCAAACTGCTGAACAAGAAAAGAGATTCTAGATGGGCATAAGGAAATACTTCCTAACAGTAAGAGCAGTTCAACAATGGAATATACAGCCTTGGAGTGAGCTAAGTCTCCTTCTCTGCAGGTTTTTAAGCAGAGGTGGGATGGCCATCTGTGAAGAGTACTTTGATTGGTTGCTCCTACATGCAAGGGTTAGACTGGATGACCCTTGTGGTTTCTCTCAAGTCTATGATTCCACGGACACTTAACTTTCTCCAAGCATCAATGATTTCATGCAGGATTGTGTTGTTGTTATAATGAAGAAATATATATTACCTTACCAATGCCACATCTTGTCAGCATCTCAGCCGTCACGCTGCCAACTCCACCAACACCCACGATGGCTACTGCAAAGGAGCGGATTTTCTGTGACATGAAACCAAGTACAACAGGCTCTCAGCCAGAATTCAGACAAACAAAACTCTCAAGCAATTGGCAAAAATAATCAAAGAAATACTTTTTAGCTTTGGTTATGTTTTTTATGGATTTTAACTGTGATTTTTTTTAATGCCATGTATATTTAAATCTCTTTTTGTTTGTATATTTGTAGATTTTAAACCGGACTGAAAGGTTTTTAACGTAAGCCACTTTCAGTCTCCTTGTTGGAGAGAAAAGCAGGGTAAAAAAACATTTTAAAAGCTGTTTTTATAATATAGTAAAACAGTAAAACTTTGCTACATTATGATACATTTGTCTTTTCTTCCATCTTTACTGTATTTCAACATTCATATCAAGTCAATACAGAGTTTATGGTCTGGTCTGGTATGGAGTATAGTATTAGTTAGGCCAATTTTTAATAGTAGCTCTCAAGGAACCAGAAACTACATTTAACTGGCACCTATCAATCCCCATAAGTGTTAGTTAACTGAGTGTCTACCGTACTTCATTCCCTGAGGCTATACCATGAAGCCAAACGTCTACAAGAACATGGACCCACCTCATAATCTTTCACAATTCCCATTCTTTTCAGTGCCATCAAACGACTAGAGAAAGAGAGAGAGGAAACAAAAACACTTTTATTAAGAACGAATTTTCTCAACTCTCACACACACATCATCATTATTTTAATTCCAGTTGAAAACCAACAATTTAGCCCTTCATGACACAATCCTGATACATCATCACCAACTGAATTGGTTGAGACTCTTCGAGATATTCATTGAAAAACTACAGTAAAATGTGTAGTAGGATGTTGCACGAAAACAAAGGTTTTTGCAGTTTAATATGATAGGGCCATATTAGGAAATGACATTTATAACCCAGCAACAAAAATCATGTTACATTAGGCTTGTGCGCCAGCTGTGCCCATATGTTGGGAAGTCGGACTTGGCCCCGGTAGTACACGCTCTGGTTACATTGCGTATAGATTACTGCAATGCTCTCTATGTGGGGTTGCCTATGAAGACTGCCCGGAAGCTGCAATTAGTCCAATGCTCGGCAGCCAGATTATTAATGGGAGCAGGGTACAGGGACCATACAACCCCCTTGTTGCGCCAGCTCTATTGGCTGCCAATTAGCTTCCGAGCACAATTCAAAGTGCTGGTTTTAACCTACAAAACCCTATATGGTCCCAGCCCAGTTTACCTGACCGAACGTATACTCCCCTATGAACCATCAGGAGTGTTAAGATCGTCTGGAGAGGCCCTGCTCTCAGTCCCGCCACCTTCGCAGGTGCGTCTGGTGGGGACGAGGGACAGGGCCTTTTATGTGGTGGCCCCACAGTTGTGAAACATGTCCAACTCAGTCCTTGTATACAGTCCATGTCTAGTGGCCATCGACTTTAGTCAATTAGTCAATTAGTGATCTCCGCCCTCATTGTGTGATGACCTCGTTGCACAGCCATGTTTTCACCAGCTTCCTAAAACTCAGGAGGGAGGGGGCAGATCTTATTTCCCTTGGGAGGGAATTCCACAACTGGGGGGCCACCACAGAAAAGGCCCTGTCCTCGTCCCCACCAGGCGCACCTGCGAAGGTGGCGGGACTGAGAGCAGGGCCTCTCCAGACGATCTTAACACTCTTGATGGTTCATAGGGGAGAATACGTTCGACAGGTAAATTGGGCTGGGACCGTCTGGTAGGGACGAGGGACAGGGCCTTTTCTGTGGTGGCCCCACAGTTGTGGAACATGTCCAACTCAGTCCTTGTATACAGTCCATGTCTAGTGGCCATCGACTTTAGTCAATTAGTGATCTCCGCCCTCATTGTGTGAAGACCTCATTGCACAGCCACGTTTTCACCAGCTTCCTAAAACTCAGGAGGGAGGGGGCATAAGAACATAAGAAGAGCCATGCTGAATCGGGCCTCAGCCCATCTAGTCCAGCATTCTGTATCACACAGTGGCCCACCAGTTGTACACGGGGATCTCGAGCAGAAGGGAGGGCAAAACCCTGACCTGCTCCCGACCCCCCACAACCAGTACCCAGGGAAATCCCACAACCAGTACCCAGGGAAATCCCACAACCAGTACCCAGGGAAATCCCACAACCAGTACCCAGGGAAATCCTGCCTACCTCAACCAACTCCGAGGTGGCACTTGAATGTCCTTTCAAGGGGCAGATCTTATTTCCCTTGGGAGGGGATTCCACAACTGTGGGGCCACCACAGAAAAGGCCCTGTCCCTCGTCCCCACCAGACGCACCTGCGAAGGTGGCGGGACTGAGAGCAGGGCCTCTCCAGACGATCTTAACACTCTTGATGGTTCATAGGGGAGAATACGTTCGGACAGGTAAATTGGGCTGGGACCGTCTGGTAGGGACGAGGGACAGGGCCTTTTCTGTGGTGGCCCCACAGTTGTGGCATTCCCTCCCAAGGGAAATAAGATCTGCCCCTACCGGATGTGAGGAATTGTGGGAGTTGAAGTCCAAAACACCTGAAGCGAGGGAGGGAGGGAGGGCCCAAGCCTGAGCCATGCCAGGGCTAAACAGCACCACAGGCGCCTCTTCCCTCTCACAGGCCTGCGCCCACCTGTACGGGTTGGAGTCCGTGACCTCCGGGCTCATGTGCTCGATCCGCGCCCGGCCACTCTGCCCCTCGCCGCCGCCCCTCGCCCTCTCTCGGGCCAGTTCTTCCTCCAGCTCCTTCACGCGGCCCCGAAGCCGCTCCACCAGGCCCTCCGAGGCAGCCATGGCCGGGCCCCCGCGAGAACAACGCCTCAGGAAACACCCCGAGGCCCTGAAGCAGCCGCTCTCCCTTCCGCGACTGAGGAAGCTCGGCCGGCAAGAGACACGTCGCCGCGAATGGCTCTTCCTGGAGAAACAGCGAAAGGCGTCCGCCGCCTGCTCCATCCCGCCGCTGGGGTTCCGGCCACAAAGGTTCCCCCCCCCCAAATAATAGTAATAATAATAATAATAATAATAATAATAATATCATCCCAAACTTGCGCCCTGCAGGGGTTTTGGACTTTTTTATTTAGAACCGCAACTTGGAAACAACATCACCCAAGGAGACTTTCTGCTGTGCTTTCTGCAACCGGACTTGCCTATCTCAGATTGGCCTTTTTAGTTCATCAACGCGCTTGTAAAAAGCGTGGGATGAGCCCTCCCTAAGAATCTTCGTTCGCGAAGTAATGCCGAGAGAGAAGTCCGCTCGGAGCACTTCGGTGGAGAGCGACTCATGAAATAGTAAATTGGAATGAAGTGAAAATGAAATGAAAATACGAACTAAATAAAGGAAAATGGTAAACCTACAATCTTTTCATAGCGTAGGGCCTTGGCACTGAAAGTGGCGTCAAAGTCCACTCCTTCCACAACACAACAATGGTCCACCCTGGCCTCACATCGAGAGGCATGGAGACGCACTATCCACAATGCTGCGGCCTCTTTCGAGAAGAGACGCCGAACGAGTCTCATAGAGAAACGACAACGCAGAAAGAACCGCAACTTGGAAACAGCATCACCCAAGGAGACTTTCTGCTGTGCTTTCTGCAACCGGACTTGCTTATCTCAGATTGGCCTTTTTAGTCATCAACGCGCTTGTAAAAAGCGTGGGATGAGCCCTTCCTAAGAATCTTCATTCGCAAAGTAATGCCGAGAGAGACATTTCTATACCGCCCCTCTCAGCCCAAAGGCGACTCGGGGCGGTTTACACAAGGCCGTCTCTGCCCTCCAATCAAAACACGAGCAAACCAAACAATAACCATATAGCACAACAATTAGCAATTAAAACATACAATTACAGTCTCAGCGTCACGTTGAAATCACTTTCCGTCACATCGTCGTCATTCCATAGATCTAATTAAGCCATTACATTTTATCAGCAAATGCCTGCTCAAATAGCCAGGTCTTGACTTTCTTGCGAAATGTCAGGAGGGAGGGGGCCGATCTGATGTCTCTAGGGAGGGCGTTCCAAAGCCGAGGAGCCACCACTGAAAAGGCCCTGTCTCTTGTCCCCGCCAGTCGCGCCTGCAAAGAAGGCGGGACTGAGAGCAGGGCCTCTCCGTATGATCTTAAACATCTCGATGGTTCATAGGGAGAGATGCGTTCGGACAGGTAAGTTGGACCAGAACCATTCAGGGCTTTAAAATCTAAAGCCAGCACTTTGAATTGTGCCCGGTAGCAAACTGGCAGCCAGTGGAGCTGGCACAACAAAGGAGTTGTACGCTCTCTGAATGCCGCTCCTGTTATCAACCTGGCTGCTGTCCGTTGGACTAGTTGCAGCTTCCGAGCAATCTTCGAAGGCAACCCCACGTAGAGAGCATTGCAGTAATCTATACGGGATGTAACCAGAGCGTGGACCACCGTGGCCAAGTCAGACTTCCCAAGGTACAGGCGCAGCTGGCGCACAAGTTTTAACTGTGCAAATGCTCTCCTGGTCACCGCCGAAACCTGGGGTTCCAGGCTCAGCGATGAGCCCAGGATCACACCCAAACAGCTAACCTGCGTCTTCAGGGGGAGTGTAACCCCATCTAACAACTCCCACAATTCCTAACAGCCAGTAGGCTGTTGGGAATTGTGGGAGTTTAAGTCCAAAACACTTGCAGGGCCCAAGTTTTCCCTTGATGGAATGAATCCCAAGAGTTGTAGTTTCACAAGGCCGTTAGCCTTGTCTGCCCAACTTGAGCCTCGCCAAACTACAACTCTCAGGGTCCCATAGATTTTTCAGCCATGGGCAGTGAAAGTGGTGTCAAACTGCATTTATTCTACAGTGTAGATGCACCCTTATTGGGATTCCACAGTGCGGTAGAGACACCTTACAGATTTGGGTTTGAATTCCTGCTCAGTCAGATAGCCTTGGAGGAGTCACACTCTCTCAGCCTCAGAGGAAGGCCAAGGCCAACCTCCTTTGAACAAAAACTTGTCAAGAAAACGCCACGATGGGATCGACACCAAGGACTTGAAAACACACCTAAGGGTGTATTCAACACAGCGTCATTGTGATGCTATTTTATTATTATTATTTCCCATAATAATAATAATAATAATGGGGAGGCATGGAGACGCACTATCCACAATGCTGCGGCCTCTTTCAAGAAGACACGCTGAACGGATCTCGAAGAGAAACAACAACGTAGAAAGAACCGCAACTTGGAAACAACATCACCCAAGGAGACGTTCTCCTGTGCTTTCTGCAACCAGACTTGCCTATCTCAGATTGGCCTTTTTAGTCATCAACGCGCTTGTAAAAAGCGTGGGATGAGTCCTTTCTAAGAATCTTCGTTCGCGAAGTAATGCCGAGAGAGATTTCCCATACTTGTACCCTGCTCTTTTCACCCCGAAGAGGACTCAGGGCGGCCTCACAATCAGCAACAATTTGATGCCCAACAAACAGATTCCAAAAAATAGCAATTACAATTAAAACCAGCAATAAAACAAATTGTTAAAACAGTAATTAAAATCACACAAGTTCAAAATCGTCGTTCAGCATCAGTCCATTAGTGTGTCACTTTAAGAGATCTCAAGTATTGCATTGCTATAGTTACTACTCAAATGCTTGGTCCCATAACTACGTCTTACTTTCCCCCCCTGAAAGACAGGATGAAGAGGGGTGTTTTGATTTAATTGGGGAGAAAGTTCTACAGGCGAGGGGCCACCACTGGGAAGGCCCTGTTTTGTTGATTGTTTTTAATCTAATTTGTTGTTTGAATGTTTATAAGCTTTTATGCTTTTAACCTGAATTATTTTAATATTTATTTATCTCCTATATTTATACGCTGCCCTTCTCCCCCCCAAAGGGGGACTCAAAATATTAATGTTGTTTAATACTGTTTTAATATTTGTATATTTGTATATTTTAAGTTGTACTGAAATTGCTTTTAGTTGTTAGCCGCTTTGAGTCTCCGTATGGAGAGAGAATGCATGTGCCAGAGTCTTTGCAGTTTGATCTTTAAATCCTCGTATCGTGTCAGCTTTTCCAGTTACTTCTCATCAATTCTGCTGTCGTCTGGGATTGCAACATTGATGATCCATACTTTTTTAACAGGATCGTGAAGACAGGAGTATTGTGCTCCAAAACTCTTGTCAGTCTGAATTTGGAAGTCTCAGGGTAGTTCATTTGCGATCCCACCAGTTCTTTGCTACTGTTATGAATGATATTTGTGGCACAAGTTCTACTGGATTATTATTATTATCCCAGTAGACTCAAATCAAGGGAAAGCTTTATGAGAACTACCACTCCTCTTGGTGTCACCCCAGCAACAGCAAGGGTATCCCTCGGGGCAGCTAAACCAGGAAATCCCAAGTGGATGGCCCCGACGAGGATCTTCCTCCAGGGGCAAACAAAGAATGGGCAACTTGGAAGTCCCAGAATAGACTCAGAAGCGGAGTGGGCAGATCAAAAGACAACCTGGCAAAATGGCACTACCTAAAACTGTTTCTCAACCTTCCTAATGCCCGACCCCTTAATACAGTTCCTCATGTTGTTGTGACCCCTAACCAGAAAATTATTTTTGTTGCTACTTCAAAACTATAATTTTGCTACTGTTATGAATCGTAACACAAATATCAGATATGCAGGATTATTTCCATTCACAGGACCAAATTTGGCACAAATACACAATATGCCCAAATATGAATACTGGTGGGCTTGGAAAGGGGGAATTGATTTTGTCATTTGGGAGTTGTAGTTACTGGGATTTATAGTTAACCTACTATTAAAGAACATTCTGAACTCCACCAACAATGGAATTGAACCAAACTTGGCACTCAGAACTCCCATGACCAACAAAAAATACTGGAATGGTTTGGTGGGCACTGACCTTGTGTTTTGGAGTTGTAGTTCACCTACATCCAGAGAGCACTGTGGACTCAAACAATGATGAATCTTGACCAAACTTGGCACAAATACTCACTATGCCCAAATGTGACAACTGGTAGAGTTTGGGAGAAATAGATCTTGACATTTGGGAGTTGTAGTGGCTGGGATTTATAGTTCACCTACAATCAAGTGCATTCTGGACCCCATCAATGATAAGAACATAAGAACATAAGAAGAGCCATGCTGAATCGGGCCTCAGCCCATCTAGTCCAGCATTCTGTGTCACACAGTGGCCCACTAGTTGTACACAGGGATCTCTAGCAGAAAGGAGGGCAAAACCCTCACCTGCTCCCGACCCCCCACAACCAGTACCCGGGGAAAGTCCTGCCTGCCTCCATCAACACAGAGGTGGCACTTGGGTGTCAATTTCAGTAGCTACTGATTCCTTGGTATCCATGAATCTGTCTAATCCTGCCTTGAAGCTGTCCAGGCTGACCGCTGTCACAACCTCCTCTGGAAGTGAGTTCCATAACCCAATGACCCTCTGGGTGAAGAAATATTTCCCTTTATTAGTCCTAACTTTCCTACCTTGGAGCTTTAGGGAGTGCCCTCTAGTCCTAGTGTTGTGTGACAGAGAAAATATTTTTCTTTATTCACCTTTTCTATCCCATGCATGATTTTATACACTTCGATCAAGTCACCTCTTAGACGCCGTCTTTCATGGCTGAAAAGACCAAGGCGTTGCAACCTGATTTCGTAAGGGAGCTGCTCCATCCCTTGGATCATTCTTGTTGCCCTTTTCTGTACCTTTTCCAGTTCCGTTATATCCTTCTTATTCTTTGCCCCAATGTGCATGACTTTACACTTGTTTAGGTTAAAATGCATTTGCCACTTTGTTGCCCATTCACTCAATTTCGAGAGATCTTTCTGGAGCTCTTTACAATCAGTTTCATTTTTAACTACCCTGAACAATTTAGTGTCGTCTGCAAACTTTGCTTCCTCAGAATTCACTCCTACATCCAGATCATTAATGAATAAATTAAAAAGTAACGGACCCAAAACTGAACCTTGGGGTACGCCACTTCTCACCTCTTTCCACCCAGAGAAGTGTCCATTTATTACCACCCTTTGTTTCCTACAGTTTAGCCAGGTTCCAATCCAGGACAAGACCTGTCCTCTGATTCCATGGCTGAAGAGCTTATTTAGGAGCCTTTGGTGAGGGACTTTGTCAAAAGCCTTTTGAAAGTCAAGGTAAACAATATCGACTGGGTCCCCTTTATCTATGATAAAATTGGGCCAGACTTTCTACACAGAACCCCCGTGACCAACTGAAAATACTGTATTTTCTGATGGTCTTTGGCGACCCCCCCCCCCACCGGAGGGGTCCCAACCCCCAGGTTGAGAAATGCTGACCTAAAAGAATCCCATACCTTGTGTGACTGTGGAGCAGAACAGACAACTCTGCATCTGTATGCTTGTCCACTGTGCCCTGCCTCATGTACAGAGGAGGAATTGTTGAAGGCTACAGACAATGCCGTTGCTGTTGCCCGTTTTTGGTCAAAAGATATTTAGCCGCTTGCGCGCCTTCTATTTTTATCAGTTTTATACTAATTTATGCGCTGTCTCTGCACAATCCTAAATATACATGCAACTAATGTTGCTGTCCTTGAGTAAGCAGGGATCACCAGCATTGAGGCCATGCTATTGAGAACACAGCTGCGCTGGGCAGGGCACATCTCTAGGATGGAGGACCACCGCCTCCCAAAGATACGACTCTACGGTGAACTCGCCACGGGTCAGCGCAAGAGAGACGCCCCACAAAAAAGATATAAGGACTCCCTGAAACAACATCTCAGGCTCGGCCAGATTGATCACCAACAATGGTCCACCCTGGCCATGGAGACGCACTATCCACAATGCTGCAGCCTCTGTCGAGAAGACACGCCGAACGGGTCTCAAAGAGAAGCGTAAAAGCAGAAAGAACCGCAACTTCGAAACAACATCACCCAAGGAGACTTTCTGCTGTGCTTTCTGCAACCGGACTTGCCTATCTCAGATTGGCCTTTGTGTAAAAAGCGTGGGAATGAGTCCTTCCTCAGAATCTTTGTTTGCGAAGTAATGCCGAGAGAGACTAATTCATGCAATGCTTTTGATACGAAATAAATCAAAATGGAAAAACTACAATCCTCCCATAGCATTGGGCCTTGGCACTGAAAGTGGTGTCAAAGTGTATTCCTTCCACAACACACACAAAAGAACAAGAAGCTGCAGGAGAAGGCTCTTGCGTTTTCAATTGGCCTGGGCTCTCTTCCCAGCAGGCGGCACGCAGTTTGCGTGAGCTAGTGTCTCCCTGCTGTGAGAATAGGACTTTGACGCAGCCAAAGACGGAGGCGTTCCGCTGCTGGCGCGAGCGAGGGGTGTGGAGCCTGGGCCCTCCTTTGCCTCGCGGGGCAGTTCCCGCAAAGTCTTCGGAGGGACAGGCAGGCAGGCCGTGGAGCCAGCGAGGGCGGCCTAACATGGCCAGTGAGCCGGACACCACCGAAGTGAGGGCCCAGCACAGGTTTGACCAAGAAGCCTTGGAGAGATACCTGTCCCAGCACCTCCCGGGCTTCCCCCAGCAGCAGCAGCACCAAGCGCTAGAAGTCAGGCAGTACAGGTAAGGCTGGCCAAGGGCTCAGTAGTCAGTGCTCTCAGTGGAGGGTGCAGTTTGGGGAGGCACCAGCTCTCTTTGGCAGAGGAGGCCCAAAGGGGTTGTTTTGGTTCCATAGCATTGAGCCAGGGCTGCTAAAGTGGTGTCAAACTGGAGTAGAGAGGCATCTCCAGTGGGTTTCATCACGGACAAAATTACTAGGCACATAGAAGAACAGGCATTGCTGAAGGAAAATCAACATGGTTTCTGCAAAGGCAAATCATGTCTTACTAACTTGTTAGAATTCTTTGAGGGTGTAAATAAACACATAGATAAAGGGGACCCAATTGATATTGTTTACCTTGACTTTCAAAAGGCTTTTGACAAAGTCCCTCACCAAAGGCTCCTAAATAAGCTCTTCAGCCATGGAATCAGGGGACAGGTCTTGTCCTGGATTGGAACCTGGCTAAACTGTAGGAAACAAAGGGTGGTAATAAATGGACACTTCTCTGGGTGGAAAGAGGTGAGAAGTGGCGTACCCCAAGGTTCAGTTTTGGGTCCGTTACTTTTTAATTTATTCATAAATGATCTGGACGTAGGAGTGAATTCTGAGGTAGCAAAGTTTGCAGACGACACTAAATTGTTCAGGGTAGTTAAAAATGAAACTGATTGTAAAGAGTTCAAGAAAGATCTCTCGAAATTGAGTGAATGGGCAACAAAGTGGCAAATGCATTTTAACCTAAACAAGTGTAAAGTCATGCACATCGGGGCAAAGAACCCCAACTACACCTACCAATTGGTGGGGTCAAAGCTTTCGAGACAAACCAGGAAAGGGATCTTGGGGTTTTGGTGGACAGCTCAATGAAGATGTCAACCCAGTGCGCAGCAGCAGTGAAAAAAGCAAATTCTATGCTAGGCATGATCAGAAAGGGAATCGAAAATAGGTCAGCAAATGTTGTATTACCTCTCTACAAATCGATGGTAAGGCCACATTTGGAGTACTGTGTACAATTCTGGTCTCCGCACCTTAAGAAGGATATAACGGAACTGGAAAAGGAACAGAAAAGGGCAACAAGAATGATCCAAGGGATGGAGCAGCTCCCTTATGAAATCAGGTTGCAACGCCTTGGTCTTTTCAGCCTTGAAAGACGGCGTTTAAGAGGTGACTTGATCGAAGTGTATAAAATCATGCATGGGATAGAAAAGGTGAATAAAGAAAAATTATTTTCTTTGTCACAAAACACTAGGACTAGAGGGCACTCCCTGAAGCTCCAAGGTAGGAAAGTTAGGAGTAATAAAGGGAAATATTTCTTCACCCAGAGGGTCATTGGGTTATGGAACTCACTTCCAGAAGGGGTTGTGACAGCGGTCAGCCTGAACAACTTCAAGGCAGGATTGGACAGATTCATGGATACCAAGTGTATCGGTAGTTACTGAAAAGGACATTCAAGTGCCACCTCGGAGTTGGTTGAGGTAGGCAGGATTTCCCTGGGTACTGGTTGTGGGGGGTCGGGAGCAGGTCAAGGTTTTGCCCTCCCTTCTGCTCGAGATCCTGTATCACACAGTGGTGGGCCACTGTGTGATACAGAATGCTGGACTAGATGGGCTGAGGTCCGATTCAGCATGGCTCTTCTTATGTTCTTACAAGCAGGCCTATAGCAAAATAATAATCAACATCATCATCTATATAAATAAAAATGTAATGTTTGTTTGTGGGATTAACATAACTCAAAAACCACTGGACTAATTGACACCAAAGTTGGCCACAAGAAACTGAATAACGCAAGGAGTGACTATCACTCAAAAAAAATTGGATTTTTACATTTGGGAGTTGTAGTTGCTGGGATTTATAGTTCACCTACAATCAAAGAGCATTCTGAACTCCACCATTGATGGAATTGATCCAAACTTGGCACATAGGACTCCCATGACCAACAGAAAATACTGCGAGGCTTTGGTGGGCATTGACCTTGAGAGTTGTAGTTTGCCTACATCCAGAGAGCACTGTGGACTCAAACAATGGTGGATCTGGACGAAACTTGGCACGAATATTCCATGTGCCCAAATATGAACACAGAAGAAATTGGAGGGAAATACACATTGGGTAGGCTATGGCAGTGTTTCCCAACCTTTTTTGAACCGTGGCACACTTTTAACATTTTAAAAAATCTGGGGGCACACCACCAACCAAAATGACACTGTAACACAGTAAAGAATGGCTGGGGGATGGTGACCTGTGGGAGTGCCAAAGCCGGGGAGGGGGAGGAGCCAAGCCACACCATGCCCCGCCCCCTTCCCCCGGCTTCAGCACTCCCACAGCTTTGCCAGCCTTGAGGGGGCTGTGCCAAGCCAGCGGTGGCAGAGCCAGCACAATGCTGGCTTGGCACTGCCCCCTCAAGGCTGGTGAAGTTATGGGAGAACTTCACCAGGCTGCGTCATGCCCCCGCCTCCCCCCCCGACTTCAGCTCTCCCACAGAGGAGGAGCATGAGCGGTGGACGGGCCTCAGTAGGCAGGGCTCCTCCTCCATGCGGCTTCAACAAGCAAGGGGCAAGAGTCATGGTGGGAGTCATAGCGGATTGGAGGCTGGTTGGGGAAACGGCCAAAGGAGGCAGCGCCCCGGTTCCTTCTTCTTTTTCTTCGCCGCCGCCTGGCCCTTCCTCCTCCTCTCCCAAGCAGCAGGAGTTTGGCAGGAGGAGGGGGGAAGGAAGGGGGGCAGAGAGCTTTTCTCGCGGCACACCTGATGTTTGCTCACGGCACACTAGTGTGCCACGGCACACTGGTTGAGAAACACTGGGCTATGGAATAAGCAAATAAACTACAAAGTGGCAGTAGCCTGTATAAATATACCAAGGAAACAGTAGTGCATATCAAAAATATTGTTATATTCTGGCCAGAAGTCTAGGCTAGCGCTACCTAGTTCACATATTTGATAGTGCTAGCCTAGACTTCTGGGCAGAATATAACAATAGTAGTTTCTTTGAGAAATAGACATTGACATGGTAGTTCTGTGTGCGAAGTTTGGTTCAATTCCATCATTGAGTTCAGAATGCTCTTTGATTGTAGGTGAACTACAATTCCCAGCAACTACAACTCCCAAATGACAAAATCAACCCACCCACCCCCTAATCACACCAGTATTCAAATTTGGGCGTACGTATTGGGAATTTGTGCCAAATTTGGTCCAGTGAATAAAAATACATTATGCATA
Organism: Anolis apletophallus; assembly: GCA_030556195.1. Classification (NCBI taxonomy): domain Eukaryota; kingdom Metazoa; phylum Chordata; class Lepidosauria; order Squamata; family Anolidae; genus Anolis; species Anolis apletophallus. Next base: position 66,575,565 of record JARBWK010000008.1, on the reverse strand, counting down.
TCAGATTGTGTGTGTGTGTGTGTGTGTGTGTGTGTGTGTGTCAGGAGTGACTTGAGAAATTGCAAATCGCTTCTGGTGTGAGAGAACTGGCCATCTGCAAGGACATTGCCCAGGGGACGCCGGGATGCTTTGATGTTTTACCATCCTTGTGGGAGGCTTCTCTCATGTCCCCACATGGGTAGCTGGAGCTGACAGAGGGAGCTCATCCATGCTGTCCCCAGATTCAAACCTTGTCGGTCTTCAGTCCTGCCGGCACAAAGGTTGTGCCACCGGAGGCTCCTATCAGATATTTATATTATGATTCATAACAGTAGCAAAATTACTGTTGTGAAGTAGCAATGAAAACAATGCAGAACATATATCGACGTTTATTATATACATAGATAGATTAAGGGTTTTGACCACACTCTGATGTTGTTTGGACAAACATGTTCCAGTTTTTAGCACTGAATTTTCGGACTCTCTCATAGTCTCACAAATCCGGGGAGAGGGGTGAGCTCCTGTCTGTCAGCTCCAGCTTCTCATGTGGGAACATGAGAGAAACCTTGCATAGGATGGTAAAAAAAATGGGTGTCTCCGGGGCAGGGTCCTTGCAGACGGCCAATTCTCACATCAGAAGTGACTTGCAGTTTCTCAAGTTGCTCCTGACACGAAAAAAATCCCCTACATTTAGTGAGCATAGAATTACTGCCTTGACATTCACAAGGAAGAGAAATGGAATGGATCAAACAGAAGCTGACTGACTTTTTCCAGGGCAGAAGTTGCGCCATAAATTGCAGGCATTTCATCATTTCTTGTTTTATTTCATTAATATTCTACCTTTCTCCTGATGGAGGACCCAAGGTATCTGTGTCTGCCTTCAAGTTGGCTGTTGACTTATGGCAATGCAATTAATTTCATAGGGTTTTCTTAGGTGAGAAATACCCCAAGGTAGTTTGCCAATTACTTCTTCTGAAATACAGCCCTTGGCATCTGCCATTTGTTGGCAGTCTCCCATCCAAGTACTAACCAGGCCTGACCTGTTTAGCTTCCAAAATCAGACAGGATATGGTGCCTTTCAGATACTCACAACAATGTTGAAAACCGGAGACAATGCTGGAACATATTCTTACCTTTTGAAACCTGCGTTTCCTATGTGCAACTTTGAGAAAGTTGGGTGTCACCAATTTAGAGTTATGTATAGTTTGTTAAAACCAGCTGCCCTTCAAAACACAATAGAATAATCCCTCCCCATTGCCAGTTGTGCAACTGCTGGTATAAGGAACAGGCCCAGAGTGATTATTGTAATTATTAAATTTTCTTTGCTGCTATTTGTCAGATTCGCCTCGTCTCCTTTCTGACTTTGGACTTTTAATACACTATTATGCAAGTTCTCCAGGGAGTGAGGAGTTTGGACTTGCGGGCGGGGGAGAGATATTTTGTCAGCTTGGGGTTTTTTGTTTTGTTTTATTTTGGTTAAAATTGTAGATCTATATACAGGTTGAATATAGGTAGTATGTCACACTAGAAAACTCCAGCTGTCACCATTATCCCTTCTCCGAATTCTAGAGAGACATTTGGCAGTGTGCTTAAAATACCTACAATTTCAACTTGTGTCTTCTTCAGTCTCACTCCAAATTCTTTACCAATTTATAACTGGATACTTAAAACTAATATCATAAGAATATGATAACCTTATTGGGTCTTGATGTTATAACTTGTGTTTTTAGTTTTCATAGAATCATAGAATAGAACAGGGGTGGGCAATTATTTTTCCCAAGGAGCCACACGAGAGCCAAAAAATATTATGGAGGGCCGCACCTAAAGGCTGAACTACGTTCTAATCTACATTATTTATTTATTATATTTACTATATATTACACATAATTAATATTAACATTAATATATCAAGAAATAGTCATATATTATTAGTATTAATATCATAATTATTATATTATAGTATATAGACATAATATATTGAAATTATAATATAACATTATTATATTATATTATAATATTATTATAAAATTATTATAAAATTATAATAAAAACCACTCAAATAAAATAAAATTAAATTCAAGAAGACAAGGTGTGAACCAAGATGAAGGCTGATATCCTCAAGAGAGGAAGGATCCCAAGATGGAATGGCCCAATGGCCCCAGCCCAGAGGATGGCAAAGCGGACCCAGCCGCTGCTGCAGCAGAGCAAAGCAGCAGTTGATCGGAGGCTGTAGGCCTCCACCCGCTCTGGCCCCCAGCCGTTCCCCAGCTGATCGCCCTGCTATGGAGTGCCTGCATCTCTGGAGGCGATCTGGGCCTGCAGGGGGAGCAGTCGGCAATCTGAGGTGGCTTATTTGACCTGGCGACCCGGAAGACGATCAAGACGATCACCAGGGCGATCAGCCCCCGCAGGTCGCCGAGTGCTCCCGCTGCAGGCCCGGATCGCCTCCAGGGATGCACTCCAAAGCCGCCGCTCCTCCGGCCTGTCTGCCGACACAGGCCCCACAGAGCCCGCGATGGGATGGCGGCAGCGGCACCCTTCCTCTTGGCCCCGCCCCCGATGCACTTCTCCCCGAGCCGGACAGAATTGGCTGCTGGGCCGCATCCGGCCCATGGGCCGTAGGTTGCCCACCCCTGGAATAGAATCATAGAGTTGGAAGCAACCTTGTGTGCCATCCAATCCAATCCCCTGCCAAGAAGCAGAAAAATCGCATTCAAAGCACCCCTGACAGATGGCCATCCAGCCTGTGCTTAAAAGCCTCCAAAGAAGGAGACTCTACCACCTGTATTAAGTCATGTTGTGAGGCCCATGGGTCCTGTTATTGCTCAAGAGGCAGGCTATCAAACCAATAAACACATCTGTCTGTGAGTAAAGCGAGAGAAAAGGCTGCCTCTTGCCGAGGAATATCCACCTTTTTTTTCGTTCTAAGGCAATGAGATTTAGTTGGTAGATTTGCCAGGGCAAATAAAGCAGCTTACAGCAGTGGCCCTGGATCCATTAACTCCTTCCTGTCCAGTCTTCCAATGTTAGTGCAATTCTAAACAGTTTCCAGTTTATCTTGCTCAATTACTTATCTCTCAAGAAAAAAATAAGCCTGTTTCTAAGTTCATAGGTTCATATAGTTTGGCAAAAGCTTTGTTAGGATCAACCCACATTCACAAAGAAATTGTGTAACCTTAATGCAACTTGCTTGTGTTGGTTGCATTTGAACAGGTTTAAAAGTGGTTGGGGAGGATGCAAAAGAGATTATTGCCTACAGTTGTTGTTGCATCCCTTCGTGCTTTTTCCAGCTAGTAGCTACCTACGGGATTTTCATGCCAAAAGTATGTTTGCATATGCCTTCGCCTTCCTGTGAGAAAGTGCAACTTGTCTAAGGTCATCCAATGGGTTTCCATGGCCAAATGGAGATTTGAACCCAAATAATTATACTATGGCTAGCTCTCACATTGCTTACTGCAGTTGCTACTACTTAACTAGTTTTGGAACATTGTTAACAAATATGAATATTGTGATATTACAATGCTCTTTGTTCTCCAGCAACGGTTAGCTTTTGGAATGGGCATTGTAGATAATTTTCATGCCATAAAGTAGAGAAACACATTGTATTTTTCTTTCAGACTGTTTTCCCATTGCAATTTAGAGTAGTAGAAAGAAATCACCTCCTATGTAGTTTAAACTCATTAATCATGATAGTACATGTTTTGACTATCAGTTACAGAGTTGGCATCTAGGCCAAAGCTATGTCAGTTTTATCAGCAAATCATTATGTTTGTGTATAGGAATTTAATTAAAGACAATCATAGGCGTGGTTGTTCTGCCATGTACTCCCGACATAACTCTCCACAAGGTAATTAAGCAACTGGGGCTATGGGTTCGTAGAGATTACTGGTATTGCCCAGAAGGATTAAACTATGTTTATATGGGAGGTGTCTGTACATGTGTTAGAGATCTTGGGGAATAAACGTAAGGTCTTCAGGAGGGTTGCATACAGCCTTTGGCATGTAAGGCGTGCATTCCTGATTTAGGGGACCCCAATGTTTGTGGGATAGTGTGTGGATTAATCCCTATCTAGAATGTTTCTATGGCTTTCTTTGGGATTGGTTTATGTTACATTTTTTCATAACTCTGAAATCGGAGTTTGCCACTTGAACACCGTGGGGGGGGGGTGTCAAGAGGGGGTTTCAGAGGGGTCTTCAAAGACCAGCAGAAACCATATATTTCTTATGGTTTAATGAACCCCTTTGGCAGAGAAGGCTGAAGATCTTTCTGCCTGTCCTCTCCCTTTTTTGGAAACAGATGGTGAATCCTCCCACCAAAAGCCCTCCTCCTGCTGTGATTGACCAGCCTCTCAGCCAAGCAGAGGGCTGTTTCTGATACTCCAAGTGGGGAGGGGAGAGAAGGTTTGCATGGCAGCATGGTGCACACCAGCAGGTGAGGGAGAGTGTGTGAGGCAGGAGGGAGGCTCAGGCCAGCAAGTCCTTTCAAGGCATGGGGGTTCTGTGTGGGAAGTTTGGCCAAATTCTATCATTGGTGGGGTTCTGAATGCTCTTTGGTTATAGGTGAACTATAAAGCCCAGCAACTACAAATCTCAAATGTCAAGGTCTATCCCCCCCCCAACCCCACCAGGGTCCACATTTGGGCATATTGAGTATGCATGCCAAGTTTAGTCCAGATCCACCATTGTTTGAGTCCACAGTGCTATCTGGATGTAGGTGAACTACAACTCCAAAATCCAAGGTCAGTGTCCACCAAACCCTTCCAGTATTTTCTGTTGGTCATGGGAGTTCTGTGTGCCAAGTTTGGATCAATTCCATCATTGGTGGAGTTCAAAATGCTCTTTGATTGTAGATGAACTATCAATCCCAGCAACTACAACTCCCAAATTACAAAATCAACCCCCCCCCCCCCAATCCCACCAGTGTTCAAATTTGGGCATGTAGGGTATTTGTGCCAAATTTGGTCCAGCGAATGATAATGCATCCTGCATATCAGAGATTTACATTACAATTCATAACAGTAGCAAAATTACAGTTATGAAGTAGCAACAAAAATAATTTTATGGGTGGGGGTCATCACAAGACGAGGAACTGTATTAAAGGGTCATGGCATTAGGAAGGTTGAGAAACACTGCTCTTGAATAATAACACCTGTACTGATTTTTGGCCACTTCAGTATCATTTGGTTACTAAAGCATCTTTCTGAAATGTTTCCAAGTGAAATAAAATGTATGTGTTTCTCTCTGGCACACAATGGCTGTTATCTGTCTCTTTGCTTCCTTAGTTCTGGACAATCCAACCCAACCTTTTACTTGAAGAAAGGCTCAAGAACCTATGTGCTTAAGAAGAAGCCTCATGGTCCTCTACTCTCTGGAGCTCACAGGGTATAGTGAAATTAGTTATAACACTCCCTTAATTTTGTACGCTTGTGCAATGAATTTCATTTAGAAGCACTGGTGCCTTTAGTATTATTATTATTATTATTATTATTATTTCAAATTTATAGGCCACTACTCCCTGGGGGCTCGGAGCGGCTTACATCAGACATGAGTGATACAATAAAACAGTAAAAACAGTAAAAATAGTAAAATATAAAACTGATTAACTAGAAGTTGACCTAAAGTTTTTATTTCCCCACTCCATTGTTTACTCATTTGGTAAAGCAAGATCTAATTCTATGTTTATATTTAAAGGATAATCACAATTCCTGGAGGGTAATTATTTTTCCCTGTTTTATTCCAAAGATATTTTTCTGGTGAGTGGGAATGAGATGTCTTGTTTCCCACATAAATGTCAGGCACACATAAGGCACCTGTTGCCTCTTAATTTTTTATAAGACTAACGGTAATCTATGTAGATCAAGCAAGTAGTTGAATTACCTACTTCTACTGATCTGAAGGAACCCCCGGTGGTGCAGTGGGTTAAACTGCTGAGCTGCGGAACTTGCTGACTGAAAGGTCAGTGATTTGAATTTGGGGAGCGGGATGAATTCCCGTTGTTAGACCCAGCTTCTGCCAACCTAGCAGTTCGAAAAAATGCAAATCTGAGTAGATCAATAGGTACCGCTTCTGTGGGAAGGTAACGGTGCTCCATGCAGTTGTGCTGACCACATGACCTTGGAGGTGTCTTAGAAATTGAGGTGAGCACCACCCCCCAGAGTCGGACATGACTAGCCTTGATGAGCGCCTGATCTGAAAGGGCAAGGCACATAATTTTCTGTGATTAAACACCAAATAATTTATATCTTTACCTTCTCTCACCTGCCATGTCCTGTTCAGATTGACAGGGAATACCGTGTTCAAAAAGCCTTGCTTGCCACTGGATTTCCTGTTCCTGAGCCTCTCTTATACTGCAATGATACTTCTGTGATTGGAACAGAATTTTATGTGATGCAGCATGTGCAGGTTAGTATTTTCCTTTTTGTATTTTGTGAATTTTAACAAAAAAAAATTAAAATTGTTGTATAACACCTTGGTACTGGGAAAATTACTGGATAGAAGTAAATATCATCATCATCTGAAGCATATGTGGGATGCTATTGTATTTCTTCTAGCTCCCATAATCTCCAGCCAACCTGACCAATGTTTGGGAATGATGGGACTTGCCCTTAACATCCGGAAGGACATAATTGACCCATCTCCCTCTCTCCATTTGAATATTTTTGTTTTCTTTCGGGTATATTATTTTAAAAATTACTGGACTTTCCTTTGGTACGTTGGTCAAAATAACATGAAAGAATAGGAACAGGTTCCTGCACCACAAAAAGGAACAGCGAACTTTTTATTCAAAACCAACATTATAGATGTGAGAAATTAAAGAACCAGGTCAGATAAGCCTTGCATAAATAAAGAAAAATATTCTGCATTTTCAAGAGACAATTTGAAAGCTTCTTCCAAAATGCATCCTGAAATGATCTTTTTCTTTCAACCGTCTCCAGTTTTCTTGTTTCTTTTATTTCAGTGGCCAGACTTATAGATCTATGCTTTTCTTTTAACGTATTGGATGTGTCTGGTGAGGCCGACCTACCTGCCCTCCCCTTTCTGTTTTAGGACTTGTTCATACTGTGCCTATGTTTATTTTGTAAGTTGTAGGCAAGCACCCATGGGTAACTGTACGATTGGTTTTCTGGATTTCTAAATTAGAATACCACTGGATTGCCATCAGTTTTCCTGGCTGTATGGCCATGTTCCAGAAAAAATAAAAAGCAAAACTCAAAAAACAGGGGAATTCCAGACAAGGATCAATCAGGGCCAACTAATACCTCCCAACAAAGGATCCCCCAAGCAGCAACCAGCCAGGCTTTGAAGCTTCAAGGCCATTAAATGCTAATCAAGGTGGCCAATTGCAACATTCACACTTGCTTCAAACAGACAAAGATTCTTTCTCCCACCCTGGACATTCCACAGATATATAAACCTCGATTGCCTAGTTTCCAACAGACCTCACAACCTCTGAGGATGCCTGCCATAGATGTGGGCGAAACATCACGAGATTATTCTTCTGAAAAATGGCTTGTTGCTTGTTTTATATTTTATTATAATTATTGTTTTATGTTATCTGAAATTGATGTTATGCATTCTAATGTGCTATGTTTTTAACTCTGTTGTTTGGGATTGGCTCCCTGTAAGCCACCCCAAGTCCCTTCTGGGAGATGGAGACAGGGTATAAAAATAAAGTTATTATTGCTGTTGTTATTATTATTATTATTATTATTATTATTGCCATACAGCCCGGAAAACTCACAGCAACCCAGTGATTCTGGCCATGAAAGCCTTCGACAACCCATAGAATCCCACTCTTTCTTAGCTCTGGTTGTTATTGCATTGCACATCTGATTTTGTAACACAGCACCAAAAATCTGTGTTTCTTTATATTTCCTTTAACGTCCTCCCAATGTTGCTGCTGTTGGAAAACTTCTATACAGATAGGGTGAGAAGTTGGGTCTTGGGGCCCTTGAAAAGACTGTAAAAATGAGCTTCACTGTCAGAAATTTGTTGATTGAGGTATTCTTGTAATTTTATTGTATTTTAAAAGTTCTATTGCCAACTTACCAGAGAATTGTAATCAACTACTAAAGAAAAAGGCATGCATTTCAGAAATAAATATTTAGTACCAGTATGGAAACCGAGCCATTGCTGGTATTGGACCATTCTGTCCCCAATGCTTTTTAACATTCCACGAAAAGATAGAAGAGATCATTTGAATGCATGGGGTATCAAAACATATTTCTTCATGCCTTCCCCAACTAATAATCATGTGTCTTCAATGATTTAAAGCCTGGAGGAGGTCATGGGCTGGATGAGGAAAAAACAAATTGAAACTGAATCCAGATAAGACAAAGGTGCTTGCCATCAAGAGTCCTAATCTGGGGATGAAAGTGTGTCATCCAGTCCTGGATGGGTGTATATTCCCCTTGAAAGACTGTTCACAACTTGGGAATGCTTCTGGATCCATCCCTCAAATGTCAGCTACGGCGAGGAGTGCTTACTACCCGCTTTGGCTGATACATCAGCTGTGCCCAATCCTAGAATTAGAAGACCTATAGATGGGAGTGCATGCACTCCCATCTATAGGCTGGACTTCTGCAATGCGTTATATTCTGCAATGCATTATACGTGTTGTGGTACAGACGGCCATGGCTGAGTCCAGGAGTTAAAAGATAACAAAAGTTTATTTGAACAACAAATGGGTGTTGGAATAACAAAAAATAGCCTATCATCGGCTGTACAAAAAGCCCCAATAACCCCAGGGAACCCCAAAACCAAAAATGCTGAGAAGAAAAGAACTCGAAAACAAACAGCAGACATCCTTCTGCGGCGTTCAGTCAAAGGGATGTCCATAAGGCGTGGTCCAAACAGTCCAGAGATCATAGGGCAGGAAACAAACACACAGGAAAAGGAGGAGACGTCCCAGAGTCGACAGGAGCTAAGTATACAGAAACACATAATTCACAGCCCCCCATAAAACACAGCATCTTCCTCCCTCCCATGTAATACTATACCAAACACTTTGTAGCAGGGAAACTCACAGCAGTCACAGTGAAGGTCAAGAGGTACACGAATATAAAAACAATTCAAAAATATTGTCTAGCAGCTAAACACAAAAAGGAGACATCAATCCCAACCCCCCCCACCTTTTCCCAATATCAGCTAGAGCTGCCATAGCAGCTCTCCCAAGGAGCAAAGTGGATAAAGAACCCAATAACTCACGAGTAATCTGGATACCAGGAACACAGGATACATGAACCAGAATAACAAACTCCTTGACCACCGTGAGGGTCAAGCCAAATACTCACTTCTTATATAGCACTATCAATCAGATTCATCAGAGAACCCGCCCTGCTCCAAAGCAGCAGCATTCCCATTCCGTGCAGCTGTTGTACCATGTCCAGATCTCCAACCTAGCCACAGCTCTTCTTGGCTTAAAGGGCCCCACTCAGTTTCTGAATGAGAAGATGGCCAGTCCTGATCCGTCTGGAACCCCAGAAATGTGCTGTTCCCCGAGTCCGCATTGCATACGTCTCTCACTTCCTGCACCAATGCTGAATCTAGGTCTGTATCACTTTCTTCTGACTGTAATTCTGCATGCCCTGGAAACCCTTCAAATGTATCAGACTCAGAAGGTTCCTTAAGTAGATGCTGAATCTTTCTCCTTTGTTCTCTGTCTGAGTCAAGGCTTGAGGCACTAGCCACTCTCTTTATCCCAGCTGTAGGAGCCTGATCATCCAGAGCCGTGCCCCAAACTGAGCTACTGCTTGATGTTACTGCCTCAGCACCTTCCTCCATGCTACTATCTGTAGTAACTGGAGGCTCATTTACAACAATACGTCTGTACCAAGTTTGGAAATTCCAATTAGTTCAAAACACGGTAGCCAGACTACTTACAGGCACATCTAGGCATGAGCATATTAAAACCAATTAGTTTCTGTGCAAAGCCTTACATAGTTAGGGTGCAGGTTACCTGCTGTCTCCCATACAATGCGTCTAGCACACTTTGGTCCTCTGGGGGCGGCTGCTCGAACCAGTCAGAACCCAATTGGTGACTGTCACCCAGAGGACCTTTTCATCAGCTACTCCAAGACTGTGGAATGACCTGCCTGAAGAACTCTGACAGATAAATGAGCTGTCAGAATTTAGTACACAACTAAAGAACCATCAAAATTAATGCTGATTAATTCGATTCCTCTCATTTTTGTCAAGTTTTAATGTTACTCTGTCTTCCAATATCTAACTCACAATGTCCGTAGGGTCGCATTTTTCGTGACAACACACTGTCTGAAGTAAGCCCAGTAGAGCGGTCTGCCTTATATGTAGCTTTGATGGAAACCTTGGCCCAGCTGCACTCATTCAACGTGAACTCACTTGAACTTCAAAGCTATGGAAAAGGAACTGGCTTCTGTAGGAGACAGGTAAGTGCCTAAACTCTACACTTTATTGTATGATTTATCATGCAAGTATTTCATATGTAAACACTCTCCCTGCCATTTGAAGAAATAAAGAATTTATTTTGCATTTCAGATATTGCAAGTTTAACTCCAAATTTGCAGGTTTAAATTTTGTGGATTTTATTATTCACAGATTTGATAAATGTCTGGTAGAATTTGACCATAGAGCTGCTTTGGAAATTCTAAAAAGACAACTCCATGTCCAACTTCCAGAGTGACACTATATGGTCTAGCTAGAGATTCCTAGAGAAGGCTTACCTCAAGCGAAATAATAGTATTTTTATTCATGCTTTTCTCACTTTCACGGTGGTCCTTAACTCCTAACATGCACAAAAAGTGAAGGGTCTACTGTATCAAGAAAGCAAGCATTCAGGGTAATATGAACATCTGAACTTCCACAAAATCTCTTGTTTCTTTTCTTCTTTATTTCTTTATTTGCAAAATCCCTATAGAAATAGATCTTCAGTGTTGACATTCAATGGCTTTGTCAAACGCTTATGAACAGATCGTCATGTCTATTTCTTCTATAAGCAAATATGGGTGTGAGTGTGAAATCTGGAATGACTCTGTTCTCAACAAATCTACTGATAATTTCCGGATGTGAGGGCGATCTGGCTGCGACATCTGTCACCCCATTGATCGCCAGGGTTGATTCGGCTGATCTGGCTGGCTAGGCGGGTGTCCCCTTCCTCCCTCACCGCTCCATGTGCGTCCCTCCCGAAGCTGTGCGCTCGGTGGAAGAGGACGACGTCCCAGGTATAGAAGGAGTGTACCGAGGTCTCCAGTCTTCGGTCCCGGGTTTACGATAGCTGCGCTCCCCTGCTAGAACCTCCAAACAAGCTCTCAAATCTACTGATAATTTCCATTGTAGTGTTGTCGCCCCCACACACCCCATATCATAATGTATTAGTACAAATCATGCCCCATGCTTTTTTTTGAAGATTGTCAAACCATGATGCAATGGAGCTGAACTGATTTCTCAGTGGGTTCGGGAAATGCAAATGACATTTCCATTTGGATTTGGTTTTTAGGTATCTGCTTGGAAAAGACAGTATGAAGCAGCTGCTCATACCGACATCCCTGCAATGAATGAGTTGGCTGAATGGTTAATGAACAATCTCCCTTCCAATGATAATGAAGAAAAGATAACCCATGGAGACTTCAGATTAGAAAATGTCATATTTCATCCACGAGAGGTATCTTTTCAGGCAGCTTGTAACATTCTCAATTCTGTTCGTAGAGATTGCCCTTCCAGTGGCAGTGGTTGAGGATTGTGGAAGCCGTAGTTAAAATGGAGGGCAAAGATTCCCTTCCTTTGGCACAGAGGCTTAATATCAACATAAATACAGAGACTGAATTTGCAATCCTAATCTAAGTACTAAATTGAAAGTGACTGAGGAAATGTCTGTGCTAAAGACCACATGAACACGTCTTCAAAATAAATAAATAAATCCAAGGATTGTTTTTCTTTCTTTCACTAGTCTCTATTTTTGTTATGGTTCCATTCTGATAGCCATACTTATATATCACTGCTTTTTTTTTGACATACTGGATGGAGCTGATGAAATAAACTTTACTGCTTTTTTCCTCTTTTCTCAATTTTGCTGTTCACACATGAGTGGTATGGGATTCTGGAAGCAGTTGCAGTTCACCTTGCCTTTTCTAGACAAGCCCATGCAGTTTCAGTAGCATCCCACTCTTTCTCAGCTCATACTTTATTGCATATTCTGCAACATGATACCAATGGTATTGCTCCAACTCTATTTTAACATTCCTGTTGTAATTATAGTGTTAAAAACCTTACTAAGATAAAGAAGAAACAGTGAGCAGGTATAAAAAGACTTTGTAAAAAGGAGTGTATTTGCTAGAAGCTTTGCTAAATCAGGTATGTCTTTATTGATTTTGATCTTGGAAGTGATAATGTATTAACTTTTTTGGAATCCAACCTCTATGAATTTATTTGATTGCTTATCAAATAATGATACTGGTTTGGACCGTTTAACTGTGTTCTGTGAGACCCTTTGAATGTGGAAACTAGGCAATGAGTCAACATAAGCATCTGGAATTCAGGGTGTTGTACACAATGACAGAGCCGTGACCAAAGCAATTTGTTTTTAAACTGTTAGGACAAAGAGGAATGGATTTGTGGCAGGTGACCGCATAGGGTATTGGATACCAGGATTGATTTTTAGTATGATTGACTCTAGGATTGTGACCGGGTCGAGGTGGGCTCTCAACCTATTGTGTAGCCTGTTGTCGACCTTTGCAACCTGAAAGACAGTTGCATCTGTCAAGTAGGAAATTAAAGTACCACTTAGTGGGGAGGCTTAATTTAACTTATTTATGAGGCCATAAAAAAGATCTTCAGGAAACATGCTGAGGAATGAAGGAGTGCGACAGCTCCCCCTGGTGGCCAGATGTTAAATTGCCTCTGTCTGTCTTGTGTGTTTGTGTGTCTAAATGTAATGTGTACATTGTAATCCGCCCTGAGTCCCCTGCGGGGTGAGAAGGGCGGAATATAATTAAAGTAAATAAATAAGTAAAGTAAATAAAGTATTTCAGTTATATTTAAAAGTGGAAAAAATCTTATTACATTGGTTATCACATTTGTTTTTCTTTCTTAGCAATGGTGTGACTATGGATATAAAGGTTTATACAATTTGATCTCAGGGGATTTATTCCAAGGCTTCGCATGGGTACATGAAAGCATGGATAATAGTGCATCCTTTTAAAATGGAGGGGGCCCAAGAATACCATAGAGTCATGCTGCAGGATGTAGTGCCTAGAATGGTCATGTTTTGTTGGACAAGGATAAATGAAACCACATATAACAGTTCTGCCGATACTGGGGGTTGTACTGTATGTGCAAATATATATGTTAGAAAATTTATAGACACATATCTAAATAACATGCATATAAATTTGCTGTTTTGACGTGGTGAATCTTTCTAAATCATTTTATAGCCACTTATTCAAGGTTTGTTTCTGCTTTTCTCCACCTGCAGACTCGTGTTGTAGCAGTGCTGGACTGGGAACTTTCAACTGTGGGACATCCTGTTGCAGACTTTGCTTATGCTACTTCATTTCTCTTTGCCCCCAGATCTCTTCTGCAAGTATCCTCTAGGCTTTTCAAGAATGTAAGAAATGTTGCAGGTATGTACCCTTCTGCATTGGATTCCTTTTTAATGCTGTTCCCACAATTCCAAACATTTGGGCTCCTGTCAATCATTTGTCCCCTTTTCCGCTTGTCATCCCTCCGTGGATCAAATAATTGGTTTTCAAAATGATTCCTAGGTTGACCAGTTGCTGTGTTGTTCTCTCAGTTTGCTGTGGTAAGTGTGACCAGATTTTCTATAAAAACTTAAGTGGACCAGCAAGACGCAGATATAAAACGAATCAATAAATAACATACTGTATATCCGTCCATAAACTAATTAATCATTCACAACTTCCTAAACCCTTTTCAGTTCTCGCCATTGGTTAATTGTCCTATCTTTATTACTGACTTCTCCTATTTTTATGCTATCTTTCTTCTATCTCTCTGCATTCTTTTACCTATCTCCAAGGGCCTATTTATACCTACCACATAATTCAGGATCCATCTGAAGCAGAAAACCTTCCAGCTGGCCATGTGGACATGCCCAGGTCCTCTGCCCATAATCTGCAGCAGTGGCAGGGTAAAGTCTAGGGCCAAAACTGATTAGATCTGACTGGACTGTCACCCTTACTTTGTCTGTCACTCCTGTTACTGTAGGACAGGGCTGCCGGCCCTGCAGGTGTTTTGGACTTCAACTCCCAGAAATCCTAGCCAGTTTACCAGCTGTTAAGATTTCTGGGATTTGAAGTCCAAAACACCTGCAGGGCCGGCAGTTGGACAGCCCTGCTGTAGGAGATGGTCAAGAGATCTCCTGGTTGTTGCCGGTGCATTTGCACAGGCAACAATCAGGCTGAATAACCTTTACACAACCAGGGAGAAGAACCTGTTTTCAGTTTTGAGCTACTTTGGATTATAGGATCAGATTAGACCAGGGCTTCTTAAACTTTTCCATTCAAGAGCCCTTTTAGCTTGATAATTTTTTATGTGACTGTGTATATATAGGTATATAAAATAGGTGTAAAAACCAAACATGTACTGATAACAAGTCTCCTTGTGGAGAGAAAATGTGGAGTATAATTAAACATAATAAACATAATACAAACAACAACAACTTAGTATTTGCAAGCCTTGCTAAACGGTTTGATTTTCCTTTTTATGAAGTACAGCTGCATCATCTTGTACAGAGGCCATTTTAAACACTACACAACAGGTTTGTGTAAACATCTAATACAACTACTAGGTGATGTTCAGAAAGTTTTGGGGACTCCAACATTGATCTAAGGGGATCCCATTTGGGTTGGGGCCCACAGTTAAAGAAGCAATGGTGTAGAGAAGCCCAAGGCCATCTTTCCCCTATTTCACTTCTGTCAGGGACAGACCCAAATTTTGTGTATATAGAAATTATATCTGCAGCAGCACCTAATTTCTCAGAATAATTTAATTAATTTTATTTTAGGGACTTTTTTAAAAAAATATTAAATTTGATGTGTGTATGTGTGTGTGTACAGTGTTCCCTCACTTATTGCTGTATTTAGGTTCCAGGACCTCCTGCAATAAGTGAAAAACCGCGATGTAGGGATACTCTATTTATTTTAATATTTATACATTATTTCAGTAGTTATACACTATTTAAGTCTTTATAAACTTAAAATAAAGTGAAGGAAAGAAAGGAAAGGCCCTTCAAGGCTGGAGGGAGGACTGAGGAGGGAAAGTGCCTTGGAGAGCGGCAGCAGCAAAAACCCGCAAAACAGCTAAAATACCATGATATATATTTTAAATTAATATTTTTTAAATCCGCGAAACGGCAAGTCCGCAATAAGCAAACCACGAAGTAGTGAGTGAACACTGCACACATTTTTTTTTACTTAAAAAGAAGGGAACATAGAAACAGAAGCAGAAACAGATCAGGAGAGTGCTTTTGTGCTGCAGTCCTAAAACATCCGACTTGGAAGCTAAGCAGCATCAGTACTGGGATAGGAGATGACCATCAACTGACAGGTGCTGTATTTCAGAGTAATAAAGTGTCAATCACCTTTAAGTACTCTTTGTCTACGAAGACCCAGTGGCATTCATGGGGCCACCATAAGTTGACAGGCAACTTGTAACCGTACGTACTATACCATACACATATGCACAAGATCTACTGAACGTTATAAAAGAGAAATCGGTGTCACTATCACGCCTCCTGTGAAGTCAGGTTTTTGCCTTTTCCTCCAGCTAGTTCATCAGACTGAAATATCTCAACATAGGAACCTCACCATTTCCTCTTAAATTTTGAACTGTTTAAGGTGATATGAGTAGGGTCTCTTTATTTTGTCTTTTTTTTTTTGATAAACAGTTTGCTTGGAGAACCTTCCAGTAGTAGTGTTGAGTTAAAAATCCGATAAATCAGTGCTTCTTAAACTATGGGTCCTGGCCTCAAATGGGCCCCATTTAGCTCAATGTTGGGTCCATGAAAAATTGGGCAACAGAGGAGGTTACTGAATACCAGCCAGAAATTTACACAAATCTGTTAACAATAGCATGAAGTGTTTAGAGTGGATTCTGCCAAAATTGCTTTAACTATACTTTATAAAATGGCAAATCAACCTGTTTACCAAGCCTTGCAACTGCTGATTTATCATTTTAAAAGTTTGATTTTTGCATCTTTTTCATATACCTATATACCCAGGATCACAAAAAAAAATTCCTCAGGTGGAAAGAGGTTGTGAGTGGAAACGGTTTAAGATACCCTGTTGCAAATAATTAAGATAATGGCATTTACAGTGGGGCGTTTGATATCTGCTGAGGTTTAGTTCTGTAACCCCCATGGATACCAAAATCCATAGATGCTCAAGTCCTATATACAATGGTGTCATAAAATGATGATATCAAAGATTTGGAGGACTGACTGTACTTCTGGGTAAACAACATGTATGTGTGCAGGATTGCACTGTTGATTTAGCAGAGCTTAAAATATTTTAATACGTTATGATTTCATTTGATTAGTTCTTAATGAATCCGAGTTACATGAGCATTATCCAATGAAAAGTGAGTGCAAATATGCTTGCATAAGAACATGGATAAAAGTAAATTTTTCTGATTATTTCTTGCTACATCAATCCCACACTATCCACATTCCTGAGAAATAAAGGGATCGGGAGTGTCTGCAGTAGTGAGGCAGGGCACAGAACCCTCTTTTTGCAGACCTCCTTGTGTAAATGCTACATTGACCTAACCAATCTGTTTGAAGAGAGATCCCATTCAAAATTTGGAATAGTTCATTTTGGAAGGCTTCAATATGCAGAAGTCCCAGTGGCCATGTGTAAGGACTCACCCATTCTGAGCAGGCCGAGGCCTGTGTTGCAGTTTGGCTCCCTGGTTGGAGTGGCTGGCATCCATCTTAGGAAGGGAGTTCCACACAGCAGCCATTAGAGGAAGGTAATTGCCAGAGACAGGGGGAGTGGTTTTGGAGCTACTCTGTCTAGATACAGTGTCTCCCAGGAGATTGGCTGAGAGCCATAGGGGAGGAGCTGAGCTGACTAGGAGGGAGAATTCCTGTCAGAAAAGTTTAGTCTTGAGCTAGGCTGTGGAGAAGTAACATCCAAGCCTCAGGTGTTGGTCTGAATCAATCTGTTCTATAGCGAAACACCTAGGGATTAGTCTGAACTAAGGGGTCAGGGAAGCTGACAG
This sequence comes from Anolis apletophallus, assembly GCA_030556195.1. Classification (NCBI taxonomy): domain Eukaryota; kingdom Metazoa; phylum Chordata; class Lepidosauria; order Squamata; family Anolidae; genus Anolis; species Anolis apletophallus. Next base: position 66,558,376 of record JARBWK010000008.1, on the reverse strand, counting down.
CGCTTAGGGTCAGAAGAGAATCAGGGTGCCAGTAGGGCTGACTTGGGATAGTCAGCCAGGACACCTAGTAGTCTCTGGATATAGAGAGAAAGGTGGGCTCTGAGACTGGGAGCTAGCACGAGTCTGTTAGCTCATTCAGACAAGACTCAGGGAATTTTTAGGGAAGAAAAGTTCCAGTTTGTTAACATCTAGTCACCACTAGTTTCAGTATTAGTGTGACAGAGCTTTTCCAGTCAAGTTTCAGCACTGACTGGGATTGCCTTTAAGATCTAAGAAGAAGAAACCTCTAGAGAAACCATTACGCTCAAGCACATTTATTACCAAGTAAACCATCATGCTGTTGAACAATCTTTAAGTAACCATACACTCTTGTTGCCTCAATAGAAGTAAACCATTAAGATCTGTGCCTCGTTTGTTATAAAAGCCTGTTAAAGTTAATAAACTCTTTTTTGTTAACTTTTAAGAAAGCCTCCATCATACTTCTTCTCAGTATCCTCTCAGTGGGTGATTTTAAATAGGAGCCTAACTGGAAATCTTATTTAATTACAAAATCCTAATAAAAATATTAGGTTGGTGGTAGCGAGTTTAAGAATTGGGTGGACCAAGTCGTCACACCATGCTGATTGGGTCAAGGGATTCTGTCAACTGAAGTCCAAAACAATGCCCAAGCTTTGGATCAGCATATCTGAGGGGGCTGTAGGTTTTTTTTAAACACCTGTGTAAGTCATATGCCTAAAACAAAGTTCTTAGCCCATTCTGTGTGTTTTTTCTAGGAATTCCTTCATTTGAAGAACTCTACATGGTTTACTCTCGCAGCAGAGCTATCAGTCATGCTCTGCCTGATCTGAATTTCTTTCGTGCATTAGCATATTTTAAATTAGCATCAATAAGCCAGGTAATATACCCACTGTTATGAATATATGAATGTTGTGTAAGTTTCAAATGGGAATGTGAAGACCCCTACTTCTTGGTTTAATGATACTAAAGCAATCTATAAGAAATAATAAAAATATTGAAAGCTATTTTAGCTAGGAGCAATCACTCAAATTTACCAACTATTTCCGTGGAAGATTTGTTCATTCATATTGTACTATATGTTGTACTTGTTCTAACAAAATGCAGGTATGTCTCATCATTTCAGACAAATTCACCTGTCTGTGCTGTTATAGTACTATCTCTCTCTTCTTGGGTTTTCTTTGCGAACGAAGATTCAGGAAGGACTCATCCCACGCTTTCTACAAGTGCATTGATGATTCGGAGGTTGGATGTGTCCTTCGAGCCTGTGCAATGGATTTTTCTGGAGGAGTGCAATGTGCACAGAACTGGCCTCGCCCTTTAAACCAAAGGTTCATCTGCCGGGGCCTAGCAAGCTTAGGACGGTGGCAGCGAGGTCCTCAGGTCGTAGGTTTGATTAAAGTTTCCTTCTCTAGATGGTTGACCTTACAGGGTTAAACGAGCACTATCTGCTCAGGTTTGAAATCAGAGTTTTCCTTCTCCTAGGATGGTTGCCAAAAGGCTAGAAAGCCCATCCTGCCCTTTGACGCTCTTTATCAGACCGTTCGGTTGTGACCTGTCTGACATGGGAGGCCCTACCTGTGACTATTATGTCACCACCAGCATAGCTCACAACTTAGGGTACACAAGCGTCTCCCCAACAACAAGGGGGCACCAACGAAGAGGTATAGTACTATAATTCCACTTTAACTACCATGGCAACACCCAATGGAGTCATCGGATTTGCTCTTTGGAGAAAACCAATTAGAATATTCATTTAGAATTCTCGAACTCTAATGTTTTACCAAACTACAGGCCATAGCAGATAAAGAGAAATCATATTCTTATAATTGTGTAGTATGAAGAGAACCCAGATGTTTCATATTTATGTGCTGGGAGGAAGTGATATAATTTATTTCTTTGTTTAGCCGCCGTTCACATTTGTCTTTCATATTTTGATATATTTTTTAAAAAACTACAACCAAATCAGTCTATCTAAGCTGCCAGCTTTATCATCCAGATGTAATATATTTGTTCTTTAGGGTGTTTATGCCAGATATCTCATTGGAAATTCTTCCGCGGAAAGCAGTGTCGAGTTTGGTGGGATGGTAAAACCATTGGCAGAAGTTGGATTGCAGTTCACAAAAAAGTAAGCACTGTTTATTTGGAAGGTTTTTGGCATGTTTCTGATTCATGCCAAAGTAATTGAGGCTGCCACATGTGAGTGGTGGTGGATATATGGTAACTCTCCATTCTGTTGTCTTCAATGCCTGGGATAAGAATCGTTGAAATTTGAAATGTATATAATCTGGAATTGTCTTTGGTTGTTTGATCTTGTGAAAAGTCCAAAGAGAAAGATGTAATTCATATTTGCAAAGATTTTAGAACATCTATAGCCCTAAATCAATCGGGCAATAGCACTAGTGTCAGGTTTACAAGTAGCTAGCTAAAACCATTCTGCTGTTGGAGGTAAAGGACAAAATTTGTTCCACATCCAGCAACTTACTGATTATTGGCAATTGAGTTTTACTTCAATCCTGGCAATGAGACAACATCCTCCAATGCATAGATGGCATCAGGCTACTTTAGAGACACGTAGGGCAAGTTGAACAATATGCACATCTGTATCCCACTATATCCCATCATTATCAGTTGCTTGAGGTCCTACTGCTGGGCAATGTTATCAAAAGGCCAAAACTATTCAGTTCCATAATAGAATAATTAATTATTGATTGATTGATTGATTGATTGAAAGCATTTATATTCTGCCCTTCTCACCTGGAAGGGAAATCAGGGCAGAGCACAACATAAAAACGGCAAACATTCAATGCCAGAATAAAAACAAACTATAAATATAAACCAACATAAAAATCATTTGTAACCACTTTAAAATCAAATTGTTAAAAGCCATCTCAAACCAGTCATACTAGATTATTACCTTATTGCACTGTCCCAAAAGCTTGGTCACACAGCCAAATTTGTACAATCTTTCTGAAGGACAGGGGGCTCTCTCTTTTATTAGGGATTCCATTCATACCAATTAATGGGTAGGAATGTTGTTGTTGTTTTGAAAAAGTTGAAGTTTTTTTCTGGCCTCATTTTAGTTTTTCTTCCAGGACATTTTCCCTCACTGATACCCAATGTAGCACAAGGGAAGGGTTCCAGCAGTCTAAGGAGGGCGTGGAAATGCTCCAGAAGGTGAAGGAATTCATGAAAAAACATGTCTTCCCAGCTGAAAAGGTGAGAAGTACTAAGAACATTGGTGCAAACGCACAGGATTTGGGGTCCTACCATCACTTTGTGAACAGGAAGGAGGCTTGATTTTGCTCTAGTTTATATTGTATCTGTACGGGGATTGATTGCAAACATGAGACAAAATTTTAATCCTTAGTACTACTCAATAGCTCTAGTTATTAGTGCCTCATTTCTTCCTCATGCTTACTGGACAGAGAGGACCATATGTAAAAAAGATCAGGATTCCTGTATCATTAGTAACATGTATAACGAGATTTCCAAGGGTCTCCTGAGTAGGTGTATAATGGAGAGATTTCAGTTGGTTTTGTGGCAAGGAGTACCTTTAGGTCCTTTAAAAGTGTTCTTTAATGAGAAATTACCTCTGTTTTTGCCTCCTCAGTCTCACCAGCTAAGTAGTGTAGTGTGAATTGTATTAAGCATCTCAGAGCTTTCTGTCATCTTAATTTCTCATAATTGTAGGGGGATCATAGCTTGAATCTTGTTTGTTAATACCAACTATGGCCTACTTGCTAAATGATCATTCAAAACATAGGTATATTCCTTGTGTTCCGTTTATTCAAATTCAGATTCAAGGCCATGTATCATTTTTGTAGAAAATACTGTAGTTCCAAATTTGTGGGGCTGGCAGAAGGCAGTCTTCTATTTAAAGCTGCCTTTGATATGAAAAACTATGTAATCCAGATCTGATACAAATATAAAGAGCTGTAAAAAGGAAAAATTGGTATCTCGATACAAACATCTCCTGGGCAATGGATGAGGCAGATATATAAGTTGCCTGATGATCACACTCTTCTTCTTTGTAGTGTGTTACTGTTCTTTCAAAATTTGTACCTGTATTTCTAAATTTGCACCCCCACATTTTATGCCACTGTCTCTTGTTTTGCTTGGTGATGTATCTCAACCTCGGACTCAACTACAACAATGGCTGTGTCAATAATTAGGAAATAACAGACACTGAAACAGTGTGTAACACAGTCCCCCCCCCCCAACTGAATTGATAGGTGAAATACTAAGCAATGTGTAAGTTTAATAGCATTTTACTTTGAAGCAACATAATTATGGTTTTGTATTTTTGTTATTTGTCCATTCTATAGTTCTTTTGTTATTTAAAGTTGAAGTTACTAAATTTGAATGATCTTTCCTTATAAGTTTGAGGAAAATAGAATGAAGTTGTAATAATATGATGAAATATTATGCACTGATCTCAGTATATTACCTTATTGTTTTCTCTATTGATTTCATTCATTTTCTTAGGAAATGGTAGAGTATTATGCCAAAAATAAAAATTCCCCTGAAATATGGAAAAAGCCTGCTGTGATTGAAAGACTGAAGGTACTCATCTTTTCATTTTGCATACCATAATAGCAAGACTTATTTTATGTAGCTTTCAATGATTAGTTGAAAAATAATATATATAGTATATGTCCTGAAAAATAACGTGTACTTTTATTTAATGTAGAGGAGATTGTAAAGCTTGAAAGGGGAAGTACAATGTATTTGCTCAGACCATAGGCCACACAAAGTGATTCTGTTGATCCAGATTTAAAAGGTATTTGTTCCACTGATTTTAGCAGCAGATAAGACAAGGCCAAGTTCCTCTCTATTTTCACTGGCTTATGCATCAAACAATTAATTACGGTACAAAAGTTTTACTGAGGATGTTCTCTGCAGCACTTTAAACTTTTGTGTCTGTGGTATGATTTCTTATATAATAAAAGAATTACATATTTTCAAAGTAATACTGTGAGTCAAGACACATTGACAACGATATAAATATTGAACTATTTTGTCCTTGGAATAAGGCCAAACACCCCCCCCTCCAACACACACACACACCCTGCTGTGTTGCCCTGGTATTTGTACATCTTGAAGTGTTAGGGGAAATTCTATGCAGAATATATATGAGAACCATGGGTTTTTGAACAAAAGATTGCTCTTTTGTGTGAATGAAACAGCAATTTTGCACATACCTATTTGTAAACTATGCCTCTCTCTCTCTCTCTCTCTTTGTGTGTATATGTGTGTGTGTGTGTGTACACATACATACATACATACACATGTTTAGCCTGCAGAAGAGAAGGCTGAGAGGAGATATGATAGCTATGTATAAATATGTGCGGGAAGTCATAGGGAGGTTGGAGCAGGCTTGTTTTCTGCTGCTCTGAAGCCCTAGTCTTCTTTGGCTTCTTTGTGCAACATTCACAAGGCCCTAGTGCCCTTCCACACAGCCCTATATCCCAGAATATCAAAGCATAAAATCTCACTATATCTGCTTTGAACTGTGTTATATTCCGGTTCAAAGCAGATAACATGGGATTTTCTGCCTTGATATTCTGGGATATACGGCTGTGTGGAAAGGACCTAGGATGTAGAACAATGGCTTCAAACCACAGGAAAGGAGACTCCATCTGAACATTAGGAAGAATTTAATAACTGTGAGAGCTGTTCAGCAGTGGAACTCTCTTCCCCAGAGTGTGGTGGAGACTCCTTCTTTGAAGGCTTTTAAGCAGAGCCTGGATGGCTATCCGTTGGGGGTGCTTTGAATGCGATTTTCGTGCTTCTTGGCAGGGGATTGGACTGGATGGCCCATGAGGTCGCTTCCCACTCAATGATGTGTGTGTGTGTGTGAACGAGAGATTGAATGTTGCACAAAGAAGCCATTAGTGTGTGCATAAGCAATATAAGAAAACTATGGAGAAATGGGAATAATGAGAAGAAGAGAACTGTTGAACCACTGCAGAAATTAAGATTATTTGGGGAGGCCCTGGGGAGACAGGGTCTTCTCAGTGATTGCCCCCCGATTATGGAACTCCCTTCCTGGCAATATTAGATCAGCCCCCTCCCATCCTTCAGAAGGATGGTGAAGACCTGACTGTGGGACCAATCCTTTGGGGCAATGTAATGAGGCAAAATGGTGTCCTGATGTGGTTTTTAAGCAACTTTTGATGTGGCTATAGGTGATTTTAATGTTGTTAAAAGTCACAAATGTCTTTCCTGTGAAAGTAAAAACCTGCAAATAAATACATTTCTTTTTTTTTAAAATCTGGGGAAGACCATTTTGGGAATGTCTCTCACCTCCTCACCAATACATTTTTATTTAAATGCTGCTATGGATGGACTGATGAGAAACCAGGTTGAATTTGGTAGTAATGTTGAGTCTGGTTAAAATGGAGGTGAGAAGCAAGAAAATAAGGTACCCTATGTAAAAGTCCAGACAGTTAAGCCAAAAAATCAACCCAAAGATCTGGGTCGGCTTACCTACATGTTAGTGTGAGTACTGTAGCTTAAGTCTCTCTCTCTCTCTCTCTCTCTCTCTCTCTCTCTCTCTCTCTCTCTCTCTCTCTCTCACACACACGCACGCACACACACACACACGCACACACACACACACACACAAAAATGAAATAAGCATTCCCCTTTTCTGAGTAAAGTAGTGAAAAGCAAGAGCTGCCTTAGTCTATCCCAAGAGAACCCAAAAGAAGCATTGACCCACTCTACTCTCTCTCTCTGCCATTGCCTTTTGGAATGTCTGTTTGGGAAAATGCTTTGTTCTCTCTGTGGAATGAATCAAAGCTTTAGTCAGTGGGGTGTATTTATGCTATAGACCGAATCCACAATAACTTTAATACGAGTTCCAGGCACTCCCAAAGTAGTTTCCCTTTTTTGCTTTGGCCCAGTACTAAGATTACCAATTTTCCATATTACACAAATCTAATGCATACCCTAATTTTGGGAAGGTAATTTAACCAAAAAAGTTGAGCATTAGAGTAAATATGGTATTTACTCTAATGGACTTGTTTGCCACTGGTTTCTGTACAAATAGACCCCAGCCAACATCTGCTTAGGATTTCAATTATATTACAATTACTGTTGAGCACCTCAGATTTGAAAAGTTACTTTTTGAACTCCTGCTCCAAGGAATCTCCAGTACAATTGCTGGATGACGGATTTGGAGACCTGTATTAAAATAAAACCCACCCACCGCTTTTTCATATTGTGATCATATTGTGATCATATTGTTGGTTCCACTTCCTCCTTTTGTCAGGAAAAGGCCAAACAAGAGGGTCTCTGGAATCTTTTCTTGCCTGCAATCAGTGGTCTTGGCCAACTGGACTATGCATTAATTGCAGAAGAGACTGGGAAATGTTTCTTTGCTCCAGAGGTGTTCAACTGCCATGCACCAGGTTTGTGAGACTCCAACTTCCTTGTCAATATTTTTTATATGTTTTATACCTTATGCCATTTGGTATAGAGATTTAAAATCACATCCTTCTTTGTGTCCCTTAGATACTGGAAACATGGAGGTATTGCACTTGTATGGGTCAGAGGAACAGAAGAAGCAGTGGTTGGAACCTCTCCTGGAAGGGAAAATTAGCTCTTGCTTCTGCATGACAGGCAATGATTTTTTTCTTTTGTACTTTATTTATTTATTTATTTTTATTTATTTATTTCTTGGGACTTCTACACCGCCGACTCCCAGGGGCTCGCGGCGGCTCACAAGAACCAATGGCACAGCGCCAGAGGGTTAAAAACAGAACACTTAAAAACATCATTAAAACATGCAACAACAATAATTAAAACAAGAGCAGCAGCAATATAATGGCCCAGTGGATGTATAGACGAGCCTACTCACCGAAGGCCTGCATAAACAAGTGTGTTTTGCAGGCCCGTCTAAACGGGAGTAGGTCCCTCAGGGCTCTGGCTTCGGCCGGGAGGGCGTTTACTTTATTTATATTCCGCCCTTCTCACCCTGAAGGGGACTCAGGGCAGATTACAGGTACACCTACAAGCAGACAATCCCTGCCGTTTATCACAGTACACAGTACAGTACATACATTTTTGACATATTACACAGATATAAATGAACATTATAAATGAACAGAGGCAAATCTGGCCACCAGGGGGAGCTGACGCACTCCTCATCTCAGCGTTCCAGCATCCCTCGCTGTTCCTTCCGCATTCCTCAGCGTGACTGAAATTATTTTTCTGACCTCATAATTCAGTCAAAATTTGCCTCCCCACTTAATGTGGTACCTTTATCTCCTGCTTGACAGCTGCAACTGTCTTTCGGGTTGCAAAGGTCGACAGCAGGCTACACTTAAAGGCCAAGCACCCACCTCGACCCGGGCAGAACTCATGACCTACTGGTCAGAGAGATCTTACGCAGCTGACACTTAGCCAGCTGCACCACATTCCCAGTGCTAGAACTGTTCACATGCAACATGGGGGAATACCACCTTTTTTTAAATTCTTGGGCATAATTTCTGTTATAACAGAAATATAGATTAACCCATTTCCAAATATCTCTCTTGCTCAATATCCTGCATTTTTCTGTGTCTCATAGAATTAAATATCTATGTAGTATTTCAAATCTAATTAGAAAGAATAGTTAATGCAAATGTGCAATGTCTCTGTCAATATTTTGTAGGGATAGTTGAGGTTTTCCACATTTATAGAAATCTAGACATTATTAAATATCTTCAAAAAGTAAATGTAAAACCTCTTGATTTTTCCAAGTTTCTTTCAGAAAGCTTCAAGTCCTTTTGACCCCAAAGTCTTCTCTGGGCCCTGCCACACAGTCATATAATCCAGAATATCAAGGCAGAAAATCCCACAATATCTGTTTTGAACTGGGTTATCTGAGTCCACGCTGCCATATACAGGCCCTTCTCAAAAAATTACCATATAGTGCTAAAGTTCATTGTTTTCCATAATGTAATGATAACAATTAAACTTTCATATATTGCACACCAACTGAAATATTTCAGGTCTTTTTTTGGCCTACAGCTCCTGAAAACCCAAAAATACTGTCTCAAAAATTAGCATATTTGGTCGGATGGAATATGCTAATTTTTTGAGATATGTATGCCAAAATCATCAGTATTAAAACAAAAAAAGACCTGAAATATTTCAGTTGGTGTGCAATGAATTGAAAATATATGAAAATCTTAATTTTATCATTACATTATGGAAAATAATGAACTTTAGCACTATATGCTAATTTTTTTGAGAAGGACCTGTATATTCAAAGCAGATAATGTGGGATTTTATTCAGCTGTGTTGAATTTTTCTCAGCCAGAGCTTGGAAAAATTACTTTTTAAGACTTAACTTCCCCTGCAGTGTAATACAGTGTTTCTCAAACTGTGCTCCTCCCAGAAACCCTAGCTGGTTTAGTAGCTGTTAGGAATTGTGGGAACTGAAGTACAGTTTGAGAAACGCTGATATAGCCAATCACTATGCTGCCTGGGGGAATTTTGGAGTCATAATCTTCAAATGGTAGCTTTTCCAAATTCTGCTTTCAGCCCTCAAAAATCATCTTGTCTTTTCTTCCACAGTTGATGATGGCAGCAGCACAAGATATATTGAGGAAGACGGGAGGGGAAGGAAGCTGGTTTTCCTTTTGCCCTTCTTTCCCCATCATCCTCACATTTTTATAGGAGCATATAGGAGCATTGGGTGCATGATGGAGAATTGTGTATGAGAGATATCTACAATTACACAGTCTATGCATCTTGATGTGTTGCTATTCAAGAGTGATGAAAGAGGGAGAACTAGGGATGGAAATAATATTATATATATTCACTTCCCAGTTGGAAATAGGATTTCCCGACAATAAAATAGGAATAATACTGGTAACGGAGCATTGACATTTTTGTACACTATTGTGAACAGAACACCCACCTTTTTTACACATAAAATTATCTATAACACATTGGAACACTCAAATATGGAAATAACAGTGTGTAAAGTATTTGTATTCTCTTGCAGCAGGGAGATTTTTTCTCCATGCAGGTGAGGGAAAAACAATTGAAGAGTTACAACACATTATTGTTGTGTGCCTTCATGTTGTGTCTGACATATGTCAGCCATAGAACAATGCTATCTTGGCAATATTTCCCTTCCTCTAAGGGTAACAAAGTGAGCCAACATGCTATAGAGGTTTGAGCATAGTACTGGGACACCGGAAGACCAAGGTTTGACTCTCCACAGACAAACCTTCGGGTAACACTCTCTCTGCCCCAGAAGAAGGCATTGACAATCATACCCAAAACAAATTTTGCCAAGAGAACCTCGTGATATGTTTATGGTTGTAATACATTAAGAATAGTTTGGAAGTACCTAGCAAAGCCAACAGACTGTGACTTGACCAAGTGGATTTCCATGGCTGAGTGGGGATTAAAACCCCACTCAGCCATGGAATCTCAACTTATTATCCCATTCATCTTTTGCAGGAGCTTACTTTATTCTTCTTTGCCTAGGAACCCTGATAATATTATTCTCACCTGCTGCTTGCACGTGAGGAAATGTGAAAGTATGCCAAGACTCTTTAGTGTGGCTTCAGACAGAAGTGATTGATGGCCCAAACAACAGGCATGTTTCATCTCAAAATGGTTGCATAAGCCTCCTCTTTCATTAACGTCTAGATCAGAAGTTTCCAGACTTCTCATGCTGGTGATAGACATTTTAGACATGCATCCTTTTGTGACATGGCAATTCAGTTTTACTAGCAAATGGGAAGTTAAACCATCCTCTTAAAAGAGTTTCATACTATATATATAACATATAACATATATTACTTGTGTGTGTGTGTGTGTGTGTGTTTCATATAATCCTTACAATATACAGTATGTGATATTTGGATATTTTTCCCTTTCCATTTCTTATGTATTACAGTGGATTCTTGCACTGTGGGGTTAATAATCTGCCTTTGGGCAGCAGATGTAAATTGTACCTTTGGATTTGACTGGATTGACACTTTGGACTTGACTGGACTGACAATGTGTTCCGCTTGATGGCTTTAATCAATTAATGTTGTATGTAGTGGTTTTTAATGTAATGTTTTTTTTAATGTTTTTAATGCTTTTTAATGATGTTGATTATATGGTGTATTTTTAAATTGTATTGCGGTGGTGCGGCCTGTAGTGCTGCAAATGTAAGCCGTGCTGAGTCCCCCTGTGGGGGTGAGAAGCTACGGGGTACAAATACCATAAATAGTGATAAATAATAATAATCATTGTCAACATATTTTCTTTTTACTGGTAAATTAGAAACTTATGCACTGTCGTGGTAATTACTGTAACTCAATGAACACATTGTGCAAATGATAAAAGGAATAGCAGTTATACCTACACTTGAGCAGCACTAGCTCCCCACTACTGTAGGGATTAAACATCTCTGGAGGTTTTTGAACAGAGGCTGTGGATGGCCACTCATGGGTGCTTTGACTGTGTTTTTCTGCCTGGTTGAAGGTGTTTGAGCTAGATGCCCTCTGGAGGTCTCTTCTAACTTTGGGGAAGTATAGACTGCCTGGGAGTCCAGTGGAGCTTCCTCCTATGGAAATTTTCAAACTGAGGCTAGATGTTGGGGGGACTTCGACTGTGTCTCTCTGCCTGGCTGAAGGGGGTTGGAGTGGATGGTCTTTGAGGATCCCTTCTAAATATTTGTTTCTCTTCTCAGCATGGGCCCTTTCCCTGAGGCGGGGGAGAGCATTTTTCACACAATTAACCTTGGGGCTTCAGGCAAGACACCAGTGTCTCAACACACAGTTTGGAAAGCTCTGTTTCAGGGGCAGCTAACTCCAATTTTCTGTCGTTCTGTTTGATACAGAACCTGATGTTGCTTCCAGTGATGCCACCAATATGCAGTGCAGCCTTCAGAGAGATGGAGACATCTGTATTATCAATGGCAAGAAATGGTGGAGCAGCGGTAAGTAAAAACATTTCCCATTGCAAAAAGGATTTGATTCTATTCTTCCCGTAGGTTTACATTCGCTTCACGAATGCTAGAAAGATAGACTTTTGAGAGCATATGTTTTGTTTGAACAACGCTTACAAACCTGAAGTTCCAATTTCAACGTTTATTTCACTCATGTACTAGCACACATGTGACTTAAATATAGAATCTTCTATTTTAACTGGATCCTGACCTCAGTTTATGTCAACCATTCTAAAAATAATGGAGAAGGGTTTATGAATCTTATTATATATCCCGTGTCTTTTGGATGTAAATAAATCCAATAACTGTTGGAATATAATTTATGTGTATTTTTAAAGAATGCTTATAAATGTCTCAAAAGCTGTTTGAAAAACCTGTTTTATTTAGATGCAGTGTTTATGTTTTATACTGCTTAATATAAACAAATTCTGAACAGTTTACATCAAGCAGGTTATTTCATTTCCTGCCTTTCCCCAAACATTGAGATTCAAAAGAGCTTACAAATTTTAAGCAAAAATGATTAAAATACATACAAAAATAGCAGTAAAACATATAAAAGTTATTTTTTAAATGCAGGTAAACAATTCATAGAGTTAAGAGACAGTATAAAAGATACAATACAAATCTTGTTCGAACATTATACATTAACATTACTGCGTATTCAGTGACAGTAACATATAATTATGAAAAATCTGGAATGATATCTTGTTAACTTCCCAAATGGCAGAATACAATTCCTTGGTTTTTATGAATCGCAAAGTCTGCAACTGTGTTATCATTTATTTGAAAATAATCCCAATTGAATTCACTGGGATGTCTGTATGGATGCAGAAACATTGTTCCATCCATCCCAATCTCATCTGTTTTGTCTACTGGATCTGCTTTTGAGGGGTGTGGGGCAGGGAATAAATGCAGCCTACTTGATTTGAAGGATTGATAAATCTAGGCTTTGGTTTGTCATGATATCCCAATATCCTTTAAGTAGTACATAGAGATGCCTACAGATGTATTATTATCACATAGAGCAGGGATAGGCAAGCTTCAGCCCTCCAGGTGTTTTGGACTTAACTCCCAGAATCCCTAACAATTGGTAGGCTGTTAGGAATTAAGGAAGTTGAAGTGCAAAATACCTGGAGGGCTGAATTTTGCCCATTCCTGATAAAGAGTATACTTTGGAATGGCCTGCCAGAAGATATTTGACCACTGAATGAGCTGTCAAAATGCAAAACAGAATTAGACTTATCTGTTCTGGCAGGCCTACCCAGTCAAATTTAAATAATGAATATGAACTTTAGTATTGGTGTTTTCATCTTTATCCCATGCATTTTAATGTACATATTTTAATGGCATAGTGTTTTATCTCTGCGTCCAACTCTGTTGTATGTGGCCTTGAGCCATGTGGGGAGGTACATAACAACTAAAATTTATTCTTATATTGTGTTGTCGAAGGCTTTGATGGCTGGAATCACTAGGTTTCTGTGAGTTTTCCGTACTGTATGGCCATGTTCCAGAATCATTCTCTCCTGATGTTTCACCCACATCTAAGGCAGGTATCCTAAGGCCTCACAACCTCTGAGGATGCCTGCTATAAATGTGGATGAAAAGTCAGGAGAGAATGCTTCTGGAACATGGTAATACAGCCCAGAAAACTCCCAGCAACCTATTATATTGTTGTTACATATTGGAACATACCTCTGACATGAAGACTGTTGCAGGTTCAATCCCTGAAATCTTCAGATCAGACTAGAAAAGCCAGGATGTCTGGGCAGAAAAAAAGCCCATGGCAATGGGAAATCTGCATTATTTCATTCAGACATGGGAAAATGAAGCATTTTCAAAGTTGTCTTCCTATAAGCTGAGTTTATGTGTTTTTGAGTATTTTTGATTATTTGTGTAGTCACAAGGAATACTTTTGCTAAAATTCTGCAAAACTATATTTCCAAAAAATATGTTTTTTAAAGCATATTATGTGTTTTTATACTGATATTATTTCCTGCAAAATTCAATGGCATTGGCTTGCAGGCATGAAAGAAAACAGAGCATGAGGTTGCTAAGCAATTGAGTACATTTTTCTACAAAAGAACCAAAATCAAACATAGTACTAAGGTGATAATGTGCAAGTGATGCAAATTAAAAAGGTTGTTAAACAAATGCAACATGGGATTACATTTAATCAACAAAGCTAAAATTATAGTAAAACTATGCTCGGAGTGCAACAGCTAAAATCAGAAGCAAATATTAAAATAGCAGCAATTTGAAAATTATTGTAACAGCAGTTAAAATATTCTCAAGAGTCCTTGAATTGTTCACTGTACTCCCTCCTGCCCAGTTAATAAAAGCATTTTGAATTCCTGATTTTCAGCTACATAAAATTTTAATCAAAAGAAAATTAAGAAAAAGCTGAAGCTTGATAAGTTAAAATGGGCATGTTTGAATCAAAGTCCTTAAAAAACTAGTTTCTTTAAAGGAAACTAGGAGAGTTAGATATTAAAAAGATTAATTTAATTGTTCCTCTTTCAGTTTGATATATGTTGTCTTCTGGGCTAAATTCTGCAGTTAATCCCATTAGAATAGATGGGGATTTATATTACCCAAGCTTCCACACTGCATACTTGTGAACAGTTTGATCTCAGTTTAAACATAATGACTCCTTCCTATAGAATTCTGGAATGTGTGATTCATTGAAGCACTTCTGCTAAAATACTAGTTATCTGGCTGAGAAGTCTAAGCACAGTCGCAAACTACAAATCCCAAGATTACATAAAGTGGGATCTAATTGTTAAGAATTGTGCATCATGGAGATCTCTTTGATTGCATATCTACTGCAGTAAAAAGAAGCACAGTACATACATTCAGAACTACCCAGCAGTAAAAAGTGGAGGCAAGCCTCACCACAATCATTGTAATCCTTTGTAAATACATGTTTGTGTCAAGAACCTTGGATTTTGTGATTATGGCTGGGAGAGGGAGGTCGCATGACATACTTATTTAAAGGGTTTATTTCTCAAGGTTCCTGAAATTATTTGCTCCCTCTTTCTGACTTCTTCCAAGTAAAATGGGATTCCAAATTAACCTTTGCAAGGAAGGAAAAAACCTCTCTGTTTTATTTAAGTTGGGTGATAACTTTGCTCTCTATCTTAGTTACCTCCAGATTGGATTACTGCAATGTACTCTACGTGGGGCTGCTTTTGAAGACAGCCAGGAAATTGCAATTGGTACAAAACTCGGTGGCCAGGTTGCTAACAGGAGCGAATTATAGGGCTCCACTGCAGGGCCGTAGACAGGATTTTGATTCAGGAGGGGCTGAGTTTGATTTGGGAGGGGCTGAGTCTGAGTGAGAGAGGGTCTACCCTAGCAAACCTTTTGTATTGTTATCCCAATACCCCCATGCATAGGGGAAATATTGAGCATGGTGATCAGATCATGATATGAATACACATAACAGTTTAAATAATGTACCAGTAAGGCCTTCCAACCTGATAATTGGGGGCTGAAGCCCCCAAGCCCCAGCTATATGCCTGCTCCACTGGCTGTCAATAAGTTTCTGGTCACAATTTAAGGTGCAGGTTATTACCTACAAAGCCTTAAATAGTTCAGGTCCAGCTTATCTTCACGGTTCAGGTCCAGTTTATCTGTCACCCCCAGACTATAATTTAATACTGGGCTCTTGCACTTTATTGTTATCTCTACCCTTGCAGTGTATTCTACTAATTGATCTGCTCATCTAGCCCTTATCAAGCCTCTAGTCTTGCATCTTACTATCAGCCCCATCCTGGTAGTTGTATTACACAAGCCCTTGCCTCGCCCTTTAGTTTTGAACATGTCCGCTGTGCTTGGCTACTTATTTTTTTATTATGATGGTTATGTTTTTATGATGTTTTTACATATGGTCTGAGTCCCTCTACGGAGGTGAGAAGATTGGGGTACAAAATATTTAAATAAATATATTTTATTATTCTATGTTTCAACTGTGTTTGACTGGGCTTGGTCCCCATGTAAACCGCCCCAAGTCCCTTCAGGGAGATGGTGGTGGGATCGAAAAATAAAGCTGTTGTTGTCATTATTATGATCTTCATTGGCAAGCTCAAACTTTAGTTACTTCAGGCACTAAAGTTGCAAAGGAGTCATGCGCTTTGTATCTTGCTCTCTGATCTAAATAAAACCCATTTGGCTAGTTTGTGTGTTTCCTTTTTCATTCCAGTCCCAAGGACAAACCAATAACAGAGGAAGAAAGGAATCTGGGGGAAGGGGATAGTTTTTATAGCCATTTTTTCTCTCTCTCAGAAGAAAATCCAGACATGCCCGGTCCTCCTCCTTTTTCCTAGAAATCCTTGAGTGGATCAGATAAAACAGCATCCTCTTTTCTGACCCAGGCTTCCATAAAAAAAATGTCAAAGGAAGAACAATAGTTTTTGAACACTTCTGAATACCCTTTCCCCTGATTTAAGCACATCCCGAAATACATTACTTGAAATAAAATATTTGCTCTATTTGTAAGTTAGGTTGTATAAACTAGCTTGTATTCATGAGAAGGCACAACTAGCTAGGAAAAAACCAGTAATGCTTCATATGTTGGAAGGTAGGAAGCCCTGAAGAACCTGTGCAGGGCTGTTGATGATAGCATGACTTGGAAGTCTGCCATTCACAAGGTCACCATAAGTTAATGGCAGTTAACAACAGAGGAATTATTCCCAAATTATTATGCAGCAAGTAATCAAAACAGTAATCTATCTCTGCATTTTCCGAAATGGTTGAAGCCCCAGTTGTTGGTAAACTGCAGATGTTGCTAAACTTCAAATTCCATCATCCCTGACCATCATGGCTAGTGGTCAAAGGTATTGAGATGTCCAGCAACAGGCTGCCCATTTTCTAAATAATAAGGCTGCTTGTTTGTTCTGCTGACTCTTCATAGCTCATGGGAATCTCTTCAGGTGGTGTGTTTTGTTGTCTTCTCCAGTAACCATAACGTTTTGCCAGTTTCACCATATGCATTTTGAGGGACGCTCCCATAAAAAAATACAGGAGTGGGTTCAGGCAGCTATGAAACAAAGCAATGCTGCTGGTTACTTCAAATGCCACATCCATGGCTTTACTTGCCTTGCAGTTTGTGATCAGGGGGTAAATGACGTCTATGGCTCTCCAAAGTTTGATCACATTGTAGGGCAGCTGGGTGACAATAAAGACGGAAACAACTGCTGCAAGAACTTTCAGAGGCTGAGACCTTTTAACACTGGGACTCTTGAAGAGAGCCCTGGCCACAGCAGAATAGCAGCCCAGCATGATTAAAAATGGCAGCACAAAACCTAGGACCATCTCTCCTGCTTCAATTGTTACTTTAATTATTTTGGCCAGACTCTCTGGAAATTTAGGAATACATGCAGTCGTGCCATGAAACTCCTTGACTTGGTTGAAAATGAGATCAGGAAGGCAAAGAAATGTACCCGCCACCCAGACAAAGAAACAGATCTTACTGCATAGTTTTGTGGTTCTTTGTTGACCTGGGGATTTGACGATGGCATTGTACCTATCCACACTGATCCAGGCCAGAAACTGCATGCTGACACTGAAGGTCATGGTGTAGATGGCAGTGGTGATTTTGCATAATGGGGTACCAAACACCCATCCATGAACAGCATTCGTAGCCCAAAATGGAAGAGTAAAAAGCAGTAATAAATCAGCAATTGCCAAATGCATTATGTATACGTCGGTCCTGGTCTTTAGCTTCTTGATGTAGGCATAGATTGCGATCACAAGCAAATTCCCAGGAAGTCCAATAAGAAAAGCAATGGAATAAAAAGCTGGTAGGAAAGACTTGTTGAATGTTCTCACCTCTTCTTTGAGGCAAAGCATTTCATGTAAGGCATAGTCCACAGTATCATTAGATTCATCATAATAAGAGTCGTAATATAGTTCAGAAGAGTTTGTAGAGGATTCCATGGAAGAAGCTGGCAGATGATACAAAAGGTCACTGTTATTTGTATTGTGAAACATTTATGAGCATGTTTACCATGAGTAAAGAAGGCATTCCAGATAATTTGAATGTGAGACTCTAGATCAAGGCTGTCCAACTGGCGGCCCTGAACCGGATCCGGCCCCCCAGCCTTTTGGACACGGCCCCTGCTATGCCCCCAGCCGCCATTTTTAATTTAAAAAAAAAATTCTAAATTTTATAAATAAAAAAATGGCGTCTGGGGGGGGGGAGGCGGGGCAGGGAGGAGGAAGAGAGCTAGCTCCTCCTCCCTGCACCGCCCCCTCCGTCCCTCTCTCCACGCCGAAAAGGAGGAGTAGGCGGCGCCAAGGGCAGCGCGTCACACCAGGCCTGTGACGCGCTGCCCTTGGCGCCACCTTCTGCCCTTTTTCGGCGGCTCCCCCGCCCTAGGAAGGGTGGGGCCGCCGAGGAGTAAGGGCGGCACCAAGGGCAGCGCGTCACGCCAGGCCTGTGACGCGCGCTGCCCCTTTTCGGCGGCTCCCTGCTCTAGGAAGGGTGGGGGCGCCGGAGCCGCCTTCTGCCGCTGCCCTTTTCTTTCGGCTACCCCGCCCCTAGGAAGGGTGGGGGCGCGAAAAGGAGGAGTAGGCAGCGCCAAGGGCAGCGCGTCACGCCAGGCCTGTGACACGCTGCCCTTGGCGCTGCCTTCTGCCACTCCTCCTCCCCTGCCCTAGGAAGGCCTTCCCCTTGGCGCCGCCTTCTGCTCTCCCTCCTCCTCTTTCCGTGGCGCCACGGGACAGCCTCCTCTTCCTCCTCTTTCCTGGAAAGAGGAGGAGGAGGAGGAGGGAGAATGACAGCTTTAGGAGAGGGGCGGGGCCTGGGCTGGGGGGCGGGGCCTGGGGCGGGGCCGAGCGGCCCCCGAGGTCATCAGTGACCTCTATTCCGGCCCTGGACCCGGTAGAAGTTGGACAGCCCTGCTCTAGACCAATGTTTCCCAACCTTTTTTTGAGCCGCGGCACACTTTTAATATTAAAAAAATCCGGGGGCACACCACCAACCAGAATGACACAAAATGACACTCTAACACAGTAAAGAATGGCTGGGGATGGTGGCCTGTTGGGAGCAGCTGCTGGAAGTGCTGAAGCCAGGGGGGGGGAGGAGCCAGGCCAGGCCATGCCCTCCCCCACTCCTTTCCCCGCTTCAGCTCTCCCACAGCTTCTCCAGCCTTGAGGGGGCAGTGTCAAGCCAGCGGTGGCAGAGCCAGCACAATGCTGGCTTGGCACTGTCCCCTCAAGGCTGGAGTAGCTGCTGGGAGAGCTGAAGCCAGGGAGGGGGCGGAGCCAGGCCGCACCATGCCCTGCCCCTCCCCTCCCCTCCCCCCGGCTTCAGCTCTCCCACAGCTTCTCCAGCCTTGAGGGGGCAGTGTGAGCGAGGTGCGGGAGTCATGGCGGGAGTCATGGCGGATTGGAGGCTGGCTGGGGAAACTGCCGAAGGAGGCTGCGCCCCAGCCCCTTGTTTTTCTTCGCCGCCGGCCGGGCCTTCCTTCTCCTCCCCCAAACAGCAGGAGTTCGGCAGGAGGAGGGGGGAAGGAAGGGGGGCAGAGAGCTTTTCTCACGGCACAGCAGGAGGTCCGTCACGGCACACTACTGTGCCGTGTCACAGTGGTTGGGAAACACTGCTCTAGACAAATATAAATGTATTTGAATAATGTACCTTTTCTGCATGTCAGGCAAAACACGATGAAATAATGAATACACAGCTGCTGTCAAAAATGTGAACTGCGGCAGAGTGATCCAGAACACAGTGATCCCATCCTTTGTTCCTTCATACGTTTTGAACTTCAGCCTCCCAAATGAAGGTGGCTAGGGCTTATGGTAAGTTAAAGTTCAAAACACTTGGAGAAACAAAGTGTGGGAACTATTGACCTAGAGCAACTGGGAGAGGGGCTGGATGGAAAAGAGGGTGGTTTGCCAAGGGATCCTTGATCCCTGCCCCAGGCCTACCATATTAGTTGAGTAGACCCCTGCACAAATATGGGTTCCTGTATAGGGCAGTGCTGGCACTTCCAACATAATGCTCCATTAAGGAACCATAATCCCTTTGGCTGCATTCAAGTATTGAAATGAAATCTGCACTAACTGAGATTTTTAGAGGAATTTGTCTAAATGCTGCGTTTACAAGATTGCGAACATTTAGCATTGTATGCACATCTTTTAAATAGCAGCCTGCAGATGTGAGTGAAAAGGTCCTTTCTTGAGCCAATTATGTTATTACAGATTAAAGACTGCTATTTTGTATGGTGCCTCCTACATCTGATTTGGTCAATATGAAAATGATATTATTGAACAACATTCCCAAACTTCTTTGATTTCCAAAGGCCAGGATTTCAAGAGCTATATTTGATCTATGGGGATTTCCCAGCCTTCCCTTTACTCTCTCCCAATGAAAATATTAATGGTTACAGGGAAGGACACTTTGGGTTCTTCCTGTCCCCACAAATGTGCAAGGTGGTCTCTGGAAGTTGAAGTATTTGTTGCTGTCTTTCTCAAGGAGGGGGTTCTTTTGCTTTAAAAAAAAATCCAAACAATGGTTGGCATCCTGTTTGGGACATATGCATGTTGAAGTTTCCCTTATACATGAGAATCTTTTTGTGTTCCTTCCTCTGCAGAGCCTGATCTCCCCTCCTCTTCAGCTTACTGAACAGTCTGTGACACACCCTCCTTTGCAAGCACTGCCATTCCCTGCTTTGTGGGGAGTAGAAAGGATTACAGAAGTGCTTCCTCTTAGCGCAGTGGTTCTCATCCTGTGGGTCCCCAGATGTTTTGGCCTTCAATTTTCAGAAATCCCAACAGCTAATGAATTGGCTGGGATTTCTGGGAGTTGTAGGCCAAAACACCTGAGGACCCACAAGTTGAGAACCACTGCCTTAGCCTGATGCAAAAATGACGATATCAGCACTAAGTACTGTCATTTGCAGGCCCTCTTGATCCCAGCCAGATACATGAAGCAGGTAGTAGCAGTGGGGTGGGGGCATCAGATGTTTTCAGTAAGTCAAAGCTTCAGCTTAATGCAGGTCTGCATGCAAATCTACTATGCAGGTACAGCTTTTAATATAAGCAATTTTTTTTTTAAAAAACCATGAATGTTGGAGGTTGATTATAATCTGCAAATTTCTGCTTGCAGAGTATTCGTGGTTTATCCAATTTTTGCACCGCAGCCTAAGGAATGTATTTATCTCGCCAGTAGGGAGGTAAATAAGGAATGTAAACACAACTCATTCTCAACAGGAGAAAAGCTGGAAATGGCATCTAGCCATCCTAATTCCTTCACCAAAAAGATCCAGAATACATCTAGCAACTATTGGTCTTACTAATTATAAAGGCTGATGTTGCAAGACAGTCTGGTAATAATTAACAAAGTAGAAATGAAAAACAAGAGCCTATCCAAATAATTAGTCAAATAGTTTGAAATTATTTTCAAAATGCTTGACATTGATTTGCTTTGGTTGGAGCTTTGAAAGTATGTGAAACCTTTTGCTGCAAATTCAAGGACTTTTCTGGTCTTGCCACCTCTGCCCATCTCTTAAACAGAATAATTAGTGGGCAGATTTGACTGCCACAAAATTTAAAAAACCCCAATTAAAACAAAATAAGAAGGGTGTCCACCCACAAAATAGGCAGCCTTTATCTACCCTTCCACTCAAATAAAAAAGTGAGGGAACAACCAATGTGTGTGTATTAAAAGTATGTTCCATATTCAAAAGGAAAGTTAGTAATCCAACAAGGTTGAGATCACCCAACGAGCTGGTTTTTGCAAGGGTGATACACCTCATTGCGCCCAATGATAACACTGACACAAACAAAGGTTGGATGAAAATGGCCACAACTCGTTTATTAAACAGAACAAAGGGTTGGCGGCCACGCAAGGGTCCAGGATCAGGGTAGTACAGGCCCCGCGAATGTCCAAAGGCACTTGCAAGCCTGGGTGCGAGCGCCCAATGCCTCTCCACGGAACTCGGCACCCCAGGGGGCCAGGGCGTTATCCCCCTACCAACCAAGGGGCGATAAGCCATCCTGATCCAGGGCCCTGCCACCTGCCAACGCGGAGTTGCGACAAGGAATATGGTAACACATACTTAACCAAGTAACAAACAACTGGAGTAAATGCAATATGAACATGAATAAGCCATGTACCATGTAGGGAGGGAGGGAGGAAAAACCGAATAGGCCCCTGCAGTGCTGGGGGCAGTCCCAGGCAGCCTTTTATATGCTGCCTGGGCGGAGAGAAGGGGCCAGCTAGCCATGTGGAGGGGAGAGGCGTGGCCGACCCCCCTCATTGGCTAGCTGGCCCTGGCGGCGGGAATCTGGGTGCCGCCCCAGGGGTCTCTGGGAAGGAGAAGCCCCTGACCTCCCAAGATGGCGACGAGGACAGCCCTACCCCGCAAAAAAGGGTTGGCCGGTAAGTCGGCCATGCCCATTGCGTGTGCAAGGGTGATACACCTCGCGCCCAATGATAACACTGACACAAAGGTTGGATGAAAATGGCCACAACTCGTTTATTAAACAGAACAAAGGGTTGGCGGCCACGCAAGGGTCCAGGATCAGGGTAGTACAGGCCCCCGCGAATGTCCAAAGGCACTTGCAAGCCTGGGTGCGAGCGGCCCAATGCCTCTCCACGGAACTCGGCACCCCAGGGGCCAGGGCGTTATCCCCTACCAACCAAGGGCGATAAGCCATCCTGATCCAGGGCCCTGCCACCTGCCACAAAAAGGGGGAAGTAAGGAGGCAGCCTTACACCCCCTTTTCGCCAACCCAAACTCCTATCCTCCATAACCAGAACTGTTGCTTGGTAGCCGCCCGGTGCCACATGCAGATCTCTGTGAGATATCCATCGCTACTGAGCCGCTGCTCCATGGCCCCGCCAGTCTCTGTCCCGGTGCTTACAATGCGTGCCGGCCCTCCCGTGGGAGGCGTAGCCAGTCCACAGCTCGAATTGCAGTTGCGCGACACCCGGAAACTTCGCCCCGTCCACAGGGGCCACGGCAGCAGCTTCCGTTGGTGACAGGCAGCCACCAATTCTGGCCCGCCGGGGCCACGGCAACAGCCTGGATGCTCCCTCCAGTAAGCCGTTGTTTCCTGAAGCCAGGCCAGAGTGACAAGCAGCCACTGGTCTCCGTCCACAGGGGCAACTGCAACAGCCTGGATGCTCCCTCAGGTGAGCTACTGCTGCGTGAAGCTGGGCCAAAGTGACAAGCCGCCCCTGGTCCCCGTCCGCAGGGGCAACGGCAACAGCCTGGATGCTCCCTCCGGTGAGCCACTGCTGCATGAAGCTGGGCCGGTGACAAGCAGCCACTGGTCCCCGTCCACAGGGGGGCAACGGCAACAGCCTGGCTGCTCCCTCCGGTGAGCCACTGCTACCAGAAGCCGGGCCAAAGATACAAGCAGCCACTGATCCCCGTACACCGGGGAAACGGCGACAGCCTGGATGCTCCCTCCAGTGAGCCACTGCTGCCTGAAGCTGGGCCAGAGTGACAAGCAGCCACTGGTCCCCGACCACAGGGGCAATGGCAACAGCCTGGATGCTCCCTCCGGTGAGCCACTGCTGCATGAAGCTGGGTCAAAGTGACAAGCAGCCACTGGTCCCCATCCACAGGGGCAACGGCATCACCTGGATGCTCCTTCCAGTGAGACCCTGCTACCAGAAGCCGGGCCAAAGAGACAAGCAGCCACTGGTCCCCGTCCACAGGGGCAACGGCAACGGCCTGGATGCTCCCTCCAGTGAGCCGCTGCTGCATGAAGCCGGGCCAATGTGACAGGCAGCCACTGGTCCCCGTCCCCAGGGGCAACAGCCTGGATGCTCCCCAAGTGAGCCGCTGTTGCCTGAAGCCAGGCCGAATCTCGCCCATGAGGCTCCAACCTCCTGGCGCCACTGACTGCTTGTCCTGCCTTCCTCTCAGGTCCTGGCAGCCTGGCTCCTCCTTGCAGCTGAGCCACGCCCACTCCAAGCACGTGGGTCCCGGTACCCCTTTACGTCCTGCCCATGGCCCTGCGAGAGAAAGAAAAAGAACCAACGGCAGCCTGTGCACCTCGAGGAGGAGGCCCGGTCTTGCAGGTAAACACTGATGATACAAATGGCCCGAGGCTAGAAACGCCAAACGGGAACCCCACCAGCATCAGCCAAAGACGCTGCCCCAATCCTGAAGGAGTGCCCTCCGTATGTTATGCAGTAGGCCCAGCACATGACTGAGGGCTCTGTGGAACAGCCATTAACTGGCCTCTGGGGGGGAGGTTCCATCAAGATGCACAGATGAGCAGCTTGGGGAGGTGTCCCCGGGGCTGAGGGACCCGGCCAGTATCCACTGGGCACCGTTGAACTTGCTCAAGGCCTAGAATGGGCAGGGAGGCAACCTACCCCCCATATGCCACCATGGACTTATGGAGCCTGTAAGATCTGGAGCTCCCATGGATAATTGCATAGTTGAGCTGCTGGGCTCTACCCGCGGAATCCGCCTGGATTTTGGCCACAACCTCCCCTGGACGCATGGGCCCCAATGAAATATTAGAGAAGGCCGGAGAGAAAACTCTACCTTGTAATGGGATATGCATATCCTCTTAGAGAGTTGCCTTAAGCTGCTGGAGGGGGGCGGTGCTATCCTGCTGTCTGGGAGACTGTTTCTTCCAACTCCTCACAAACTTTGTGCTCCTATGCAACTGGTGAGGATCCTCACGGGCTGCCGCTTTGCTGTCCGGTAGGCTTTGAAGGTAGCTGCCGCGATGGATTGCATCCGTTCTAACCAGGCCTCCCGTTCCCAGTGGTCCAAGTTCTGGCTGGCACTTTTCGGGCAGGATGTCTGCGTCTGGAGCTAGGAACAGAGAACCTGCCTTCCCTGTAGGAAGGGCCATACACCTACCATTTCATTGTTTACACCTGGAACGTTCACGCCTGCCTGAGACGGAAATGTTAGTCTGCGCACAATACCAAGGCGAGTCGCCTAGTGAACCCTGAGGCCCTGGCAAACTTGAATGCCTGCCTATTTGCTCTGCAGCAAAACTGAGCAGGCAAACATGGGTGGGAGTACAGGGAGTTCCCTGAAATTGACCTACCTCCTGGCCACGGACGGCCCAGGGTGTGCCCGTAGGTCAGCTGACCTGGCTGCCGGTACCGAGGCACTCACCGTAGAGGAACCCATGAGTTCCCCACTGACAATGGAAGTGGGGGTTCCAAGTCTTCTCCTGCACTAGATGGGCGACAAAATACTGGCCATGGCCTGGCGTATTAAGCATCTGTGTGCACCCAACGCTGCCCTGCCTGCCCCCTAGCCGGCAAAAACCGTTAATGTAGAAGCAAACCACGGCAATGGCTTCACATGGTCCTGCTTGCTTCTGATGATTAGCTGGCCCAGCTGGAGGGGACCATGCCCCCCCCCCCCCCCACAAAAGGGGGTGGTCATACGCATCTATGCATGCCGCCGCCTCTTCCCTATGTCGTTGGCCCGGAACGAGATCTCTGTAGGAAACGTAATACCTCTTATGTAGAAATGGCCTGTGCTGGCCGTGAGGCAGACGCTCTCTGGCTGGCTCTCCTGTTGACTTCCTTGTAAACTGTCCTGGTTGAATGCAGGGGGACTGTATCGGGGGAAGATTTGAGCTGCCCGATGCAGTGCTACAAGGGGGGTCAGTAATGACAATCCTCGGGACATCAGACAGGGTCCCCCAGGACACCTAACAGGCAAGGACCCTGAATCCGCCATGGGGGCAGGCACTGCTCAATGGCGACTGCCTCCTGGGATGAAAGTAAATGGTAAATAAAGGTCAGCAACAGGCTACACGATGGTCGAGAGCCCGCCTGGACCCAGGCAGGCCTCGAACTCATTACCTGGTCAGTAGCAATCTAATGCAGCTGACACCCCGCCAGCTGCGCCGCAATCCCGGTGAAACCATGTTAGGAGAGCTGCCTGACCATAAATACCATTTGCAGTGGCACTCACTGCCTTGGGGTGTCATGGAAGCTCC
Organism: Anolis apletophallus; assembly: GCA_030556195.1. Taxonomy (NCBI): domain Eukaryota; kingdom Metazoa; phylum Chordata; class Lepidosauria; order Squamata; family Anolidae; genus Anolis; species Anolis apletophallus. The sequence continues at coordinate 66,532,473 of JARBWK010000008.1, read as the reverse complement.
CTCCTGCGGGCAGTAGTTGTTTCCTTGGCTTCCTGTCTGGCCGACCTCTGGTTGCGCTTTCGCGTGGAGCCGAGCTCGAAGACACCTGTAACACAGAACTGCAACTGGACCATAACAGTTAGCACCACCGCACAAGCGAAGTGGGTGTCCTGGAGGGAAATCCCACCAGCAGGATATGGGAGGAACAGCCTGACGAAGGGGTGGCCAGGTCTCTCACATCGGAGGTACCACTGGAGGCAAAAGCAGCCTGCACCAGTGGGGGGTGCTCCACCCTAAGAGGGGGGGGGGCTGCACAGGGGAGACATTCCATGCAATGGACACCCATCATGAAAGGGTGGACACACAGGGGCTGACTGATGGCAGCCATGGCGACCTACACCGGCAGGTGGTGCCCCCACTGGGAAGGGATGGCATGAACAGTAGGAACTCAATGCCAAGTGCACACAACATGTGAAACTGACACTCGGAGGCTATGTACTAGCCGCAATGGCAGCCTGTACCAGCAGGGGGTGCCCACCCAAGGGGGGTGGCAAGAACAGTAGCAACACGCTATGCCACGTACACACAACATGTGTGATAGACTCTCAGGGGCTATGAACTAGCCGCAATGGTAGCCTACACCCGCAAGGGGGGCCCCACCTAAGGAGGGGTGGCATGAACAGTATAAACACTCAATGAAAGGATGCCGGAAAGAGACAGCGTTGTCCCTAGACACCTCCCTGGACGTGGCTGGCATGACTGCTGGCGCGCCATAACCAACCCACTGGAGCGGTACCTGTTGGTCTACTCGCATGTGCGGATGACCGAACTGCCAGGTCAGCAGAAACTGGAGCAAACCGTGAAAGTTCGCCTAGCTCCCCAGAATATGACCCTGCGACCTCTGGGTCAGCAAGTTCAGCAGCTCGGTACTGTATTTCACTGCACCACCAGGGCCTTAAACTGGGGAAGCAGAGAGCAGGGAAGCCCTGGGGGTTGCGGCTGTGAGGAAGGTGAAGGAGGCTGGAGCCTGCCCACCTCCCGACGTGGAAGGAAGGCAGCCTGGGAAACCCGTTGTGCCACCAGGGAAGCAAGCAGAGAGTGAAGGTCCACCCCATGAGGCTGCCTTCAGGTCCCACGGATGCAATGTCCCCCATGGAGATGTGTTCCCCACAGCCACCTGTCCAGGCCTGGCAATGAAGGGGGGGGCGGAAAGCCAGTGAGAACAACATGGCAGGAGACGGGGGAAGGGGTGTGCCGCCCGCATGCGGAGGTGCCTGCCTGGTACTGGACAAATCGACATCACAGGTGAAGAGCAGGCTGCACGTGAGGTCGAGCACCCGCCTGGCCATGGCAGGCCTCGAACTCATGACCTACTGGCGAGAGGGAGCAGGAGCGGCTGACTCTTGGCCAACGCACCGCCTCCCAGAGCTGGAGGTGGGTGGCAGGCCACACGAAAGGCCTGGCGCTCATCCCCCCCCCCCCGCCGGCTTGGTGCTCCGAGCAAGAGGCGAGGAGCCTGGCAGGGGCGGGGAAGGCACGTGGAGGAAGAGGCCCGCGGTGGGGGCGGGGAGAGCGGCCCAGTGCAGGCCCCACCCAGCCCCCCCTTGCGGGGGGGCCGCATGAGCGGGAGGGGGGGCCGAGGGAGGCGAGGCGAGGCCCCGGCGGAGGATGCGCGAGCAGGCCCCACCCCCGCCGCCGGAAGGCGGCTGCCTGGTGACCAGTGGAGGGGGCGCGGGGCGCAGCGCGCGGGCGCGGCCCCGCCCTCCCTGCGTGCAGCGAGGCCCGCCCCGCCGGAAGGAAGCGGCCGGCAGGGGGAGCCGGGGCGCCGGGCGCGGCGTCGTGCGCACGCGCCGCAGGGCCACCCCGAGCGGAGGAAGGCCCCGGCGGAGGGCGCAGGAAGGCCCCGCCCCGCCGCCGGAAGGAAGCGGCCGGCAGAGGAGCCGGAGGGGGGGCGCCGCGGCGCGCGTCGTGCGCCGCGCGCGCCGCAGGGCCACCCCGAGCGGAGGAAGGCCCCGGCGGAGGGAGCGCCAGCAGGTCCCACCCCCCGCCGCCCGGGAGGAGGCGGCCTGCCTGGAAACCAGTGGGGCGCCGGGTGGGGGGCGCAGCGTGCGCATGGGCGCGACGCAGCCCCGCCCCCGCGCTCAGCAAGGCCCCGGCGGGGAGGCGCAGGAAGGCCCCGCCCCCGCCGCCAGGGAGGAAGCGGCCGGCTAGGGGGCGGGGGCGGGCGGGCGGGCGCGTCGTGCGCACGCACGCCGCCAGGCCGGCCGGGAGCGGGGGGGCCCGCACGGTGCACCCTCCCACGATCGGACCGCGGCGGTGCACCCCCCTCCCAAGATGCCTGGGAAAGTGGAGGAACCCAGTGCAGGCCCATCCTGCCGCCGGCGGGTGGGCCGGCCAGGATCCGGGGGGGAGGGGGACGCGGGGGGCCCACGGGCCCCTGGAAGCCCTAACGGTGGCGGCTCGCGCGGCGCGGGGGCAGCTCGCGAGTGAGGGGGGGCGCAGCGGAGAGGACCCGGCGAACCATGGGGACCCCAGGGGGCCCGAACCCCAACCCCCCGTGGCCCGGTGGAAAAAAACAAACAAACAAACAAAACAAAACAAAAACTAGCAGAGGGAGGAAGCGAGCAGCAGGCCCCACAGGGCAGCAGGGACCCAATACCGACCGGCTGCAGGATCCTTCGGCTGCTGCTCCTGTAGCTGCTCCATGGCAATAGAAATGGCTCCCCTGGATCTGCTGCTGCTGTTGCCGCTGCTGCTTCCCCAAAACCGAATAGGCCCCTGCAGTGCTGGGGGCAGTCCCAGGCAGCCTTTTATATGCTGCCTGGGCGGAGAGAAGGGGCCAGCTAGCCATGTGGAGGGGAGAGGCGTGGCCGACCCCCCTCATTGGCTAGCTGGCCCTGGCGGCGGGAATCTGGGTGCCGCCCCAGGGGTCTCTGGGAAGGAGAAGCCCCCTGACCTCCCCAAGATGGCGACGAGGACAGCCCTACCCCGCAAAAGGGGTTGGCCGGTAAGTCGGCCATGCCCATTACCTTCCTGCATTGGACTCAGGCTGAAACTTGTCCTGTATCTATTTGCAGTGTTATTACCCTTGTTCATATGCATCTTGTATTGTGCATCGTCCTATGTTTAATTAATCTTATCAGTTTATTAATCTGTTTGTAGTTGTGCCCCTTTTACCACTGAGCAAATTGGGTCTTTGGACTGTAATAAAGTCCATCATCACTGATTCTAGCTACAACACCACACTGTCATGTGTTCTCTCCCCCCCCCTACACACACACACACACACACACACACACACACACACAATTGCTCACTCTGGTTTCAACAACAGCCAAAGGGGAGACTGGATTGATATAACTTGACTCTGATAATAGAATTTCTAGAAAGCCTATTCTATTCCACTTAGCGAAGTTGAGATGGAGACAGACAGACCAATGAGAGTTAATGGAAGAAAACTTCTGTCTCTTCATCTCCTTGTTTCTATGATGGAAAAACTAATTGTTTCTAAACGAAACATTCCCAGATGCTCCTTTTTTTCAAATGCAAGTAAGCCTGCTAAAATTCAGAATAAAAAGGAAAAACCAACCTGTTTTTTTTCCCTTCTCAGTCAAAGGAGCTGCTGTTTTGATCTTTGCTGGTGGAATGCAGTTTCTTTTTCTGCTTCAGGAGTTTTGCCTCTCTTCTAACATTACCACGCCTTTTGTTTCCAGTGCATCATTGTTCATAAGTTGTCATGACCAGCATGGGTTGGGATTTCCTGAAAATCACATCTGCACGGCTCCAAATTTGCCTGCAACCTAGAAATCCAAAGCTTTGCAAAAAATTAAAAATCTCATTAAAGTCACAGATCTCCCAAGTGTTAAGCTTAAAGAATAGTGAAGACATTTGGATATAGACATGGATTTTGTGTGATCAGTGGTATTATTGCAGTCCATAGGGCCAAGATTTAGCGAACCAAGACCTCACTTTTAAACAGCATGGCCAATGATGAAAGATGGAAGCTGTAACCCATCACATCCTGAAGGCCACAGGTTTTCCACCCCTGCCATAGAGTAAAAACCCGACTTTTATATATCTCATTATTTAGTACTCATTTTAGGAGGACAGGTATTCAGAAGATTATCCTCTAAAAGAAATGGAAAAAAAACCATACCCATCCCAATATAGGTTGTAAATGAGGCCTGTCCAACCCTTGGCCCATTGGTCAAATGTGGTCTAGGAAGGCTATGAATACAACACAAAAATGTAGCCTTACTTAAAACATCGTGAGATCTGGGTTGCTGTGAGTTTTCCAGGCTGTATGACCATGTTCCAGAAGCAGGGCCGTAGCCAAGATTTTGATTCGGGGCTGAGTTTGGTTCGGGGAGGGGCTGAGACTGGGTGGAAGAGGGTCTACCCTAGCAAATCCTTTGTATTGTTATCCCAATAACCCCATTAATGTGGGATATAATGAGCATGGTGATCAGATCATGATTTAAATGCACATAACAGTTTAAATAATGTACCAGTAAGGCCTTCTCGCGGATCACCCTGAGAATTTGGGGGCTGAAGCCCCCTTAGCCCCCCCCTGGCTACATGCCTGTCCAGAAGCATTCTCTCCTGAAGTTTCACCCACATCTATACAGCCCAAAAAACTCTAAGCAGCCCAGTGATTCCGGCCATGAAAGCCTTCAACACACTATGAGATCATTTTGCGATTTCAGTCGCACAGTTCTCAGGTGCAAACTTTCTAGACGAAAACAGAATGGAATAAAATAATAGTAGTACTGCGACCATACCTCGTGAAGTCTGACCTGACCATGGTGATCCACGCCTTGGTTACCTCTGGACTGGATTACTGCAATTCACTCTACGTGGGGCTACCCTTGAAGACGATCCAGAAACTTCAACTTGTCCCGCAATCAACAGCCAGATTAATAACTGGGGCAAGTTACAGGGAGCGGTCAACCCCCCTGTTTAAAGAACTGCACTGGCTGCCATTTATTTTCCGGTCCCAATTCAAGGTACAGATGATCAACTACAAAGCCCTAAACAGTTCGGGACCCGCCTACCTTCGTGACCGGATCTCCCTCCATGAACCAGCTTGAACCCTCTGCTCTTTGGGGGAGGTCCTCCTGTTGCCCCTGCCAGTCTCACAGACTCGTCTGGTGGGCACGAGGGAGAGAGCCTTCTCCTCTGTGGCCCCCCGACTCTGGAATTCCTTGCCTGGAGAGATTAGGAAAGACCCCGCTCTGGAGACCTTTAAAAAACACCTGAAAACGGCTCTTCCGCTGTGCTTTCGGAGATTAGTTATTTAATTTCTATCATTGCTCTCCTCAATGTCCCTGTTCTCGGAGTCCATCCCCCCTCCCCCCATAAAGGATGTTTTCCCTGTAAAGGATGCTATTTCGAGTATCCCACTCTGAGTTTTAACATTTTAACATTTTATATATGTGCTTGCAGCCCGCCCTGCCTTTGTGATTTTAGATATCTAGTTGTATATTGTTTTTATTTATATGTATGTATCTTTTTTATTGTTTTCATTGCTGGTGTTTTGATTTTATTTTATTGTAATTTGTTGTTTGGGCTTGGCCTCGTGTGAGCCGCCCCGAGTCCCCATTGGGGAGATGGGGCGGGGTATAAATAACTATTATTATTATTATTATTATGTTACATCCAGTAATGCTGGAGTAATTCACATAATAATTTCAGACAGAAGAAATAAAAATTGCTATAATTTCCTAATGAAGTACAAGAGGTACAATTGTGAAATTGGAAATTGGGGGAAAAATTCAAGTGTGCATTCTGTGCTGACACATGCCACACTCTTTTGTTATTTGTACTTTTGCGTGACTCAGGTTTTACAGCAGTGTGCGTCGCAAAACAATTCTTCTAGATGGGACACCCCTGTTGTAAACTATCATATGCATTACTCAAATTTGTATGTTAAATTTGCATCAGGTTTCAAGTGTATTAATGGATGCATCCCCAAATCACTTAAGATATTTGAAATACAAACTCTCCAGTTGTGTCTGTTTTGTGAGATAGTGCTAGTCAATAAGATTCACTAGATTTCTTGCAGGTTGTGAGCTTTATACAGAGCTTGGAGACTTTCCTTTTTGGATTCTAGGAACTGTAATCCAAACAAGTAACTTTTGCAAACATTTACAACATGCCAGTATATTAATCTAACCCAGTATTTTCAGCTCTAAATGACAGAAGTTCTGTAGGATCTCCGCCAGAGCGTTTTCTGTGTTAACAGAGTCATTGTTTTGAATTGCCTTCATTGCTAAATGGGATTTACAGCCCAATCATTCTAAAACTGTTCCTTGAGCAGTCGTCTTTCTGTTTGCCTCTTAGGAGCAGGAAATCCAAATTGCAAGTTAGCTATTGTGATGGTCAAAGATAAAAACACATCTGGATCCAGGTAAGAAATGGTGTATATTGTATAATTTTAAAATAATAGCATCAGGAACTGAAACTTGTGATGGGCTTCATATTGCCAGCGAAGCAGAGGAGCAGTTAGACTGATTGAGTTTCATTTTTCAGCATTGTATTTGGGGACAGAAATGTTTATGTACCCTCATTTCTCTGATGACCTACATCAGGGCTGTCCAACTTCTACCGGACCTGTGGCCGGAATTCGGGTCACTGATCACCTGGGGGGCCAAAGGGTCTGCCTCCGCCCCCGGCTCTGCCCCCTCCCAGGCTCCACCCCTCCCAGGCTCCACCCCTCCCCAGCTCCGCCCCTCCCCGGCTCCGCCCCCTCCCCAGCTCCGCCCCCTCCCCGGCTCCAGGGAGGGAATATAAATACATTAATAAAATATAATTAATGCTTCCTGCCTGGGGGAACCCTCCCAACCCCTGAGGCTGTGGGTTCATTACCTGGGGAGGCGCGAGTGGAGGCAGCGATGGCGTCGCAGGCCTGCCTCTGTGCGGGCGGGAAAAGGTCCCGGAGGCCGGCGCGGAAGGCGGCGGAGGCCTCGGGCAGGAATGGAACCAGGGCCGGGCCCTCGCTGGCGCCAAGCAGGGCGGCCAGGAGCTGGAGCAGGCCCAGGCGGAGCTCCTCGCAGGCCCAGGCGGAGCTCCTCGCAGGCCTCGCCTTGGCCTTGTATGGCCTCGCCCTGGCATAGCCGCTGAATCCCGAGATTTCGGCAACTGTATTAACTATCGCGAGACTACGCCAGGTACACGGGATTTCGCTCTCAACGCAAGATCCCACGTGGCTGGCATAGTCTCGTGAGACTTCCTCCGGAACGCGGAAGTGGGTAATTTAATTTTTTTATTTAATTTATTTTCCTATTTTTATTTTTTATTAAAAAGATGAGGGGGCCGCAGGAAAGGGGCTGGGGGGCCGTGTACGGCCCCAGGGCCGCCAGTTGGACAGCCCTGACCTACATGATTTGGAGAAAGGAAACTCTGGGATGGCTTTGTACTATTCTGGGAGTAGTCCTGTGTGAATAGCTCTGCAGCATTGGGCCATGCTCTTTCTGGTGTAGAGCTTTGAAAAGTTCCTTTTTGTACTCAAACGCTGGAGCATCTTGCACAGGTGACATTGGACTAATTCACCCCCTTGCCAATGTCATTGTCTTGCAAATCTAAGTGCCTGGATAGATTTTGTTTAAGATGCATTAGTAATAAAAGTTTGGAAATCCCCATAATATTTTGAGAGCCTATTTCCTGTATATCATCTTTCTTACATTTTAAGACTGAGATTCAGTTATGTTGTCTTTCTGTTAGATACAAACAGCACAGTATGATAATTGTGCCGATGGATACACCAGGGCTCAAGATCGTAAGGCCACTTTCCGTTTTTGGATATATGGGTAAGTAGAGTTGTTTTGTTTTTTATTTATTGTGTCAGGAGCGAACCAAACAGTTGTATTGCATTAAAAACAAACAAACAAACAAAACACAAAGTGTGCAGACTTGGTATTCTATTAAATGTCCTTTGACCAGTAACTGGCCACTTGAAGTGCCTCTGGTGTTGCTATAAGAAGATCCTCCGTTGTGCATGTAGCAGGGCTCAGGTTGCATTGTAGTAGGTGGTCTGTGGTTTGCTCTTCTCCACACTGGCATGTCATGGATTCCACCTTGTAGCCCCATTTCTTAAGGTTGGCTCTGCATCTCGTGGTGTCCGAGTAGAGTTGTTGAACATACGATACTTCACAATGTCAGCCTGTCAAATTAATTTTAAATCTGGTGCATTTCAGAGCTGGTTTATCAAAAAATTGATGTTATTGATCATGCTTCTTGTATTGTCAAGGTTCCATTAAACCTAGGATTTGTGCATGATAAATCAAATTAGGCAGGTTTCCTAGTGCCTGTTTTAAATCATTAACCTTTGTGCACCTACCAAAGCCAGTTTCAACGCATAGGTTTAGGATTCTTAGTAGTCCTTAGATTTATATTTTTATTTTATTTATTTGGATTTATCCATCGCCACTCCCATCCGGCTCGGGGCGACTTACACATAGTAAAATATGGTTAAAACCCGCATATATAAAATACAACAACAACAACAACAATTTTATTGATTAGCCAGAAGCCATATCAAATACACACAGAACACAGACACATTGCAATGATTCTAAAAACAATCTGAGGAGAATTCTAGACCATTACATCAATTAAACCCCTGTTTTGTCCAGCAGGAGGGATTCTAAGGGAGGTGGTAACAATTCACAGGTCCTCATCTCCAACACAATTTATTCCAATTGCATCTATGTAATCAGATCTTAGTTTCATGGCTTTACAGAGAAAACGAGCAGTAGCATCTGTTATCAGCTTGTTGGAGCCGGCCAGCAGAAGTGAGACTTTTGCTAGAGGGTCCCAATGATTTTTCCCACAAGAAATATCTCTAGCAGTTGTTTTCTCTCTATTTGATAGATTTTGCAATAGAGCAGAAGATGAGTTAGATCTTCGATCTCAGGGGCACCACAAATACAGATACGCTCTTCATAGGGAATTTTCTTGAACCTCCCATATCTCACCATTGAATCTAATTGCTCAAACCTGGCTCTAGTGAAAATTTTCCTTAGGTGGTGTAACCTTCCTTGCTGTAAGTAAGTGGTTAATTGGAAGGATTTCTTAAAACCACTCAACCATCTCAGGGAAACGGTAGAACCCAAAGAGTCTATATCGGTTTGGGCATAATGTCATTATTCGTTGACGCACTTCTTTGAAGTGCTTACTTAACTCTTGACCAGATAGGTGGACTGGGAATATTACCTGAATGCCGCACCTTCTGATGTAATCAAACAAATGGTCAGCCCCCGATTTATAAGAACTGCTAGATTGTTCCAGCAAACATAATTTTGGGAGGCGAGACGCCTCCATCTCCATGACCTTGAGCCAGTAGTTAAAGGCTCTGATCTTAGATTGTGTGCTAATAAGGAACATTCCCAACTCCGCCCTAACTGCCGCTGCTGGGGAGCTTCTATCGACCCCTACATATAAAATACATTAAAAGATGCACTAAAAAATCCTAAAACAATACAACAATCTGAACGCACATAGTAGCAGGTGTCAGAGAGCCTGCAGTTTCCAATAGCAGAGGGTCTGCAATTTAAAGGCCGAACACCTGTTGGAATAACAAAGTCTTGCAGGCCTTCTGAAAGGCCAGCAAGCTAGGAAGAGCACAAACTTCTGGAGGGAGTGCATTCCAAAGTATATATAACTATAACAGGAGTATTTTTAATTCCTGGATGAAGATACCCCTACTCTGTCTATAGTGTCCGCTAGGTAAGATAATATTAGAAATCTTAGAAATCTGGACTTGACCTTCTCTTACCTAAATCCAGGGATGGGCAACTTGTGGCCCTAATACCAATCCTGTGCCCCTCAATCCATTAACAATATCCCTCTATAAATTATATTTTCAAACTTTCTAGCAGTTCTAGGCGCAAAGATGACTGCAGACACAGACTGCAGCCAGGAAATCAGAAGACGTTTGCTTCTTGGGAGGAGAGCAATGACCAATCTTGATAAAATAGTGAAGAGTAGAGACATCACACTGGCAACAAAGATCCGCATAGTTAAAGCAATGACATTCCCTGTAGTAATCTGTGAATGCGAGAGCTGGACCATAAGGAAGGCTGAGCGAAGGAAGATAGATGCTTTTGAAATGGGTGCTGGAGGAAAATTCTGAGAGTGCCTTGGACTGTGAGAAGATCAAACTATTCCATACTCCAGGAAATAAAGTCTGACTGCTCACTGGAGGGAAGGATATTAAAGGCAAAGATGAAGTACTTTGCGCACATAATAAAAAGACAGGAAAGCTTGGAAAAGACAATGATGCTGGGGGAAATGGAAGGAAAAAGGAAGAGGAGCCAACTAAGGGCAAGATGGATAGATGGTATCCTTGAAGTGACTGGCTTGACCTTGACGGAGCTGGGGGTAGCGACGGCCGACAAGGAGCTCTGGCGTGGGCTAGGGAAGTGACTGAACAAATAAACAACAAAAGCAGTTCACTGTAGTGGAAGGGCCAGGGAAAGTTGGAGAAATGACAGAAAGAAAAGAAGTGCGTATTCGTTTTTGACCGTGGCCCCATCTATGACCAGGGAATGTGTTTCCAAAATAATGCTGCTCATTAGTTTGGAAATCTCTTCAATTTTTTTTCTGGCTGTTCATGTCAGTTCATGGAAATGTGTCTAAATCAAGGCTTGGAGTAGATAAGAGACTTGCTCAAGACCATCAACAGAAACAGAATTGGAATCTGAGCACACAAACACAAAGCCTTCAGTATTTCTTTTTTTTCTAATCATGACTTTGCCTGTTGTTTGCTGCGTGGCCTTTATTACTCTCACTCCTACTTCTAGTCTTTCTGTGTGTTTGCAAAGGGAAAAGGAACTAAATGAATCCCCCCAGCCACCTTATTAGCCTACGGCAGAATGAATGTATAGAACTTCCTCCAGTGGATGGCCACAACTTTAAGCTTTTTCAAGAGGTTACGCAAAACTGGAAATTCTGAGAGTGAAACAGAAACTACATTTCAGGCATTAGCTGTTGTTAACTGTAACCCCACCTATTATTCCTTTACTCCTCTGCTTCCACTTTAAAGGATTAAGAAGACTCCCAGGAGCAAAACGTTTACAAAATAAGATAGCTTTAGTTTAGTCATTGGAGAAATAGTCATGTTGTAATGACTCAAAAATGGGGTAGAGGAAGAATCTAGCACTATAAGTTTTAGTTCTTGGGGACCACTGATGGTCTATGGACCACAGGTTGAAAACCACTGCTTTTATATAACGGTATTTATTTAGCCCTCAAATGATCACCATATGGACAATTAGCTGTCAGAGGGTGCATACATTTTTGGGACTCTGTATATTAAACATTTTTGGGGTGCTCTGTATATTAAATACTTTCTAAAAATAATCCTACTTCTAAAAAAATAATCCTAACTGAGCAATCCTATGCAGGGGTTGCTCAAGCAAGTCCCAAAATAATTTAGAAATACTCATATTGAACTCTGCGTCAAACTCCAGTTTTGTGAATTTTGCTATCGGGGCGAATTTTACTTCAGAATTGTACTGAATTATAATTTATTTATTTATTTTATTGTATTTCATTTTATTATTTCAATCCCATGGGGACTCCAGGCAGCTTTCAATAACATGGCATAGCCCAATACATTTTAAACCATGGCAAATACAAAAGTTTTATAAAACATATTTGAGTCATGAATACAAAATACAGTTAAAATACATGAAAAGTAGTCATACCATTTAAAGTATAGTTAAAACTAAATATCCTCCCACTTGAGAAGGTGATGGTACAAAAGAGAAGGCCCTTCCCAAAAGATCATAAAGTTTTAACACGTTCATAGAGAGAGATGCGGTCCTACAAACAACCTGGACCCAAGCTATATAAAGAATCTGTACATTCTTCTTTTAGCCTGAACGCTTTCTCCTACTGTTAGCCCCAGCTTCTGCCAACCTAGCAGTTTGAAAAAATGCAAATGTGAGTAGATCAATAGGTACCGCTTCTGCGGGAAGGTAACAGCACTCCATGCAGTCATGCTGGCCACATGACCTTGGAGGCATCTATGGACTACGCTGGCTCTTCAGCTTAGAAATTGAGGTGAGCACCACCTCCCAGAGTCGGACGCGACTAGACTTAATGTCAGGAGAAACCTTTACCTTTTTTGGTAAGCAAGAAAAAGCACTGTGAAGTGATTCTTGTGCAACTTATTTGCATTTATGCACTGCTATAAACTGAGGGGACAGGAAGAAAAAGGCCAGAAAAGAAATGAGGAAAACAACATTGTATTGATGTAATAAAAATCAGTGCTTACCCAGAGATGTGGACAGAGAAAGATTAAAAAGAAATGAAGAATATCAGTCTCAATTACTAGCATAAGGTCAAGAACTGTGCTGAAAAGATTTCTTCCCTCAAGTTCCTTTGTTTATTTTGCAGATGACAAGCAGCAGATTATTTTTAAATTGTTTCACCCTTTTAAAATGTTCTTTGTCATACTTTCTGTGTACACAAAGAATGCCACAGATCTGTTGCTTTAAATAAATATTGATATTAGCAGAATTTATCTCCACTGACATTCACATTTGTTATTTTCTTTATTTTCTAGATTATTTCCACGGTGGACATTTTGAAGTCCATTTTAACAATGTTTGTGTGCCTGCTTCCAATTTGATACTTGGTGAGTATTTAAGAGATTCTTCTCTGGTCACCGTAAGTCAGAAACATATTAAGAAACACAACAAGAGTATTTGGGGCTATTTTGCATAGCATAAGCTTAAATCTTTCCTATTTTGCGTGGGTACATGGCACAACTTACTCCTAACCAGGGAATTAAAAAGAAACACGAATGTGCTTCATTCTCCTTTAGTTAAAAAACACTGGTAGAAAGGTTTACGTTTTTCTTATTTATCCATAGTGGACTGGATATATGTAGGTTAGGATCTTTTATACCTACCTGCGATTCAAACAAAAATAAAGTTGAATTATGTATTGAATATCTTACAACAGCATATTGTGTAATTCACTTGTTGACATGAAACTGTGTGACATGAAACGATTTTTAAAAAGGCGACACACTCTGGTGATGGATTTAGATCACTAATGTAGACGGGCAAGCAGTTCTACCTCTGGGACTGGGACTTAAGAAACAAGTTTCCTACACCAGTGTTTCCCTGCCATGAGCGATCATCAGGTGTGCCGTGGGAAATTGGAACCTCCAATACCCTTTCTTCCCCCTCCTGTCGAACATTTTTTCTTCTCCACTCTGACTTCCTTCTTCCCAGCCTCGCTCTATTGCTTTGCCTCGCTCTGCTCACGCTGCCGCTTCTGCGGGAGGGGGGAGGGAGGAAGACGTGACCCGTGCGGGCGCTACTACGCAGACTCGCTCCACGTCTTCCTCCCTCTCCTCCACACTGCTCTCCGGATATAGGTGAACTACAACTCCAAAACTCAAGGTCAATGCCCACCAAACTCTTATAGTATTTTCTCTTGGTTATGGGAGTTCTGTGTGGGAAGTTTGATTCCATTCCATCATTGGTGGAGTTCAGAATGCTCTTTGATTGCGGGTGAACTATAACTCCCAGCTGTTGAGCAAGACCTTCGTGTGTGTCTTTCTGCCATTTCTGCCAGGATATCTATGTTATGTTTATCTAAACAGGACCAGGTTTCACACTGAATGTATAAATACATTAAAAAACATATTAACTATATGTATTACTGTGTTAAGAGTGTCATTTTGTGCCATTTTGGTTGGTGGTGTGCCCCAGGATTTTGTAAATGTAAAGAATGTGTCACGGCTCAAAAAAGGTTGAAAAACACTGTCCTACACAATTTATTTATTTATTTATTTCGGCTTCTATGCCGCCACTCCCGGTGGGCTTGGGGCGGCTCACAACACTAAAAGAAGATCACAGGGTAAAAGCAGCGATACAGAATAAAAACAGAGAATAAAATATCATTAAAATATCAAAATACAGCAATTAAAAATGACCTGGGTTAAGGCTTGTTTTCAACAGGGGGGTGCGTCCCACTAGGACCTACATATGGAAGGCCAGCTGGAAGAGGTGGGTCTTGCACGCCTGAAGGGGAGCAGGTCGTGGATGGCCCGCGTGTCTGCCGGAAGGGCGTTCCAAAGTGTCGGTGCAATCACCGAGAAAGCCCTACGGCGAGTGGCTGTCAGTTTGGCCGCTTTTGCAGAGGGGACAGCCAAAAGGTTGGTATCCTCAGAGCGGAGCGATTTCATAGGGCAATATGGGGAGAGACGGTCCTTCAGATACGCTGGCCCCAGGCCGTGCAAGGCCTTAAAGGAAGAACCAACACTTTGAAGGTGATCCGGTGCTCAATTGGCAGCCAGTGCAGATCCTGCAAGGTAGGTGTTATGTGGCAACCTGCTGGCGTGCCAGACAGGAGCCGGGTGGCAGTGTTCTGCACCAGCTTGAGCTTCCGGGTCACCGACAGAGGAAGACCAACGTAGAGCGCATTACAGTAATCTAGCCTCGAGATGACCGTGGCTTGGATCACCGTGGCCAGGTCGTTCCGGGATAGGTAGGGGGCCAGTCTCCTTGCCTGTCTGAGGTGGAAAAAGGCAATCTTGCTGACCACAGAGACCTGGGTCTCCATGGTCAGCTGGGAGTCCAAGTGGACTCCCAGGTTCTTTACGGAAGGTGGTGGGCATAACGCCGCACCGTCCAGGGTCGGAAGCTGGACATCCCCACCACCCGGGCGGCCTAGCCACAAGATCTCCGTCTTTGCCGGATTCACCCTCAACCTACTGGCTCGCAGCCATCCAGTAACGGCTTCTAGGCAGCGTTGGAAATTAGCAGGGACGGATCCGGGCCTGCCCCCCATCCTCAGAATGAGCTGAGTGTCATCAGCGTACTGGTGGCACTCAAGCCCATAACTCCGCACCAGCTGTGCAAGCGGCTGCATGTAGATGTTAAATAACAGAGGAGAGAGAATGGCCCCCTGCGGAACTCCACAGACTAACGGGGAGCCCTCGGAGACCACCCTGCCCCTCCTCACACACTGGGACCGCTGGTGGAGGAAGGAGGTCAGCCATTTAAGGGCTGTCCCCCTCACTCCAGCCATGGCCAGGCGGTGGAACAAAAGATTGTGGTCGACCGTGTCAAACGCTGCCGTGAGGTCCAATAACACGAGCAGCGCAGACCCGCCTTGGTCGAGCTGGCAGCGGAGTTGATCTGTGATGGAGACCAGGACCGTCTCCGTCCCATGCCCCGAATGGAAGCCGGACTGGAAGGGGTCAAGCCATGTTGCATCATCTAAGAAGGACTGCAACTGCTCCATTACTGCCCTCTCAACTACCTTCCCCAGGTACGAGAGATTCGACACTGGTCGGTAGTTGGAGGGAACCGCCAGGTGTAGCGACGGTTTCTTCAGTAATGAACCTACCACCGCCTCTTTTAAGCACTCTGAAAAGACTCCTTGCTCAAGGGAGCTATTTACGATGTTCAACAGAGGTCCACGTAACCCCTCCAGGCAAGATCTAACAAGCCAGGAGGGGCACGGGTCGAGGGAGCAGGTGGTAGGCCTAGTTGCAGCCACAATCTTATCAACAGCATCTGCGTCCAGTGGCCGAAACCGGTTGAGGGTGGGCCCGGCGGAGGGCCACGGGATCTTGAGCTCTCTTACTGTGTCAACCGTGGCCGGAAGGTCCCGGCGGAGACTCAGTATCTTGTCTGCAAAGCTCTGAAAAGCATCGGCAGTGAGGGCCTGATTGCTATTTTTTGGGACAGTAGGGACCGTCGTCAAGGACCGAATTACTTTAAACAGTTGGGCCGGGCGTGAGCTAGCAGACGCTATCGAGGCGGAGAAGTACACATTTTTGGCCGCCTTGACAGCACGCTCATAAGCCTTTTTAAATAGCTTATAAGCTGATAATGAGGCTCCGTCACGGAATTTCCTCCACACGCACTCTAGCCGTCTCCTCTCATTGCTTCATCGACCTAAGATCTTCTGTATACCAGGGGGATCGATGTTTGCGGGGTCGGAGAGGATGCCTAGGGGCAATCTCGTCGAGAGCTCTGGCTAGTGAGGTGTTCCAGGATTGAACCTGCTCATCGACTGAGACGCTGATAGACTCCAGATCCCTCAGAGCATTCAGGAACCTTTCGGGTTCCATAAGTCTCCTCGGGCGAACCAAAATCTGTTCAGCGCCCTTGCATGGGGGAGGCGGTTGCTCAACCCGGATCCTTAGAGCACAGTGGTCCGACCATGGAACCTCTATTACGGAGGCTAGGTCCACTTGAACCCCCGCGCTGAAAACCAAGTCGAGGGTGTGCCCGGCCGAATGTGTGGGTCCCGAGCTACAATGGTCTATGTGTCTACTGGGGAGTAGCCCCAGTTGAATATAATGTAAATAGGAGTCATGTAGAGCATTGCACTGTAAATCTTAACTTCTTGGTCCAGCAGACAGAGATGTTAGAATATATTCCCTCCTCCAAGGGTAATAATATTAATGATGATAGCTGATTTACAAATTGATATATAATATGATTTTTAAATAATAAGTGAGACTGTTTGCAAAGTACTGCTAATGTATTGTTTTATATGTTTTTAAGCTGTTTTAATGTATTTTATAACTCTATATATCTGTAATTGTACATATCCTATGGCTTCATTCAGTTAGGTAGAAATGCTGCAAAGAAAGAAAGAAATCTGAAGGCTGTTATCCCTTCTGTCTCTGAAACAGACATTTGCAGATAGTTGCAGATAGGTATTTGCTACATGTGATTTTGTGGGAGTTATAAAGATACTGAGTAGCCAATAAAGATGAATTGTATGTTCTTATCCAGTCAGCTGTAATATATGGTGACTATGAGTGCAAAAAAAAAATTCCTAGAAGTTGTCACCACAGCCCTTCTCAGGTCTTGCAAACTCGTGGCTCTGGCTTCCTGCACTGAGTCAATTCTTCTGTAACACGCTCTTCCTCTTTCCATGATCCTTTAACTTTCTCCAGCATTATTGTATTTCTTCTGAGTCATGTCTTCTCGTGATGGGTCCAAAGGAAATGGTGATTCTCTTGATTTTTAAATGAATGCATCTAATTCAAGATCTGCAAGACTAGTAAATCTATCTTTCAGTGTCATATTTCAGGAAAAAAATATGAGTGAAAGATGCTTCCCCCTCACTCCTTATCTGCAAGTATTTCAAAATATCTGCAGATATTTGAAAAATACACACAAAGGTGCTACAATCTGTGGCTGCTTTAAAAAATATATTAAAAATACATTGTTGTGGGCCTTGTTGTTGTTTTTGGATGGTGAACCTATCATTAGTTCTTTGGCAAGTAGTGTTCAGATGGATTTGCCTATTGCCTTCTTTGGAAGAGAGATTAAGTTTTCCACAAGGTTGCCCAGTAGGTTTTCATGGCTGAATGGGGATTTGAATCTTGGTCTCCAGAGCCATAGTCCAACATTCAAACCATTACACCATGTTGGCTTAAAAAAACTATATTGCATATACAGGCAGTCCCCGAGTTACAAAAATCGGACACAAATGACTCATAGTTAAGAACGGGGGTGAGACAACAGGAAGTGAGAGAAATCTACCCCTAGGAAGGGAAATTCACACCTGAAAGAGTTACCATGGAGAAAACGTGTCTCTACTGAAGCCACATTATTCAAAACCAAATTCTCACAGGGACAAAAAGTGCAGTAAAATCTTCTGAATAGGGGCACAGACAGTAAAACAAACACCACAGGGTTTTAACCTTTCCTTATGCTAGCTAAAGCTTTAAAAGATATATTTTTGGCTGTAGTCACACATAAAAATTGTACCTGTTCTGATTTACATTCAAATTCAACTTCAGAACCAATCTTGTACGTAACTTGGGAACTTGGGGGGCTGTGTTAGGAAAATTACATACAAATTGCACCCATCAAAATACCATATTGCAGAGGTGCTCATTAGGTAGATCACGATCTACTGGTAGATAACGTAGGGCGTCCTGGTAAATTACAGGCAGGGTGGGAGGACAGTGTATGTCAACTGTAAAATAGGATGAGTGGAAGGGCCCTGGGTTATCTGAGGTCCTTTCCACACAGTTGAATAAAATCCCAGGTTATCTGTTTTGAATCAGATTATATGGCAGTGTGGACTCAGAAACCCAGTTCAAAGCAGATATTGTGTTATATGTTTCACATTTTTGTTGTGGGTAGATAGATCATTTTGACTTGGTTGTTTTATAAGTAGCTCGCATGCTGAAAAAGTGTGAGCACCCCTGCCATATTGGATTGGGGCAGCTGGTGGGTTGCTTCTGTACAATCCCATATGGTACTTTGAAGAGATTAGAATGCTAGGAAATGCAACCAAAATCAAACAGAATTCTTTTGGTAATGTGCGATTCACAGGGACCACGATGGGGAATTAAAATATATCCATGGATCTCAGGGCTGTGTGAAGTAAAATCAATACAAACAATATAAGTGTTAACAACAACAACAACTTTATTTTTATATCCTGCCACCATCTCCCCGAAGGGACTCGGGGCGGCTTACATACGGGACGAAGCCCAGAGCGAACAAGAGTTTACATCAAAAACACAGTTAAAAACATAATAACATATAACAGTCTAACTAAACAATTAAAAACAGCAGGGTATAAATCATTAAAATGTATCAAAAGCAAACCTGCTTCCCTAGTGAAATCTCCAGTCTTTTGCTAGCCATCTAAGGATGGCAGTTGCCATGAGGTAGATGATGCCTTGGAAAGGTAAATGTCACATCTGAAAGGTCCTCTCGTTGACTTTTTGTTACACAGGAGAAGGAAGAGGATTTGAAATTGCTCAGGGAAGACTTGGGCCAGGCCGCATCCACCATTGTATGAGGTCAATAGGGGCGGCTGAAACTGCGCTGAAGATCCTGTGTGAACGTGCAGCCCAGAGGGTGACATTTGGGAAGAAACTGTACCATCATGTGAGTCCACAGTATCTTGTCATTTTCAATGCTTTCAAGGTCCAATTCAGGAAAAAAGAACTTAGTGTTTCGTGCTTTTGAGAGACGGTAAACCTTCAGTAATGCTACTTCTCTATATCTGTTTTGGGGGTGAGAATATGGATCCTTATTCTTTTTTGTGGCCCTCATCATGCCGTAGCCCTCTAGGGCTTCACCTCAACTTCTCTGTGCCAAAATTGCTCCAAAAGTGTTTTGAAAGTGCTGAAAATACTGGGGTCCTGGAGCCCCAGAAAAGCTGCAGTTTGTTTTCTTATATCCATTCCAGCCTCCTTTTGGCATTTTTAGCAGTTGTGCGAGGTATTACACATTAATATAAGGTCCTGATTTTTTTTAAGCAGTGTGGTTTCTACGTATTTTCTTTTTCATTTTTTCTTTCTTTTTCTGTTTATGTTCCTAAAGGAAGTTGTGGCACACTGGATTGCTGAATGCCGCATTGCTATTGAACAGGCAAGACTGCTTACATTGAAAGGAGCCAGCAAAATCGACTCTTTGGGCAACAAAGCTGCCACAAAAGAGGTAACAGAATTAAGTGTCTTCCTGCAAAGGGGCGGGAGGAGAATTCCATTGACTGAGTTGAGAACAAAAAGGATAGTCAGGTTTCATAACCACCTCTGAGCAATATAAGCCCAAATCCTATTGGTTAATCCTGATTAGCACAGACCCATTGAATCGAGTGCTGAGTCAAAACACATGCAATTTCTATTGATTCAGTGGATCTGCTCAAGTTGGGACTAGCAATAGCTTATAGGCCACAACAGGTTGGATCCATAAAATGGACCTCTTGGGATTCAAGGAATTTTAGTAATGACTAAGTTAAACCTCATTTATTTAAGGTTTACTCACATCTGAATCCAACTCATAATTTTTAATTGCAAATGAGTAAATGTAGGCAGTCCCCGAGTTTCAAACACCCATCTTACAGTTAAGAATAGGGGTGAGGCAACAGGAAGTGAGAGAAATCTACCCCTTTTCCCTCCTGAGTTATCATGAGGAAAAGGGGTCTCCACTGAATCTTTCTCACTAACCTGTAGTCCACAGCAAGCCAAATTTTTCAAAAGCCAATTACCACAGTGACAGAAAGTGAGCTAGTCTTCTGAAAAGAGGCACAGACAGAAAAACAAACACCACAGGGGTATGAATAATAATAATAATACACTTTATTTATATTCCGCTCTTCTCACCCCGAAGGGGACTCAAGAGTGGATTACAGGTACACATACTTAGCAGACAATCCCTGCCGTTTCCACATACACACATATAGATGAACAGAGGCAAACTCTGGCCACCAGGGGGAGCTGATGCACTCCTCATCTTTCAGCATTACCAGCATCCCTTGTTGTTCCTTCCGCATTCCTCAGCGTTCCTGGAGTTCTTTAATGGCCTCATAATTCAGTCAAAATTTGCCTCCCCACTTAATATGGTACCTTTATCTCCTACTTGACAGATGCAACTGTCTTTCGGGCTGCAATGGTCGACAGCAGGCTACACTTAAAGATCGAGCACCCACCTCGAACCGGGCAGGCCTCGAACTCATGACCTACTGGTCAAAGAGATCTTATGCAGCTGACACTTAGCCAGCTGCGCCACATTCCCAGAAGCCTTCCATTTGCTATCCAAAGTATGCATGCATAAGATCTCTTTGACCAGTAGGTCATGAGTTCGAGGCCTGCCCGGGTCGAGGTGGGTGCTCGATCTTTAAGTGTAGCCTGCTGTGTATACACACACACACACACTATTTAGCCAACCCTTGTATGAACCTGCCTAGGCCCTGAGATCTTCAGGAGAGGTCCTTCTCTTGTTCCCACCTCCATCTCAAGCTTGATTGGTAGGAACGGGAGTAGGCCTTCTTGGTGGTTGCCCCTCGATTCCGGAACTCCCTGCCCAGGGAAGCCAAAATGGCCCCCTCCCTGCTCTTCCTCCCTGCTCTTCTTCTTCAGGCAGCAGACTAAAATCCTTTTATTCAGGCAGGCTTTTAAATAAGGAGGTTTTTAAGATCATCAAGGGCTGCTGTGATTTTATATGTTATTAATCATGTTTAATATTGTTTTAATACTTCTATATTTGTATATTTCAAGTTGCATTGCAATGCTTTAGGTTGTGAGCTTCTTTGAGTCTCCATATAGATATAAACATTATTGACTGGAGTTACATTTTAAAAATGTACCTGCTCCAACTTACATACAAATTCAACTTAAAAGCAAACCTACAGAACCGATCTTGTTCGTAACGTGGGGACTGCCTTTAATTGTAATGGTTCTATGTTATTTGAAGGTCCATATTTCCCTTTATGTGAACTTTTTGTGTGAAAAACCCGTTCTCAGAACAAAGTAGAGCCTTCTCAGTGGCTACTCCCAGACTTTGGGATCCTGTCTTTAGAGAGGCACTTGCTCATCTTTTGGTATTTTTGTGCCACCACGCTTTTATAAGAAGCATGGGCAGGGTGTCTGAAAATTATCTTTACAATTTCAATTGACACCCCCCACCCCGTGTATCCATAGATTCTGTTACCCACTGATTCAATTATCCATGGCTTAAAATATTTTTTAAGCATCCAAAAAGCAAATTTTTATGTGTCCATTTTATTTAGCATACACTTTTTTTTACTACTTGACTGTATATAATGGGATTTCTGCATCAAGACGTTGATGTCCACAAAACGTCCTGAAACCAAGAGCCTAATAGATATAAAGTGCTTTTGTATATAGGGTTGAAATTGTAATTTTTGCACACCCTGTATATTAATTGAAGACTGCCCTGCTTTTTGTTACTCGGAGACCATCTAGCAGAGACAGGTTAACAAGCAATAAAAGCAGATACACAGTGGGGGGTGGGGGGTGGGGGTTGTGTGTGTTCTGCCGTATAACTGTGATTCTATTCCTGCAACAATCTAAGTATTTCTCACTCATCTTTGCAGGTCGCGATGATCAAAGTGGTAGTGCCCCGGGCAGTCATTAAAGTAATTGACTGTGCCATTCAAGTGTGTGGAGGTGCTGGATTTTCAGAAGACTTCCCATTGGCTCAAATGTGAGTGAAAGATATTAGTACAGAGAGATACACAAATTCAAACTCTTTCCTACCAATAATAGGTGGTAGATCCTGGTGGAAATCCTATTATAATGCTAGCAGTGCATAAAGGCTTGCTGGTATACATGTATGGATGATGATGTTGTGCCTGGTGGCTTCCTAGCCATTCTGGCTGCCATATCTGGTTTCCACTTCAGGCATATGCCGTGCATAAATGGCTTTGGTATATAATTTCCTTTATCTTTATTCCGCCTTTCTCCCTGTATAGACTCAGGGCGGCTAACGAATTGTGAACATCTTTATAGGACATCTAGTGGCACAACAAGGAATTCTATTGGTGTAACCTGTCTGAAGCCCCCAAAAGATTTGGGCTCAAGTCTCTTGCTATTTACTTGGCTGGCCAACATGATTACTGAAATGCATTTGATTTAGATAACAAATTTGTTATCCTATGTTTTGTCTTGACCTTGAAGAATATCAATGCAGGGTCCAGTATCAGCTCTTGAATGGTTGACAGTAGTGGACCACTTAGTTAAGTACAACGACTACACAGTAATTTAGTTCCCACCTTTTTCTCTAAAGCAAGGATACCTGGTACTAGGCTCGTGCAATTTAGCTGGAGGGCAATCCGTTTTTGGTATCTGAATTTTGTTGCGTACCTAGATCCATTTTCGGGAGCCTCCTGAAAACTGGCTAATAGCAAAATTCGTTTTTCACTAGGCAGCCGAAAGATCCGGGAAGATCCGTCTCATTGGCGAGAATGGGGAACTTACCAGGCTCTTCTTTCAGTTCCTGGGATCTTTTCCTTTCTTCCTTTCAAGGGTGCCAGTGTTTGAGCAATGGGTTTAAGGAAGCACCCTTGGTGGGACCCTTTTCTTTCTTCCTTTCAAGGGAGTTTGGGTTTGAAGAACGAGGTTAAGGAAGTACCCCTCCTGGGACGCTTTACTGTGCTCCTTTCAAGGGAGTCTGGGTTAAGGAAGCATGTGCTGCGTGTTCTTGAATAGAAGGGAAAAAGCTGCACCTGGCAGCCACATGGACCATTTCAGGCAATAAAAACATTGTGGCTGAACAAGCCGGATTGGCCAAAGGATGATGCCATCCCTGCACAATACTGCAAGGATCGAAGCATAACACTTGTGTTATTTCATCCAGTTGTCAACTTTATGATGTCTTGTTTAGCACTAAATGAAGTTAGCTTACATTGATTAATTTTTAATGTTAAAATCCAGGATGTTGTTTTGAGATAAAACAGTCAGCTCTCCACATTTGCTGGGTTTAGGAGCAGAGGGCCTATGTGAAAATAATGAACCATTAATAAAGAAATTGCTGTTCTGTTCTTATATCATAGGAATTTCTAGTTTTTTCAGCATGACTGTGTGGTCAACTTCCACTGGAGGCTGAACATAGCATCACATTGGAGGAGATATAAACCGGACCATGTTCTTTGGCTGACACCAATAGATCAAAGAGGATGCCATCTGGCTCTGGGGATGTATCAAGCCACTCCCTTCATTGCCTTCCCCACTGAATGGCAAGGAGTGGTGACAGTGAAAGAGATAATGTAGTTCCCCCTCTTACAAAATGTTTGTTACACTAAGAATTATGAGATCTTAACTAATGCCAAAAACCCGTACTTGTAGAATGTCCAGTGAGTTTTAAAAGTCCTGACTATTGATTCTTTCTGGCTGTTTCATCTTAAACAAATGTTGATGTTAAAAATATGATTTAGGAAATACCTTGAAGTGCTTTCATGTAGTCAAAAAGACCTTTACAAACTGATTTCTCATCCTTTGCATAGGTTTGCCCACATTCGGTCATTACGTGTTGCTGATGGGCCTGATGAAGTTCACCTCTCAGCAATTGCAAAACGAGAACTTCTTGAACAAGCCAAGCAACTTAATGCCCACCTTTAATATTTTGTTGTGTGTCTTCAAGTCATTTCCAACTTATAGTGACTATAAGGTGAATCTTATCTTGGGGTTTTCCTCGCAAGATTGGTACATGGGGAATTCAAAATCTGGTCTCCAACTTCCTTGTTCAATCACTACATCACATTGCTTCAGTCTTTGATATTACTTCAGTAATATGGAATCACCATGATTTGTAGGGAAAATTGGATGGGAAATCTAGAGCGTAAGATAACAAAGCTAACAGAATTTCTAAAATTATTACTTTGACATTCTCCACCTTTGGATATTTTGAATAAACTTAACTTTTACTACTCCTACTGATCCTTTCATTTAACCTAATATGTGAATTACCATTTTACTTAATGTCAATGATAGCTGTTGTAGATTCAACTAACAGTACCTGGATCTCTCACCCCATAGTTCAAATAGTGAAACATTGATAATAAGCAAATATTTCTACTTATTTGTACAGCTGCTCTTGCATGAAGCCAGTTGCTTAAAACCAGTACATTGAAGCACAATATTGTACAAAGCGAACATTTAACCACCTTCCAGGACTAGAAGTGTAGATTACATATCTACAGCGTCAACGAGTTTAATTTTATTTGAAGTTTATCAAATACATGACTCAGTTCATAGGGACATCACACAATTATAATTATTGCAAAAGCATTTTTGTGAAGTTTGTACACTTCCTTGAATACTGCTACACAAAAGTCATGGTTGCTTACCTGTAACCGTGTTTCTTTGAGTGGTCACCTGTGAAATTCACACATATGGCATTTCCTGCACTTGCGCAATCAGGTTCGGAATCTTCTAGAAATTTTTAGACACTTTTAGGGTAGCCCTGCCCACTCTCCCCATAGAGTATATATAGTCAGTGGGAGGGACAACTGCCTTAGTTCCTCCGCTGCAAGTAGCTGCTAGGAAGACCAAGGTATGACGTGCAGCAGGGAGGATGGGCGGAGATGTGCATATTTCACAGGTGACCACTTGGAGAAACATATTTACAGGTAAGCAACCATTACTTCTCCAATGTGGTCCCTGTGAAAACACACGTATGGTAGACTAGAGGGCCACTGACCTTGACAGGGGGACATCATGCCACTGCAGAGAAGAGGATTCCCCGTTCCAAACGCAGCCTCTCCCTTACAGGGAGCATCAAATTTGTAGTGAGAGACAAAGGTAAGCGGCGTAGACCAGGCTGCAGTATGGCACACAGCATCCAAGGAAACACCCCTCAAGAAGGCCGTGGAGGTTGCCACCGACCTGGTGGAGTGACCTTTAACTTGTTCAGGAGGATCCCGACCAGCTAAACAATACACCAGACAGATTGTTAAAACAATCCATGGCAAAATGTGTTGCAAAGACACCAGAAGGCCAATGACATCCTTCCAGTACTTCAGGAATAACCCAGGAGACTTCCTAATTTCTGCAGTTATACCAATATAAAAGGCCAGGGCCTTTTCACTGAATTTTCTATTTTAGTAATAAATTCTGTTTTACTTGACTAGTGCTGGTGCTATCCTTTCCCAATAAGTGAAGAAAATTATAATTTTTCCATGTAAATAAGTATGAAAATACATTATACTTTGCCTTCCCTTTTATTTGGTTAGCTAGAACCCTATTCTAATTGCTCCAACATGGAATGTAAACCTGCTTTCTAGCTATTGTTTAACTTCTAACAGGAAACATGATGGATTTCATTCTGTGTAGTTTTTGGTTCCATCGGGTTAATGCTAGCAGAAAACTTCACTGAAAAAAGCCAGGCACAAGTCCTTTCCCAACTCACAAAAGGGAAATCGCAGGCCTAATGCAGCTAAGAAAAAGGCCCACATTATGATTTGTGGTTACAGATCCACTCAGAAACTTCAACAGCAAAGCTAAAACCTCTTCAGAAAGGCTCTCCACTTTTCTGGTGCACATTACTAAGAAGACTTTACTGCTGAACTGACCTTTTCTGTATACCTCTTAAATATGCCCTAGTAAAACACACACTGCATCACATCTTCCAATAGTTATTACTTGGAGAGGTAGGATATCTGGCTAGGTCTCCAAGTATCTAAGACTTAGTTATGCTGTGTAGGATAATAAGTGGTTAGATTTTATTGTCAATAGTCATTCATGTATGGAGTAATTTTACCTGTTCCTTCAGTCACCTAAAATATTGCTTCTTAAACCGTGGGTCCCCTTAGCTCAATTTTGAATTCACAAAAAATTGGCAACAGTGAAAGGCTTCCCATTAACACAAATATTTTAGCAACAACGTGCAGTTTTTTTTTTATGGACTCTGCAAAAAATGCTTCAGCTGTACAGTACTACATAAAAAGAAAAAATAGCTTGTTTAGTAAGCCTTGGAAATGTTGCCAGTAAATATTTTGTTTTAATACCCATTTTATATATCTATAAGGCCCCCTGGTGACGCAGTGGATTAAACTTCAGAGTTGCTGACCGAAAGGTTGGTGGTTCGAATCCAGGGAGCGGGGTGAGCTCCCGCTGTTAGGCCCAACTTCTGTCAACTTAGCAGTTCGAAAACATGCAAATTTGAGTAGATAAATAGGAACCGCTTTTGCAGGAAGATAATAGCACTCTATGCAGTCATGCTAGCCACATTACCTTGGAGGTGTCTACGGACAATGCCGGCTCTTCAGCTTAGAAATGGAGATGAGCAGCCCCCCCCCCCCAAGATTCGGACACGACTAGACTTAATGTCAGGGGAAACCTTTCCCTTCTACCTTTATATTCCTATACATCCGGGGTCAAGAATGGAAAGGGTTTAAGAAGTTCTGATCTAGAAAATGCACTGAAGTACTACTTCAGGTGCCTTGCCAGAACACAGAACTGCTGAGACAAGGGAACAATGTCACTTTTCAGGGAAAGGAGCAAATATGTGTAAAACCCTCTTTCCGGATTTACAGAGAAGCCATAGAACACATGCTTTGTCTCATCAACAAGGCTTTCAGTTCCCTTTATTTTTAAAATTTTATGTACATATGAATGATTTGTATAATGTACATTCAATATAGAAAGTTTTTTTTATACTGGATAATGTATAGAACAGATCACAATTACACTATGTTTTTATATAACATGTTAACATCATTTTTAAATAATCTTTTTTTTGCTGCATTTTAATTTTTCAATTTGGTAAAGCCAGTTATACATACAAATATCTCATTAGGTCTTGTAAGGGAAATGTTAATGATTGAGGACAAAGGCGAACAAAGTCTGTCAAGTTCTGGAAGGATGAAAGGCTCCACCCCGGAAGAACAGTTGGGAGAAAACCATTTTTCTAGTGAGGATCAAGTGATTTAGCCCAATTCTTGAGACTGCAGTTCAACTTCAGTCATGCTAGTTCATAAAATACAAAAAACTAGGAAAATTGTTTCGATTCACAGTCTTGTAAACAAAAATATAAAGGAACAAAAATGTGCTTATGTACAGCAAGAAAAAAAACATTCTTGTGCACCCATCTAGGCTGATCCACAAAGTACTCTCTTATGTTACAATGTGATAGAATCGTGAACTTTTTTTCTAAAAAAAATAGATTCATAGAAAAAGGAGTAACACTGTCATGAAACTGGGAAGGCAGGCAGATTTTGTTCCAATGGCTGAAACCAACGAATGGCGCCTCCCTTATTCCTGGCCAGTCTACCTCGGATACTGTTGCACAGGCATTTCAAGTCCTTTAGCCAGTATCTCCAGCTTCATGGTCGACTGGAGGAGGGACGCTGGGCAGGACAGAGGAAGTCCTCCCTGCAGTCAGGTAGCCAGCCACTCCAGGTCCTGTTTCAGGGATGAAGGATAATGCATAAAAGAGGAGTATATTTGAAACTGTTGGCTACAAGAGCTATTTAACATCAGGTTGCAATTACCTCTAACATTTTTACTGGGACTTTCTAACGAAACAAAAAAAATCATAGATTTCAAGTCAGTGCATTATACGATTATTGCAGCAAGACTACTCTATGCGCAAAAAAGGAAAACTAAAGCCTATCCCTAAAATAAAATTGGATTACAAAAGTTTTAGAATGGGCAGAAATGGACAAGTGATCTTGCTTGATTAAAGAGAAGTCAATTGATACCTGATTTTAAAATAATGGGGACATTTATATATTATATTATATATTATTCATAAATAAAAGGGGAAATGTTAAACCACCTGTTAGGCATTTTGGGAGTTTATGTCCACCTGGAGGGCCAAAGTTTGCCGATTCCTGTGTTAGACTAGTGAGATTATAACAATTTTTTCACTTAGTTTCTTTAGGGTGGGAAGTTGATTTTAATATTCTATTGTTTTCATTATTGTCGAAGACTTTAGTGGCGAGAATCACTGGGTATGGTGTGGTTTTCAGGCTGTACGGCCATGTTGCTAGGACACGACCATACAGTCCGGAAACCACACAACACTCAATTTTTCATTATTGTTTTGCAGTGGGGAGGGTGGTGGGTGTAAATAGCAATATAAGGGGTCCCCCATGGTGGCGCAGCAGGTTAAACCACTGAGCTGCTGAACTTGCTCACCAAAAGGTCAGCGGTTTGAATCCAGGGAGCAAGGTGAGCTCCTGCTGTTAGCCCCAGCTTCTGTCAACGCTGGTCCTTTGGCTTAGAAATGGAGACGAGTACCCCCGTCAGACATCACTAAACGTAATATTTTAACTTTAACTTTTTAGCAATATAAGTCAGAGAGGGGGAAAATTATTGTCTTTATAATTTATTTAATACTTATATTGCTGAACAAATAATAAATATATAGATTTTTAACAATTCAGTTCTATCAGGACTAATGATTTGCCAATCCATCTATGACATAATTCACATTTAAAGATCTCTCACTTGAATATTATCTCCTATTGAGTATCAGACTTCTCCTTTCCCACCATTCATTGTACAAATAGATTATTCAGGATATGTGTTTACATCAGTTTTTAAGAGACACCCACAAAAATGCATACAGCTATCATTTACAACATGAAAACACTGTTGCAAAAAGCACAACATGCCAACTATAGGATTCTGCGGCATTCTACAAATATCAAACTTTTGCTGTAACTATATGCCATGCATGTAGTAAGCATTTAGTCTAGGAACACTGCAGATGCAACATGCACTGAGCAAAAAAGATATCTACCTGCTTTAGAGAGTGCTAGAAAGAAGTTTAGCAAGCTGCCTGCCAAAGGAGATCTAAAGCCCACTTCTGAGATGAAGGGGACTGCTACCAGAGAGAAGGGAAGGAGAGGAGATACCTGAGGGAGAAAGAAACCAGAAGCAAGGGAAGTACAGACAGCAAAGCACTTGGAAGCAAAAGTGAAGCACAGCTCCATTGTGCCTTGAGAAGAGTTCTGGCACATCATCAGTAACCAACACAACACGCTCCACAGTTCTGGGAGAACCAGCTGTGCTTCCCAAATGCAGAATTAAAGGCCCGACATTCATTTCACCCGTTTCCTGAAATCAACTGGTAGGTATTATTGCACATGCATCTGTTTAGTGTCAAAACAGAACAGGAATATATATTTACCAAGAGTTGCTTTAGCCCATTTAAACTCTTTCATCAACAAGTTTGAGCACACAAACACGTAAGAGGAGGTAAGTAAATTAAAGGTGGTTCCCAGGATAAACAAATGACATGGGGAACAAAACAAGCAAAAGGACACACATTGGGATATTGACCCACCTGTGAGGTACCCTGCCGTTTGTGTCTCAGAAATAAACAAGTCGTGTTTCTGATCTTTGAAGGCACTCCATACAGAGGAACGAGACAGAATTTCATTCACCTGAAAAAGCAAGGAAGCCCAGAGATGGTTTATATCAACAAGCAACTGAAAAAAGCACTTCAAATCTTTTGGGGTTTTCTTTCTTTCTTGGTGCTTGTTCCAAAGGTGTGGAACTCCTCACCAAGGTAGGCTTGGCTGGCCCTTGTCTTTCTCCTGGAGACTGACCTTAGTTTTTAATCAGATGAATGCTGATTACTGAGAACTGCTCTGTACCATATCTGTGGAGGCAGTGGGGAGAAAGGCAGGATATACATGCAAATCAATCAAATTCAATGAATGAAGTGTGACCTCTTTTAGCTGCAGGGTTTTTTTTAAAAAAAATCCCAACAACAACAAAACCCCTGCACATGAAAAATTGGCCTCTCCTCTAAATATAACTGCAAAATGTTAATATTGTACTTTATGCGATTTACAAAGTACTGTATTTTATCACAAAATAGTCACATTTTAATCCCCTTTTTTAATAAAAAAGGGGGTGTGACTATTATGCAATTAAAAAAATTGCCTTTAAGTCTCCGATTTCTGTTTTTTATAACAAAAAACCTACCTTACCTCTGAAAGGGAAGGAGCGGGGAGGGATAATCAAGCCTCAAACTGACAGCTAAGTTTCAGTTTTTCTACATTAAAAAAACTATCTTCCCTTAGAGGAAAGAGAAGGGAAGATTCCCTTCTTCCTCTAAAAGCAAGGCGGTTTACAAAATGAAGCTTCTGGAGAAAAGAGGAAGTAAGAAAGAACCGAGTTCCAGAGACCTCAATATGAGGTTTATTTGAACTGCCTTTCTTTGGAGGAAGGAAAAAAGAGCAAAGCTCCAGAAACCCTAATTTCATAATTTTCAAACTTTTTTTTTTGGAGAAAGGAGGGGAGGGAGAATCAGCCCCAAATGGCTCTGCGACTATTATGTGAAGAACACAAAAAACCATTTTTTCACCCAATCGCAGTGGCTACCATTATGCAATGAAATAATTGATAAAATGAACAGAATGTTTACCTGCTCTCCATATTGTAGACTTCGAGTCATTGATTTCAAGGCTTTAACAATCTGTGCTTTTGTAGCTGAAGGGTTATCCAGATTCTCAAGGCCAACACCTTCAAGCAATTTTAGGAGATAGGGGACCAGGTCTGCTTTCAAAGCCTGAAAATGGTTATAGCACATTTCACAGATCTGTCCAGGCATAGCTCACAATTTCTTCCACAAGGGAGTAAGGAACATCCAAGACATATCCCCTGCCTCACTCCCCAATGTCATTACCATGTGGACATGATATGTCTGAAAAATAAAACCTGACAGGGAGACTTTCCATGTAACCTAGAATGATCACCAGTTGTCTGAATTATCATTTAAGTGATTCTGAAATTCTTGCCCATGTGAACAAAAAATCCTCTCAGTTCCATGTGAAGAAAGCAACTAAAAATGGGGTAATGACCCAAATTAAAGACTGCTGACCCTTTGCATCTTACTAGCCTTACATGAGAACTGGAAAATGAAGATAAAGTAGCTTTATGCTCAGACTTAATAGAAAAATATTTCAAGTAACCTGTGTAGACTAGTTATATCCTTGAAGTGATTGCTTACATCGGGAAATCTTGAAATACAATAAAAATGCAAGATGAATTTTCTACCTCGCCATCACTGAAGATCACTTCCACATAGAATTATGGTGAAAATAAATAAATAAATAAATAAACCGCATTATAATGGCCCAACAATGTTTTGGTTCCTCAAACGTTAGCCCTGTTTCTGGCTCCAAAAATGGCACCAGTTTTTCTCTATCAACTCTAGCTTTTGAGATAGAGAACATGTGCCATCCACCCGTCGACATCTGTTTGCCCATAAAAAAACACGATAACCATATCTAAGCAACTAGAGCTGATGCAGTCTAGCCAAAGCAGTTTTCTGAACCAGTGCCCCAAATAACACCAGGAACAGGTCTAAAAACCGAGACACCAATATTTTTTTTTTGTTGAGCTGTGTTACAGCTCTATCATGCATACCTCTACCACCCCTACCTCCACAAAATATGTATTTTCTCCCACTAACACAAAGAAGAAAGCCGGCATATTCTAGCATAGGAAGGCCAGATGATTGCAATCTAGGTGATTACCATGTAAAACACAATGCCCTGTGAAAATGAGAATCTACTTACTTGGACTACTAGATCATTTTGTTCTTTTTGAAACATCCGATTAAGTGCTTCACAGGCCACGCCAATGGTATCTGGTCGTTTCTTCATTCCATTCATCATGGGGCCTATGGTATCTAGTGCGGCCATCGAACGAACACAAAGCTGCGTGAAAAGAAAAAAACCAACATTCCCAAGTGTCTAGGACTGTGTGATGTATTGGTGAATAATGTGTGCAGATCCTAGCAGGGTGCCTTTTGCAGCTGACAGAGGTAATGCAAACCACCACTGTGACCACCTTTATTGGCTTTGCAGTTCTATTTTAAAAAAACCCTCATATTGTTTAAGCTTTTCCAGTTGCTTTTAGTCAATTCTGCTGTCACTTGGGATTGCAACATTGACAATCCACATCCCCCCCAAACGATTGTGAGGTCAGGAGTATTGTGCTCCAAAACTCTGTCAGTCTGAATTCGGAAGTCCCAGAGTAGTTTGACATGTTCATTTTAACAACAACAATAATAATATGTAGTAGTAGTACTAGCAGCAGCAGCAGCAGCAGTAATTGTAGTAGCGATAGTAGTGAATGATTACAGCCAACTGTCCGATTGCAATGAATATAGGTCAGGATATATTTGGATCTGTTCAAAGGCCAGAGTGAGTTTTGCATACTGTACATCCAGAAATGTGTTAAGTAGAGAACATTAAGAAAAGGCTTTTAAAAAACTGATCAGGTTTGTATATTTGATGCTTGCCCCATTTGAAAGATTTCAACCTTTATCACTGATTATCCAAGCTATAAATTAAACACTCACCAGGTGAAAGAGATGGCAATTTTGAAGGCAAATAGTAGCTATTCTGGATGACCCTACCTATTCTTGGCTAAGACATACAGTAATTGCTGAGCCTGATTGAAAGTAGCATACCTCATTATCTGACAAGATGTGTATGACACGCATAGCACTTTTAGGGATGGCATTGTTCTTGTGATTCATGGCGTGGAGAATCTTAGGAAGGTGGCCAAGTGGGGGGACTTGGTCCGCCAGCTGAGGCTGAGCGCTAAAGAGGCACACAGTTGCTGTTGTTACAGTTTCTAATGTTTCCCCCTGTTTCAAAACAAAACATATTGTCAATCTTTTATTTACAAATCTGAAAAAGTCAATCTGTTTAAAATCAATGAATGAAGAGCCACATTCACATGAAACTACTTAGCAACACTTAGGAATCATATGATTGTAACATCTTAAAAATACCTAATGACAATAAAAGCTTATGATATTTGGACAGCCAAGTCCCAATATACTGAACAGTTGTTTTCATAGGCAAGTACTACGAAGCATCTAAATTATATCCAACGGATCTGGATATTTGCATATGCCAATTTCTCCAGTTTAACTGATCATATAATGTGTTCAGACAGCTCAACTGCCTCTATAGAGGAGACAGTATTTTTGGAGTTTTCATTGTTACCTAACTGCACTAAGGGCGACTGTTGTTCTTCAATCGTCTTCAATTACCACCAATCTGTTAGCAATGTATGAGGTGTCTCCCAAAAACATATACACTCTTAACAGCTTATAATTCTGGAAAAAAGTTTTGGCATTTTTACTAAAGTATCATTAACATGTTTAAAGATTTTAATAGCAGAGAAGTGTTACAAAATTACAAGCGAAAATATAATTGAGGTTTGCAACTCTGCACAGCTAGGCAGGAATGACAATTTGGATACCTGGCATAAAATTGTAATTTTAAAAGGAACTTGTATCTGAATAAAAAGTTATCACTTATGCTTTAATACAGTGGTTCCCAACCTTTTTTTTTTGACCAGGGACCACTTTGGCCAGGGACCACTCTCCAACATTGGTAGCAAAAGGGTTATGAATCAGTTTTTGGTCAACTTTACAATTGGTTTGGTTATTTGGGGTGCTGATCCAAAAACTGAATTGGACAGGCCACATCAGTTCTAGTTTCTGATACAGAACATATGCCATCCAGTAGTTGCCATCTGCTCACCCACAGAAAACCATATTTAATAATCTAGAGCTGATGTGGTCTATCCAATGTAATTTTCTGAATCAGCACCCCAAATAACCCCAGGAACAGGCCTAATAATGAAGACACCCAGGCGCCCTCGCTTCCAGGTGCCACATGGAATGGCTTTGGCTCAAGGGGAGGGAGGAGGAGAAGCAACAGTCAAGAAGCTTGTTGTTGCGCCTTTCGTGGGTAATCGGCCTCTCCCCTCCTGACATCCTTGTTGCCTCGGCACTATAAGACGGGTTTCGCGAGACCAGTTACTCTCGTTTCAATAGTGTAGTAATGGTGAGGTCGCGGGCCATATTTTAGTTCTTGGGGACCACTGATGATCTATGGACCACAGGTTGATAACCACTGCTTTAATATAACGGTATTTATTTAGCCTTCAAATGGTCACCATATGGACGATTAGCTGTCAGAGGGTGCATACATTTTTGGGACCCTGTATATTAAACATTTTTGGGGTGCTCTGTATATTAAATACCTTCTAAAAATAATCCTACTTCTAAAAAATAATCCTAACTGAGCAATCCTATACAGGGGTTGCTCAGAAGCAAGTCCCAAAATAATTTAGAAATACTCATATTGAACTCTGCATCAAAGTCCAGTTTTGTGAATCTTACTATCAGGGAGCGAACTTTACTTCAGAATTGTACTGAATTGTAATTTATTTTTTATTATATTTCATTTTATTATTTCGATCCCATGGGGACTCCAGGCAGCTTTCAATAACATGGCACAGCCCAATACATTTTAAACCATGGCAAATACAAAAGTTTCATAAAACATATTTGAGTCATGAATACAAAATACAGTTAAAATACATGAAAAGTAGTCATACCATTTAAAGTATAGTTAAAACTAAATATCCTCCCACTTGAGTAGGTGATGGTACAGAGAGAAGGCCCTTCCCAAATGATCATAAAGTTTTAACACGTTCATAGAGAGAGAGATACGGTCCTACAAACAACCTGGACCCAAGCTATATAAAGAATCTGTACATTCTTCTCAAGCACTTCAGCGACCTGGTGTTCATTTTAAAAATGCAAACGGTTACACAAAACATAGGTGCTCCGCTTACATGGGGGTTGTTTTTCTCCAGTAGTTCAGTGAATTTTTCTAACAGTGCAATGAGAAATTCTCTCGGTTTCCGTAAGACCCAGGCCGGCTGGGCGATAAAGATCCTGAGGAAGACGCCCCCCACAGACAGTTCACCTTCCGCTTCGCCATAGACCACAGCAAAGTCCTCTGGCAACTGGATCAATCAGAAAAGGAGAAATGTCATTCTGTTTGTCCATTAGATAAATTCATTAAGGAACAAAGAGGAGCTAATTAAAAATGTGAATCCAAGTGCTACTGTAAGAATGCATGTCGTTTTCGAATATTCTACAGTATTGTCCAATTATGGCAAGTAACAAGAAAAGGCCGTGCACTGATACAGAAAAAAAAATGCAACGAACAAAATGTACAAAAATTATACGGACATGAAAAAAAATATGCGAAGGATCTGTCTCAACTCTTTTTGTAGATATAAACTTTTTTTTACCTTCCAGTTAATGTCAGGGTTGTCCCTCTGTAGTTTAAAGTGCCTTTTAAGAAAAGGAAATAAGAGTGTTAACACATTATCTTGCTAACAGAACAGCTGGAAAAATGAATGAACGTTACTTCTGCTCAGCTGAGACCCAGATCACAACAGCTTTTTAGATTCAGTGTTCTAGTTGCTCTACACATTTCAGCAAAAATATGTTAGCATTATACCCTTTGAACAGACTGTTTACAACAATCCCAGAGGACACCAGATCAAATCGAAAGTATAGGTTGCTTACCTGTAACCATGTTTCTTCGAGTGTAAGTCTGTGAAATTCGCACAACTGGGTTTACTTCCGCGCCTGCGCATTGATCTCGGACATACTAGCTAAAAACAATGAAATTTGCATAGGCCCCGCCCCCGCCCGCCCTCTACAGCCCCCTGGTAGAGCTACCTCCTTAGTTCCTTGCTGCCGACAGCAGCAGAAAACCAAGGCATGACAATCAGAGGGGAGGACGGGCGGGTTCTGTGGCGATTTCACAGACTTACACGAAGAAACATGGTTACAGGTAAGCAACCTATACTTCTTCTTCGTGTAGTCTGTGAAATGCGCACAACTGGGTGAATTAACAAGCTTATTTACCTGGAGGAGGGTCATGCCACACAGGAAAACAAAACAGCTCTGCCGAAGGCAGCATCCTTCTTCGCGAGGACGTCCAGCTTGTAGTGAGCCGCAAACGTAGAAGGAGTCGCCCAGGTGGCAGCCTTACAAATTTGATCAACAGGTACACCCCGTAGAAATGCTTGGGATGTAGAAACTGCCCTAGTAGAATGGGCTTTAACACCAACAGGTAATTCTTTTTTGGCTAACTGGTAGGCCAACCGGATTGCCAAGACTATCCATGAGGCCAAACGTTGGGAGGTAAGAGGTAATCCCAAGGAGTCTTTCCTATATTTAAGGAAAAGTCTAGTGGATTTTCTATAGGATGCTGTTCTATGTAAATAAAAGGATAGGGCTCTTTTAACGTCAAGGGAATGGAGAGCAATTTCCAAGGGAGAGGAGGGTTTGGGGAAGAATGATGGGAGGACAATGTCCTGGGACATGTGAAACTGGGACACAACTTTAGGGAGAAAGGTAACATCCGTACGGAGGACAACTTTGTCCTCGTGGAAGCGGATGAAGGGGGGGGGGTCAGAGCGGAGCGCTGTAATTTCGCTAGCCCTTCTGGCTGAAGTGATGGCCACGAGGAAGGCCGTTTTCCAAGATAAGTGGGAGATATGGGAAGTTGACATGGGCTTGAAGGGCGGCTTGGAAAGTTGAGATAAAACCAACTCGAGGTTCCAGGATGGAGGGGTGGGGAGATAGGAGGATGGGCCTTCTTGTATCCTTTAAGAAATGTAGCCACTAACGGGTCATGGAAGAGGGAAGGAGCTCTGAACTTCTTCCTATAGTGAGACAGAGCTGCAACATAGCATTTTATAGAGGAGAGGGTAAAACCTTTCGTGGAAAGATCTACCAGGAAGTCTAAAATAACAGAAATGGACGCCGACTGTGGGCAGTGGCCCAGTGGCTGTATAAATTTTAGAAATTTAGCCCACTTGTAAGCGTAGGCTTTTTTAGTAGAATCCTTCTGGGCCGCCTGCATTATGAGGCGGACGGGTTCAGAAAGGTGGGAGATGGTTTGATCCTCCATGCTGTAAGGTGGAGAGAGGGCAGGTCCGGGTGAAGGACGAGGCCCTGTTGGAGGGAGAGCAGGTCCGGAGCGAGAGACAGGCGGAGGAAGATCCCTTTGGATGCTTGGAGGAGGGGGGTGAACCAGGACTGGCGAGGCCACCACGGGGCTATGAGGATGCAGTCCGAATTGTCTGAAATCAGTTTGGCTACTACTCTGGAGAGTAGGGGAAGGGGAGGGAAGGCATAGAGAAGGCCTGGTGACCACTTGTATATGAAGGCGTCTCCTAAGCAACCTGGGGATGCGAGAGGGTGGAGTCTCGCGCAAAATGTGTTGCATTGGGTGTTGAGGTGTGACGCAAATAGGTCTATCTGAGGAGTTCCCCAGCATCTGGCTAGTTCTAGGAACTGCTGGGGGTTGAGTTGCCACTCGTGTGTCGTGGAGGGGGTCCTGCTCAGGGAATCCGCTAGGGCGTTGTCTTGGCCCGGAAGGTGAATAGCTATGAGGAATGTGTTGTGTTGAATGCACCATTCCCAAATCCGCAGTGAGATTGGGAGAAGAGTGGATGAGCGGGTTCCTCCCTGTTTGTTGATGTAATATTTGACTGATGTGTTGTCCGTGAGGACCTGAACGTTGTGATTGGAGACTACGGTTACAAAGGATCTCAGGGCTTTTTCTACCGCTATGAGTTCTAGGGCGTTGATATGGAGCTGTCTCTCCTGGCGAGACCAGCGACCGTTGATGGTGAGGCTCTGGAGGTGAGCGCCCCAGCCCATGGAGGAGGCGTCTGTCGTCAGTGACAGTGACGGTTGGGGGGAGTGAAGGGAAGACCCGAGCACACATTGGCCCTGATTGTCCACCATGAGAGGGATTGGAGGACGGAGGGTGGAGGGTGAATGTCTGTGGACTGGCTGTCTACGCCTGGGTGGAATACAGTCAGGAACCAGGATTGAAGTGGTCTGAGGCGGAGGCGGGCAAACGGGGTAACGTTTGTGGTGGAAGCCATATGGCCAAGGATTGACTGGATAGCCCATGCAGAGCAGTGGCGGAGGGATTGGACGCTGCGGATAGAGTGGCGGAGGTTGAGGAAGCGGTCCTCCGGGAGGTAGGCTTTTTGGGAGATGGAGTCCAACACTGCGCCTATAAATTGGACAGATTGGGAGGGCAGAAGGTGAGACTTCTCCCGGTTGACTATCAGACCCAGATTCTGTAAAAGAGACAAAGTATAATTGATATCAGCAGATAATTGGTCACATGATAAAGAACAAAAAAGCCAGTCGTCCAGGTAAGGGAATACAGTGATGCCCTGCTGGCGTAGGTGGGAGGCGACTACCGCCATACATTTCGTAAAAGTCCTCGGGGCTGTGGAGAGGCCGAATGGGAGGACATTAAAGGAGTAGGAGGAGCCTTCAACCATGAAGGTGAGGTACTTCCTGTGGGAGTGCCGGATTGAGATGTGAAAATACGCATCTCTGAGGTCAATGGTTGCCATCCATGCTCCCTTTGGGATGAAAGGGAGGATGGAGGGGAGGGTGACCATCCTAAATTTGCGTGGTTTGATGAAGCGGTTGATTTGGCGGAGGTCCAGTATGGGGCGAAGGCCACCATCTCTCTTATCTACTAAAAAATATCTGGAAAAGAAGCAAAATTGAATTTGATGGGACGGGGTGCGAGATATAGCTCCTTTAGAAAGGAGTGAATGGATCTCCTCCAGCAAGGCAGGGGATGCCTGAGTGGAAAGGGGTTTCCCTGGAGGTGGGATGGTTTCAAACTCTATGGCATAACCCCGGAGAACAATATCCAGAACCCACTTATCAGTGGTAATGGACCGCCAGGCAGGGAGAAAGGGCCGGAGCCTATCTAGGTATGAGCTAGAAGCGGCGTCCTCTATTACCTGGGGTTTTGGGTCCTCGGTATTGGCCCCTGAAGGGGGAACCTGGGCGCTTGAAGCCAGAAGCAGGGAACTGTGGTCATTGTCCTCCTCTGGAGGGAAAAGAGTTGTAGTATCCCCGAAAGGACTGGGGATAATGGTAGTAGGGCCGCCACCTTTGTCTATAAGGTTGGTAGGATTGGTATGGCTGTTGTCCATATTTATTGAGTGTTTGTTTCATCTTATGTGAGTGCTCCAGCTGGGAGTCTGTCTCAGGGTTAAACAGGCCTGCTTCGTCCATGGGTAGGTTTTCTATGAGTGAGCGCTGATTGGAAGACAGGGCTGCGGATCTTAACCAGGCATGTCTCCTAAGAGCAACCGATCCGGCAATAAGTTTGCCTGCAGAGTCTGCACCATGTTTAGCCAGGTCTTTTTGGGAATTTGCCAGGGTAAGGGCCTCTTGGTGGAAGGCCTTAGCCATGGGTTGATCAGTCACAGGGAGAAGGTCTAAGTATGGGCCTATCTTGTTCCATAAATAGGACTGATAGACACTCATATATACTCCATAATGGGCCATTCTGCCGAACAGGCACGCTGAGGCATAATTTTTTTTGCCATGGCGTCAAGCTTTCTCCCTTCTCTGTCAGAGGGGGCAGCCTGATTGTTTTGAATCGGTTTAGGCTGAGCATCCGTCACTATAGAATTAACTTTGGGAAGTTTAGCCAGCCACGGTGTGGCGGAGAGGTCAATACGATAGAGGTTTTCGGCCCTCTTGGAGGTGCTTGGGACAGTTGCCGGGGCAACCCCTGTAATCTTAAGGAGTTTAATGAGATAAGGAATGGTAGGAAGCATAGTAGACTGCTGTGGTTGTTGTTCAGCTGATGTGAAGTAAGGATCTTGAACCACATCATCAGACTGAGGGGGCTGGATATTGAGGGATCTAGTCAGTCTGATCAAAAGTGCAGAAAAGTTTTTAAAATCTTCCAGTTGCTGAGGATCAGCTTCAGGATCAGGCAGGGGGGGGCAAAGGGGTGGCATCAGAGGAAGATTGTAGCTCAATATTGTCATCAGGGGGAAGGTGGGGGGGGGAGTGAGCAGGAGAGGCAGGAGCGGGATGCGGGGCCTGAGGGGGGCGGTAGGGGGGGGAGGAGCAGCCACGGATGCCGAGGGATAATTGTAGGGAGGCCATGGAGGCCGATGCGGATCTGGAGAGGAGGAAGGATGATAGGGATCCGGGGGTAAAAGGGCGGGTAATATGGAAAGGGAAGGGGGGGTAGGGCATGGGGTAATCAAAAGGCCTGTAGCCCTGTTCTTGGTAGCGGTCGCGGTACCGGGGAGCCTCCTTGAGGGGGCTGCGTGACCGAGAGCGCTCCCGCGGCAGCAAGGAGCATCGCTCTAAATGACGCCTGGGGCTGCTTGCTGGTCGCGGAGCGCGCGCCTGTGCCGGGGGAGGCGCTTCGGTCTCCGGGGAGGGAGAGCGGCGAGGGAGCGCCTGGGCGAGAGGTGGGGAAGGCGGGGAGTCAGGGAAGTCCTCTTCGGTAACGGGGGCGAGGAGGTGAGAGGGAAGGAGTTGGGGGGGATTTTCCACCCCCAGAAAGTCTTCATCAGCCTGAATGAGCTGCAAGGGCTCGGCTGAGAGAACAGGCATACAAGGACTCGAGGGCTGGGAACCAACGAGGAGCCTTGGCTGTTTTTTGGCTTGATTTTCCCTCGGTTTCGATTTCGACCGGAGGGAATGCTTGGAGGTTTTTTGTTTTTTCTGCGGTGGCTCAATGACTTCGTCAGAGGCCAAAGCGCGAGGCATATCCTCCTGCAAGGGGTGAGCCGGGGTCTCAGTAATGGAGGGAAGGGGGGGTTGGCCCAAGGGCTGAAGAGATCTGGCCTCTTCGGAAGCTAAGGACTGCTTGTAAAGCGAGGCCTTTAGTCTGAAGTCTCTGCTCTTTAAGGCTCTGGCAGAGAAAGACTTGCATATTTTACAGGCTTGGGGGATATGGGTCTCCCCAAGACAGAGGAGACACTAAGAGTGTTTATCCTCTTCGGGGAGGGTTGCTCCACAAGCCGAACATTTCTTAAAAGAAAGAGAGGTCATCTTATCTGTCTTCAGGGCTGAAGAGAAGAATAGTCAAGGCAATCCGTGGTCTTATGGAAGATAATAAGGGAGCAGTATGAGCTGAGATGCTTCGCTGGCGAGCGGAAAAAGGAACTAAGGAGGTAGCTCTACCAGGGGGCTGTAGAGGGCGGACGGGGGCGGGGCCTATGCAAATTTCATTGTTTTTAGCTAGTATGTCCAAGATCAATGCGCAGGCGCGGAAGTAAACCCAGTTGTGCGCATTTCACAGACTACACGAAGAAGAACCTGGAATTCATTTATTTGCTTCTGCAGTATTTTATTATAATTTTGGTTACCCACGCACAGCAGTTATTCATTATTTTTGTGACATACTCTAACATCATTTCACGAACAGTTGTAGACACCCTCTCTCTGGAGTTGTCGTTCCATATCAACTCTGGATTTTCATGTGTTCCTTCAAAAATGTGCACGGCAGCTTCAGGATTATCTCTCATGGCATCCATAAAGACACCAGGCAGAAACTTCATTAGGATAATTCTAACCTAGAAAAGAACCATGTACAAATTAGAAAGTTCACCCGAGTATTAGAAGTTCTACTGAGGACCACAATGGTTTTTTTTGAAAGAAATGTGACTTCTCAATGAA
Source organism: Anolis apletophallus (assembly GCA_030556195.1). Lineage (NCBI taxonomy): Eukaryota > Metazoa > Chordata > Lepidosauria > Squamata > Anolidae > Anolis > Anolis apletophallus. Next base: position 66,490,909 of record JARBWK010000008.1, on the reverse strand, counting down.
ATGGCCCATTTTCACATGTTCACCCAATGTGCTGGAATATTTCCGTTTCCACAAAGGTCCCAGATGTATCAGATGACCTCAGATGAGCTAAATGGGAGAGGTATCATTATGAAAATTGGTTTGTTAGGGGGCTTAAACTGTGGATTGCAACCCCATCTCATAACTGAATGTGAGGGTTGTGAAAAAAGTTGGCAACAGTAAAAGGCCAAACACAAATCAAGGAACATGACTAATTCAACTAGAGAAGTCAGTCATAGCAGAGCACCTGATGAACCAACCTGGACACAGTATACTATTTGAGAACACAGAAATGCTGGACCGTTCCAACAAATACCATGTCAGACGACACAGAGAAGCCATTGAAATCCTCAAGCATGTGGACAATTTCAACAGAAAGGAGGAAACCATGAAAATAAACAAAATCTGGCTACCAATATTTAAAAAAATCCCAAATAAGGACAGTAAATGAAGAGCAACACTCAAAAAACAGGGCAATTTCAGACAAGAATCAATCAGGGCCAGCTAATACCTCCCAACAAAGGACACCTCTTGGCAGCAACCAGCCAGGCATTTAAGCTGCAAGGCCATTAAATGCTAACCAAGGTGACCAATTGCAACATTCACACTTGCCTCAAACAGACAAGAGTTCTTTCTCCTACTCTGTACATTGCAGAGTTTTATAAACATCACTTGCCTAGTTTCCAACACACCTCACAACCTCTTAGGATGCCTGTTATAGATGTGGGTGAAATGACAGGACAGATTGCTTCTAAAACAGGGCTGCCCAACTTCTTCGGGCCCAAGGGCCGGAATGCAGGTGACGGATCACCTTGGGGGCCGGAGCGGAGGGCGTGGCCGCTCGCGGGGGCATGGCCACTTGCGGGGGGCGGGGCCTCTCCTGCCCTGGCGCGCATGCCCAGCGTCCTGCGCTGCCCGCCCCTTTTCGGCGGGTTGACGTCAGGCGCCACGCCTGACGTCACCCAGCCCCGCCGAAAAGGGGCGGGTCGCGCAAGATACCGGGCTTGCGTGCCAGGACACGGCGGAGGGCGGCTCGCTGATCCCGTTCTGGTGCGCAAGCCCGGCATCTTGAGCGACCCGCCCCTTTTCGGCAGGGTGACGGCTGGCGCCGAAAAGGGGCGGGTCGCGCAACATGGTGGGCATGCGCGCGCCAGGGCGGGAGGCGGGCCGGGATCGGCGAGCCGCCCTCCGCCGTGTCCTTGGCTCTTGCAGCGGCCACGCCTGGAAGAAGGTAAGCTCCCAGGGCTTACCTTCCTTCAGGCGCGGCCGCTGCAAGAGCAAGGGTCACGGCGTAGGGCGGCTCGCCAATCCCCGGCCCGCCTCCCGTCCTGGCGTGCATGCCCGCCATCTTGCGCGACCCGCCCCTTTTCGGGCGGGTGACGTCAGGCGCCAAAAGGGGCGTGCCAGGACACGCGGAGGGCGGCTCGCTGATCCCGTTCTGGTGCGCAAGCCCGGCATCTTGAGCGACCCGCCCCTTTTTCGGCAGGGTGACGTCAGGCACATGGCGGGCATGCGGCGCTCAGGGCGGGAGGCGGGCGGGATCGGGCGGCCCCTCCGCCGTGTCCTTGGCTCTTGCTTGCCGCGCCTGGAAGAAGGTAAGCTCCCCAGGCTTACCTTCCTTCAGCGCGCTGCAAGAGCAAGGGGTCACGGCGTAGGGCGGCTCGCCAATCCGGCCGCCTCCCGTCCCTGGCGCGCATGCCCGCCATCTTGCGCGACCCGCCCCTTTTTGGCGCCTGACGTCACCCCGCCGAAAAGGGGCGGGTCGTGCAAGATGCCAGGCTTGCGCACCAGGACGGATCGGGCGAGCTGCCCTCCGCCGTGTCCTGGCTCTTGCAGCAGCCGCGCCTGAAGGAAGGTAAACTCCCGGGCTTACCTTCCTTCAGGCGCGGCCGCTGCAAGAGCTAAGGTCACGGCGGAGGGCGGCTCGCCGATCCCCCGGCCCGCCGCCCGCCCTGGCGCACATGCCCGGCATCTTGCGCGACCCGCCCATTTTCGGCGCCTGACGTCACCCCGCCGAAAAGGGGCGGGTCACACAAGATGCCGGGCCTCCGTCGTATCCCTGGCTCTTGCAGCGGTCGCGCCTGAAGGGAGGTAAGCTCCCGGGCCGCTGCAAGAGCTAGGGAGACGGCGGAGGGCGGCTCGCCGATCCCTCCTTGGCGCGCAAGCCCGCGAGCGGCCCTGCGCAAGCAAGGAACAGGTGGGGGGAAGTTCCGCCCCTAGGGCATCGGACGTGGCTTCCCTCCGCCTCCTCCTCGCTCGCGTCGGCCCCGCCCCTCCTCGCGCCGCCACCCCCCCCCGGAGATCGAAATTTTTTGAAATCTTATTTTTACCAAATTTTTTATTTTAAAAACCTGATGTCTTGCAGGGGTTAGGGGCTGTAGGGAAGGGGCTCGGGGGCCGTGTACGGCCCCCGGGCCCCCAGTTGGGCAGCCCTGTTCTAGAACATGGCCAGCCAGCCCGGAAAACTCACAGCAACCCACATTTCCATGTTTATATGATAGAACTAATTAGGAAATGCCATCTATAACCCAGGAACAAAAATCAGGTTACATTTTGTTATCAATAAATGTTGGTTTCATTTATTTTATATATGTACTAGCTGTACCCGGCACGCGTTGCTGTGCCCTTTTTAGGAGATGTGAGAAAGTCCAATCATCCACGGTGTGCCCTCCTCTAAACTGCAGTTGGATGGAGTGTGGGTCATGGGGGCATGGTGTGCCAAGTTGGGTCTTTATTGGTCTTGGTTCTGGGCCACAGTGGTCTGTGGGGAATTATGGGTTTTGAAGTACTACAAATCCCATTTTCCATGGTGGTACTTCAAGTCCCATCATGCATGGTCGGGGCTCTGTGTGCCAAGGTAGGTTACTGTAAATTCAGGCCATACACAATGTCCCATGAGCTGAGGCCTAGTTAGGAACAGCAAGTTAATGAAGCCTTACTGTCAATTCAGGCCATACACAATGTCCAATGAGCTGAGGCCTAGTCGGGAGAATCAAGTTAATGAAGTCTTACTGTCAATTCAGAGCGTAAACAGCTTCCCAGTAAGTGAGGGCTAGTTAGGGAAATCAGGCCTTTTCCTTATTCTGTTTTGGCAGTTTTTTATGGTTCGGAATTTTCATGTTGGCTGGCCAGTGCAGCAGTTATGCAAATCCGCCCTTATTGGCAGCCAATCATGTTGTTCAGAATGTAGAGGCTGGGTGAGTCTTTGGCTGCCCCGGAGGATGCTGGTAAATGTAGTTTTATTTTTACGGTTTTGGGGGCCTTTTAGGTTTTTTTTGGGGGGGGGGAGTTTCTTTGCTACAAACGTACCTTGCTTGAGGCCTATTTCTGTTGGCAAATATTGTGTTTCTGCGTTGTAAGGTTTCTTTGTTTGAGGTATACATCACATGACGTGAACCTATTCATATAATAGATATACCCAGGCCCATGTAAAGATTTCTCGAGTGTAAAGGGGTCATGAGTGGAAAACATTTATGAAGTCCTGCTTTTGACAAGTGGGGATTTCAACAAAATCTACAGCGAGTCAGTTTTAACTATGAATTTCAAAATCATATTCTCGGTTTATTGTGTTTTAATTTTTGTTCCATGTGCATTTTAAAAATGTGTCTTTATAGATTTTTGTTGTGCATAATAATAATAATAATAATAATACATCCAGCATATCTATCTCGATTGCGGTGTCATACTGTGTTTTTGTGTCAGTATAGTAATAATAATATAGTAAAGAATTGGCCAGACAGGGTAATTTGTGACTACACAAAGTTATTATGTCAACACTTAAGGCAATGCTATGACAATATTTTGGATGTGCATGTCTCAAATCAGGTCCTAGTATGGGATTATGCCACTTTAATGCAAACTAAAAAGCACAGACCTTCTGCCACAACATTTTTTTAAAAGTTCCTTTCAAATAGCTCCAAATAATTTCCTTACCTTTGGACCAACCAGCTTGTCTGCTGTCATCTTAGCAAAGAGCTCTGCTGTCTGAGACCGAACTTGTGGGTGTGTTGAATTGCAGAACATATCAAGTAAGTAGATTAAAGCACCTAGGGAAGGACAGAACTGTTGATATTTTTAATCACAATGATTCTGGAGCCATTAATTTTGGAATGTTGTAATGAAACAAACTGAACAGAAACCAAACATACCTTTTGCCATGGCTTCCTTAACTATTTTTGTACTGGAAGTCAGAGCATATAGAGTTTCAAGAACAAGCTGCCGACCTGCCAAGATTAACACAGCTTTTAGACGTACAGAGAACAATGACACAAGTTTATTTAAAGAAAATCTCTGAGCAACATGTCTTAGATTATTTGGTCCAATAAAAAAGAGTGATTTAAAAGACAATAAGAATCCCCCCCCCATATATTTAGTTTCAAAAACATGTATTTCTGGTTAGCTACAATAATGAAGATTTTCATTTTGTAGTTTTACTATTACTCGTGCAATCTGGAATGTTAATATTTTAAATGCACATCTTCTGTGCTTGAATGTTTAATTTATATGAAGAAAAAGCATTTCTTAAAGACAGGAAGTAAATTGAAATCACTACCTGTTCTAAAAAGGCCTCTCTGTGTCCTAAATTGGTCCAAAACCTGGTGAAAATATCCCTACACCCAGGAGGGTATTTTAAAGCCTAAAAACCATTTTAAATAATTTTGCAATCTTTGACAATGTTTTTTGAACCCCAGATGTAATAGAAATACCCTCCTTACCTTCTATAGGACTTTGGGACCATTTTACAGGTATTTCTGACTCCCCCCCCCCCCAAAAAACCCCCCAAAATTGCAATGATTTGATTGTCTGGACTAAAACCTAACAAATGGACACAACTGAATACCTGGTGGGTTGTTCTGCTTCAACAGTGAGCAACCACCACAGTGAGCCATTGGTATCTGCTGGGATTTGGTTCTAAGATCCCTGTGGATACTAAAATCAATGGATTTTATCATTACAAAAAATGATGTAGTAAAATGCCCTTATACAAAATGGCAAAGATCAAAAAATTGCTTTTGGGATTTTTTGGGTGGGGCGGGGAGGTATTTTTAAGCCACAAATTGTTAAATCTGTGGATACGGAGAAGTAAGTGACTGTGGTTATTTTGCTTGACACATTTCAGATTTAGAGGCAAGGTCTACTGGTTAGAGAATTTCTTTCTTATAACAACCTGGATTCCCAAACATCACTCTCAGCTACATAGAATAAGTTTTACTGAACTGTTGTGCTTCCTTGTGAATAAACGTGTTAAAGATTAAGTCGCAGGAGTAAGGGATGTTGCAGGAAGAAGTGAAGGCATTTTTCTCTTTGTTTTACTGTTTACATTTTTCCTAAATACTGTTTTTTGATCACTTTATCATGCAATAAGTTAACACACACTCTACGTACTTGAAGGCAATGAATGCAAGAGGGCTAGCAAGTTGGAAAGAACCATGGCTTCCGCAATATTATTTACACATTCCTGGTTACTTGTTACAATGTTTACCACCTAAGAGAGAAAAGGAAGTCATTAAAACGATTAGATCAGCAAACCTTTTTAGAAGCAGATAGTTTATCTTATCTATATTTCCCAAAACTTAATTTTTCATATCCATTCATTTCCTGATCCCTCCACTAGCTGCTTTCTTCTAGCTCTCTCCTCCCCCCCCTCTAATTATCCCAACAAAGGAAGGGTAATATATACAATGTAATATGAGAAAGACAAATCAGATTTGTCTACATAAGAGATGAACAAAATGTGACTCAGAGGCTGCCTGCAGCCAGCCAGGATTATTTCTGAAGACCTCAACCTTTCCAATCCTCAACCTTTCCAGTCCTCAACCTTTGACTGCTATATTTCGGGCAAATAAAGGCAAATCGCTTCTAGAAGCTTCAGGAGTAGCAGGTCACATTTAAAGAGAGTGCTGGAGTGATCCATTTTTTTCAAAATCAGAAGTAGATATCCTGGTTCTTCTAGTTAAGTTTTTCCTTTTTTGTAATTTCTGGCAGCCCGGGTAGCCCTCAACCCACTGTAGCTGTTCACCCCGTTCAAAACACAACACTGTGTAACACATTTTTTGTTTCTGGGTTATAAATGTCATTTCCTAATTGGTTCTATCATATAAACATGGGAAAAGTTTATTAAATTGCAAAAACTTTGTTTTTGAGGGACATCCTGCAGCACATTTTGTGAGTTTTTCAATGAATATCTCAGTCTCAACCAATTCAACCCAGTTTGTACAAGTGCAGAACTGTAAAACAGGAATAACATTTTCAAACCAGGAACAGATTTTTTTTTCAAATTTTGTTACATAGTGTAATGGGAAAGTGCAATTCAAGCACTATTCTCACTCTGAATAAATGTGAAAAATAATTAATCCAGTGCTTTACTGCTCTGCTGAGGGGTGGGGCGGGTAATGAAAATATTTGAGAGGTATTGAGGGAAGAGACCATAACTCAATAGCAGATTATTCTCTGCATCAAAAGACTCCATCCTCTTTGAAAGACCACAATAAAACTACTACCAGTTATCCAAGGCAGTGCTCAACCACATCTGTATCCAGGAACACCCCACTCAATTATTTTGGAGTGCTCAACCACATGTCAAGGTATCTTCCTATACTGACTTTTCTCTTGATTACTATAAGGACATTCCTTGTAACCCTACTTACATATTCTATAAACTAATAATCAGTGGTTAAAATAATTGGAAATAACTATTAGGTGCCTAGCACTTCACTCTCAAGCTATAAAATCCCAAATTGGAATCACTGTTGACTCAGAGCGATTCTACAATGGGTCCCTCCACATTTACTGGAGTCAGGGGCACAATGAAAGGGTGGAAAACATACACATACAAAAAAACTCATTTTTAACTAGAGAGACCACATCTCTTGGAATGTTTAGATCACCACCTGACTCTTTAGCGGACCACAGAGTCATACTGGAAGATCTAAATTCTTAAGGAGAACATATTAGTCAAAATCTGCACAATATAATCTGCTAATATGACCAACTGTACTTAAATCTATTATATATTATAAGAAAGTGACTATCATGTTTATTCATCTACAAACAATGCACTAACATTTCTGCTACAACAAGCCATATTTAAAAGAGATTTTATTATTTTACCTCCAAAGCCAATTGTTGCACTTGACCAGCTCCATGGACACGCAGCAGTGAGAATATTAACTTAAAGTGACCTATGCATTCACATTCTGAACCTAAATGCAGAAAACAAAAGAACTACTATAGTCAGATTATAAAGATGAACTAAAGTTGGCCAGTTAATTTTATGGAGAGGAAATAGTATCTGAAGATCTAAAGTTAACCCTTTTTAGCATGCGTGTTTAGGCCGTCCAATACACTTCGCTTACCGGGGTTGTGCTTTATTACATTTCTCAAAGCCTCCAAAGCCATTTCAACCCTTCTGAGCCTGTCTCCATGTTGGTTAGACTCAACTTTTCCTGTCTGAGTCATAGCCATTAATGTATGAAGATACTGTGCTTGTGAGCCTATGTAATCCAAAAGGCTTGCAGCAAATGCTTTTGGAACCTGTGGGTCAATAAACACACTAGTTGGAAGTAATGTAGTAAATATGAAAAAAGTAGTTTTCAAGAAATGTAACCCATCAATCACAGAATATTTACAATTGAGGGACAAAAATATCAAACCTAGTATCAGGGTAAACTGCCCAATTTTAGTTTAAAAAATATTCCCTGGTATATGGCAGCCCATGGCAGTTATTCCATTCTGAATACTACCTCTTGAATTGTTAACAAAGAAAGAGGCAAGCAAAAAGATAATGAAGGAAAGAAAATTGATATGAACTTTTTGAAGATATGAACCAAGCTGAACAATGAGCTCAAATTGAATTGAACTTTTTTCAACCGATAACATCCAGAGCCAAAAATCAGCTTGGCATATTGTATGTAAGTATGTGAACAATTGGTTACCCCTCCCCCTTTTATATACCAAAAAAATAGTCTTACCTCTAACTGGAATGTGGGCACTTCATTGTAAACTCTGACAAAAATCTCTCCTACAATAAGTTCTTTTGCATGATCACAGAAGACAAATTCTGATCCATAGCTTTTATCGCAGTCACCCTTTAGAAAGAAATGTTTGATTTGGTATCTGCATACAGTGAATTCTATTCTGAAATAATGTACAGCTCCCTAGAACATTAACTGAATTTTATTTGCTACTTTTTTTCCAGGTCCCACATGCTCGAATAATCCACAAGCATTGCTGCAAATGGAATCCTGCAACTAAAAATCTTGTCAATTTGAACAGAATGTCTGCAACTGTTATTTCAATTGCAGAATTTTAATTATTTGCAAATAATATTGCTCACATGCAGGGTGAAGAGAGACAAAAATGAAAAATGTAGAAAGCTACAACAGCACTGTGTTATGCCACTTAGAAGAACAATATTGGTATCTCTTGGGGGCAAATATTTGAGGAAAAACATTTTTTTCAAAATTTCTTGCTTCAAATATTTTTTCAAAATTCATGCTATTATGAAGTGATGCTATTTATAGTACATGGCATACAGACCAAATCTAATGGATCCAGTGGCTACTTTAAGTTGATTCAAGATGTTGCTAAATGATCATAGTAAGCCTCAAAAGAAGAAGCTAGAGAACATTTTTCAAATTAAAGAAATTTATAACCACCATTTAGTCACATAAGGCCAGCAATATTTAATACAGTAGAATATGAAAACAAAGCTCTAAAATAACTACATAGCCTGCTTATTTATGTATTATGAAAAGTGTACTAATGGGATTTGTTTGCCTCTATTATAGTACCTCTAGTTTGGAAACTTTGAAAAAGGGCTTACTCTTTTAATCATGCTTTCCTGCTGAGTTTCCAAAAACTCAATGAGTTCAGCTCTTGTCCGATTGTTCCAAATTAGATAAGGGCTCTCTGTATTGCTATTCAGCATTTTCAGAATCTAGGTAAGAAATAAACAAAACCCATTTCTCACAACAGTAATCACATTTTTTTAACCTCTAATCAGCTTCACATCCCTGTAATACTTTCAGGATCAACACTGACCTTCTGTTTTTCAATACTCCAAGACACTCCCTTTTGGTTGGTCTTTAATACATTTATATTCACAGTCTTTCTTCATTTAACAAATTCAGCTCTAGCCAATTAGGTCCTCTATTTAACAGGAGTTTTAGGAGCCAGCTCAAACAACCTCCATTTTACAATTTTTGCATGCAGACGTAGAGAAGGGTGTGTTTTTACATGCCATCTTGGCACACGGATCAAGTTCTAAGATGTTGTTTTTCTCTTGGTGCAAATATCCAACCTCTAATATTAATCAATCAATCAATGATGCCTTTGTTACAGTCAACAACCATAAGCCAATGCAATAGTTATATGCATCTTACACATGTATAGAAAAAATGTGTGTGCACACTATATTAGAAAACATAAATGGGCTATTTTGGGATGATACAAAAGGATGGAAATACATTGTAAAAACTGCCTAATAAAATATGTTTAAAATTCAGTGCAAAATAGATAGAATTAAAATGAAAAAACTATATGAATTAAATGCACAGTAAAGCCACACAGCCTTATTACTGGTAAGCAAGAATTTGATATCCCTTCTGGAACTATGACCCTCAAGTAACACCTAGCCGTTAGTGCCAAAGCTTGCTCATACAAGAGTGCTTGCAAGCTGGACTCTCTTGTGCACCTTGCCTGGGGGCTAAAGGCTTGGCAGATGGCACAGACCCGAGCAACATCACTTTTCCCTAAGCATAATAAATGCAGTGCATGGAGTCAGAAATACAGAAAGACAGCAAAACCAAGTCCAATGTAAACTGCTAAGAGAAAAAGTAATAAAGCTACAAATCCAAGGTTTCTAGCTGCTGTCAGCATAGAAAAAAGGAACTGAGGCTGTAGCCTGCCTTTGGTATATATATTCACTGGGAGAGTAGGTACGGCTACCATCAAACTGTTTCAATAGGCAAGATATAGAACATTTCAAACTGCATTGCGTTTGCGAAAAGTAAACCCACATATGCGATTTCACAGACACTACAAAAAAGAACTTATTGTGAAGTCATGAAGACCACTGACACTTGTTCTTCCTGATATTCCTCAGCACACAGGAAAAATAGAGAACCAGTGTGTTGGACCAATTTAAACTTTGGACGACAGTGGCTCAATGCTATAGAATCATGAGAGTTGTAATGAGGCACCACCACTCTTTTGCAGAGAAGGTCTTTAGCCTTTTACATGATTCCACAGCATTGACCCATAGCAGTCAAAGTCGTATCAAATTACAGTGGAGATGCCTTCTTCGTTTTTGCATCTTTCTTTTGAATTGAGTGCATGGACATCTTTTTGTTCATTTCAATGATAATGTCTTTGAAAGCTTCCTCGTCAAAAAACAGTTTGTTCCAAAGGGAAATGTACACAGACTAGATCTGGATTGCATGTTGGTTTTAGTAAGATCAATCTCCTCAACTCCGTGGAGGCAGCTAGTCAAGGAAGGAGGAAACAGCAGTAAGTCTGGCAGCATTAACCACAAAAGTTCAGGATTTATCAATGTGAGAGGAAGCAGACAGAGAAAGAAAAAAAGCAAAAAGTATAGAAAGAAAAATCAGAGACAAGAGATATAACCTTTCCTGGGCATGGCAGGAGAAAGTACTGAAGCAAGATGGAGTGAGGGTCCAAGAGAAAGGGTCTGCTTAAGAACATGCAATGCCTTGCCTCACATGGACGATTAGTGCATGATTTTGCTCTACTGGCTAAGAGTTGAAGGTGATAGTAAAACTTTTCTTCCAACACACTTAACAGACAAATTATTTTCTTCCTCATCACCCTATCAGCCTATATATGCTCGTAACTCTATATGTCATTATATTCTTTTAAAATAAAGTGGACAGCCTGACTATCAATGTTGCAGTACTCTCATACCTCAATTGCATTAACCACTGCAAGTTTCCTTGCGATATAAGGGGTCAGCATGCCTGCAAGACTTTTCCTTATCGTTGGATTTTCAGGTGTGGCTTGTTCTTCCGGAAGATAACCACCAAGGCGACTTAAAGCAAGGAGGCTCAGCTTGGCAAGGGTATTAGCTACTTCCTGTTAAAAGAAAATGATATCATTTAAGTGGTCAGAATAAATAAATTAGGACCTTCTACTTTCACAAGACATACAGCAAAGAAATTCTGGAATAGGCCCTGGAAGATGGTCTTCTCTCACATGAGACAACTTACAACAGCTTCCAGGGCCCAAACTGTCCTAAAATCAGGAGGCTGCGAAAACAGCATTGTGAGGTGAGGCAAGCCAATTTTGAAACACTTCATTGGGAGCCAAATCATCATATAAACAAGAAAATAAGACATTGGGTGGGCGGGGGGAATTGCCACTTTCTGAACTTTCCTTTTATGACAGTGGTTCCCAACCTGTGGTCTGTGGATCACCAGTGGTCCCCAAGATATGGTCCACGGCCTCAGTTACTACTCAGTTGCAATGAGAGCAACTGGTCTCGGGAAACCCTCTAATAGTTCCTAGGCAAAAGGGATGTCAGGAGGGGAGAAGCTGACTATCCACAAAAAGCACAACACAAGCCTCCTGACTGCTGCTTCTCCTCCTCCTCCTCCCTCCCCCTGAGCAGAGCCGTTCCATGTGACACCTGGAAGCAGGGGCACCTGGTTGCCTTTGTTTTTAAGCCTGTTCCTGGAGTTATTTGGGTTGCTGATTCTGAAAATTGCATTGGATAAACCACATCAGCTCTAGATTATTAAATATGGTTTTCTGTGGGTGAGCAAATGGCAACTACTGGATGGCGTATCGTAAACTAGAGATGTGGTCTATCCAATGCAGTTTTCTGAATCAGCAGCCCAAATAACCAAACCATATCTAAACTTGACCAAAACCTGATTGTAACACCTTTGGTACTAATGCTGGAGAGTCAAAGTAGTGCCTGGTCAAAAAAAGGTTGAGAACCACTGCTTTATGAGAAATGGAAGGTCTCCTGATTTTACCGGTCTTCTGGGTTCATGAGGCAGGACATATACTAATGAATTATTTTGGATTCCGCAGAAGGAGGTTTGTCTAGTTGTGCAATAAAGACATATTTATGGCATAATAGATTAAGATCAGAAAACCAAGATTTGGAGAGAGAGATTTGAAGAATGACTGCTCACTGTTCAATTAGGTTGCAGAATATGCATGAAGAAGAGGTAATGTTAAGAGAGGATCAGTATTAAGGATAGCGTGGATGAGCCCATCCAGGAAAAGCAACTCCCTCAACCACACATGGAGGCAGTAACTTCTCAAACTGCTGGCTAAACTCAAGAGAGGTTGGTGGAGCAGGCTGAGGAAGGGTTAATAGTGCCTTTGTTTCTGGAGCAAAGAAGGGAGAAAGCACAGCTGAGACTATCCAGTACATTAGGAGAGAAATTGGCCAGGAAACTGCTGTAGAAACCAGATTTAGGGCATTGCAGCCTGCTGGTGGCAAAGTCTTAAATTCAGGCCTGAGACTCAGTAACCTGACAGTGGTGAAGTCTGTTTGGAGATTAGACATCTTGTTTGTTGGTGAAGTGTCTGTTAATGAGTATGAACTGTCAGACCTTGGAATGTACTATTAAAGATTATTTGGAGATTCCTTGGCAAGGTATTTGACAAGCAGCCACAGAACACAATTACAGAAAGAGCTTGGTGATTATGTGTACACCAGTAAGACAGTACTGTAACTGTAAATACTCTTTTATCTGTTGGTTGGTTTACAGATCTAATCTGTAGATTTGTATTAATGGGGACAATCATATAAAAAGCCAATATTTCTTTCAAGGAAAGGGAAAACATTGCTTGACTCCTGCGCTAGGTAATAAAGTAACAGCAAAACAAGAATCTATTTGCATGCCCCTTGCCTCTTGAGAAGACTCCTTGTAATATATAAGAAGTCACAACATTATACAACCCACAGGTTGTCTGCATCTCCCTTTCCATTTTTCGTCACTCAGTTCATCAACAGTCTCCTACTGTTATTATTACTAGTGAAAAAAAGCAGAATTTTATAATTTAAAAAAGCATGTTTTCCTTTACAAACAATTCATATTCCATACTAACAGGTTTCACTCCCAGAAACAAGGCACATGGTAAAGTTAAAATCAAAGCACTGCTTTTCTGCTACTGTGGCAGAAAAATCAATTGTGGGGGTAGAATGGCTCCTTGTCACCCCAGAAGATATAGATTCAACCCCCAAATCCTCAAAGTTACCCACCTTAACCTGAAAGCACAGCATGTTAAACAATAAACTTCAATTTAAAATAATTAGTGCAAGTTCCCCAAACCATTTTTAATTGTTCAGTATACATTTATAACACATTTACCTGCTGATTGGAGTCTTCACTCTTTTGGATACCACTCTCTTCTAATGTGTAATCATAGTTGAAAAGGTAGCCCAGCAAATACCACAGAACTCCAGCTTGAAATAGATGTGTCTGTAGCCAATAATCCACAGCGAATGAGCTGACACATTCTACACCCAGAGAAGCCACCCGTGCAATGTTCTAAAGAAAACGGAACACGTTTATTCACTTTGCTGTATAAACAAGACATGTTACAGCCCAGCTGGAATGTAAGGGGATAAAAACGAATGCAAAATATCACAGAATGAATCAGATGTGTTTGTTTTAGTTCATATGTTTTAATGCTATCATGTTATAAAGTCATGAGGCGCCCCTGGTGGCGCAGTGGGATAAACCACTCAGCTGAACTTGCTGACCGAATCCGGGGAGAGGGGTGAGCTCCCGCTGTTAGCCCAAGCTACAGACAACCTAGCAGTTCAGAAACATGCAAATGTGAATAGATCAATAGATACTGCTCCAGTGGGAAAGTAACGACACTCAATGCAATCATGCTGGCCAATGAGTGTGCAGTGGCGAATATTCCACAGTGAAATATGGTAATTTCTTGCAGGAAAGCTTCTTATTGGGACATGTGCTTTGTTTTTAATATTTACATACCTTTTAGGTGGCATGTAGAGGAAATCTATCCTCACTCTTCTTGAGATAGCTGGTCAGTTGTTGCCCTCTAAATGTTGTTGGACTACAACTCCAGGAATCTCTCAGGACTAAGTTGGTCAGATCATGGGAGTTGCGGTCCAATTATGTTTCGAGACCTACATTTGCCTAACCATGTAGCACAGACCTGGGCAATTGCCGGCCCTCCAGGTGTTTTGGACTTCAAATCCCAGAAATCCTAACAGCTGGTAAACTGGCTAGGATTTCTGGGAGTTGAAGTAGCAGGAAAGATGGAGGATAAGTCTGATGAATGTTCATTAAGAAACTACACATCTTATGCAAGTAAGAAATGTATTAAACATGTCTCAAAGACCTATACCATGTTTCCAAACTTTAGAGAATTCAAGGGTGCTCTATCTATTTAATGGATGTCTCCGATGTGCTCATTTTTCTCATCACACGCAGGAACTATTTCATAAAAGGTCAAAGGAAGTCAGAACACAGTAGCTATATATGAGCCTACCTTGCCATGATACAGCACTCTACATAGATCCTTGATGATATTTGGCATTTCAGTTATTTTCTCTCTGCAGTCTTCAAATTGGGCTGCCACACTGTAACATTTACTGATATGGCCACAAACCTATAAATAGAAAGATTTTCCTAAGGTGCAAAATAGTAAGATGGTGTATAACAAAGGCTAAATGGGGAGAGTAAATATTGTGCTTTTTAAAGGAATGAAGGAGTTTCAAACAATGCATATACAGCACTGCTATTTGCTCAAGTTTATCTTGTTGCTCTCTTCCCACATACTGTCAACTGTTTATGAAACCCCTGATGTTGCCCCTGGGAGGATTTCAATTTCTATTTGATGTGCAACGGAGGATTAGAAAAGCAATCTGTCCAATATCATTCAACAGTTTGTGGATAATGGAAGTGGGAGGAGAGTTTTCCCCATCTTTGTCTGTTTTCTACAGACAAAGATGGGGAAAACTCTTGCCTGAAACTCTGCAGAACTGGCAATGTTCAGTTCACAACTAATACTGAGCTACACAAACTAATGGACAGACATGGTTTAAGGCAACTCCCCTGTTCCCATGAACTTGACCATGTAACAGTTTATATTTGAGTTCAAGCAGTCACACAGGACGAATTCTCCATTACAGAATTTAAAACTTACTTGAACTGACATATCATCTGGTTTGCTAGAGCGTGTCAGGACAGCAACACAACGATTAAAAGCCTCTTGCAAGACCTGTGGGAAATAAACATTAGTAACTACTGATACTAATTTAGAACTATGACAATTTTTAAAAATATATTCTGTATAAGCGGTATTCCCAGCCAAATTGCTGAGACTGTTTAGAGTAGTATATCTTTCTCTGAAGTAAATATACCATTTCCTTTCTTTGGAAGAAAATTACTATTTTAACATTAATTCATGTAGAATGAAGGTTGCTTAGAGTAAGCAATTTGCTTAATATTTTTCAGTAACTTATTGCAACATATGATTTTTGTGTTGTTTATGCAAATTTGCTGACTAGCCAATAACAACAGTTTAAGGCTATCATTACATGAACAGCTAACAAGCCTCCTTTCAAGAGAATGTGCAACTATGGTAATAAGAGTGTAATTTAAACAAATTTTGCAAAGAAAAGTTTAACAAAAAGAAATAAAACTATTTTCTAAGCTTTACTACAACAGGATTCTACCTCTATTCCATTCTCTCTTCTTAGTTCTTCTGCATTAAGTGCTGAACAGTTGACAGTGTAGAAAGCCAACTCAGTAGCAGCAGGCAACAAGGGAGACTCTTTGGAGAACAAGAGGTCATCTGAAGTCTCTATTGTGATTGTTTTGATCAACATAGGGTAACCTGCGTATTTATAGGGCTTCAAATCTTGAAAAAGAATACAAACATTATTAAATCAGTTGAGAACTGCCATGCCACAGGAATTGGCAAAGGTACATTTAGATCTCCAGGCCCATTTTTTACCTAATTCCCCCTACTTCATCTAGAGCAGGGGTGTCAAACTAAAGGTTCATGGGCTGAATCAGACCGCCGTGTCATTTTATGTGGCCCTGCTGATGCTGGACTACAACTCCTGTATTCCTCATCATTAGACATTATCATGATTAGAGCTGATGGGAGTTGAGATACAGCAACATCTGGAAGGCTGCCCTTTGTTCTGTTTAGTCAGGAGAGTGGGTTCTGAATTATATGTAAAGCTTGTAGATATTATGTTTGCCTTTGAAACATTCTTGAACCTTTTGGCAATCTCAGAGCAACAAATGCTGTTGAGCTGCAATTTCCATTATCCTCAGTCTGCTTGGCATACAGTCAAAAGTGATAAGGAGTTTTTGTTCAATTAAAGAGCACCAATCACCATGTAAAAAATTATAGTTGGCCTTCTGTATGCATGTATTCTCCATCCATGAATTCAACAGCCTTATGAAGGCAACTATAAGGGTGATGTTGCCCTTGATGAAAATGAGTTTGACACCCCTGCTCTAGAAAATACAGGGAATACATTTATACATGTTTTCATCTGGGGTTTGAGAGCTTTTTTCCCCAAAAGTGTCCAACGTTGTTGCCAGTTTTGCATGAAGTCTCCTCTGAATGAAAATCAGCTGCAGACAAAGATAGCCTCCACTGAGCAGTCTACTGTGGTCCTGAAGGATACATATATAGAGTCTTCAGATTTCAAAAACCTGCTGGCCCAACATCCAAGGGAAACGCTTTAAGTCCTTACAAGATTAGTCCATCTCTCTCAAGAAAAGAGTTGTGACCAAAAGGAGGCACAATACAGTGGCTGCTCAGCAAAGCACAATCTAGAAAACCTTTTAAAATGTACAACAGTATCTATTATGTTGTCATGGTCTTAATGTCTACCATATCCTGAAACCAGTTCCCCATATTAAGTTAGAGGCAGTGTTTGAGTCTCGGAAAATCTGGGCAGCTTCTAAGAAAGTATATGATCCAAAATGAAAAGCCATTTTAGTCGTTCAGTTTGTCATGTAGTTATACTGACTCTGTGGTGTGTGTTTTGGTCCACCCAAATGTTTTTCGGATACTAAAGTGCTGTAAGACTGTAGTTCTGTAGTTATCCATCTCATTAACGGAACATTTTAAATCACATGTGTAAAACTCAAGGTCTGCAAACTGAATATAGCCCTTCAAGGAGCATTGACTACTATGTGTTATATATACTCACACACACATGGCTTTATGTATCCATGGATTCTCTATCCATAAATTCAGTGGCCCTTTGAAGGCAACCATAAGCTGATGTGGCCCTCGATAACAATGAGTTTGATAATGTTAATTTAGAATGGTGCAGTGTCAATACACCCGCGTCTTCAAAATGAGTCTACTATGGGACATAAAATGATGTAAAATGAAGTAATTTTCCTTATTTTCTGCTTCTGGTAATGCCTCAATCTAAGTTTTATATGCACATGCTAAGCCAAGTTACCTTCTTTGTGTCTGTTGAAAAGGATGCTTTGTGCTTTCAAAATCAAAATTATGTTCTCAGGGTCTGGACCATCTACCATTTTGGCTGACTTTGTGCACAGAAATTCATATGCCTTATTCACCTTTTCAAACATATCCTGCAGATATATGCATATAAAGAAACATGAATTTCATTTTAAAATACATTCACAATTGTTACAAAATACTGAAAAGAATTATCAACCAATCTACAGTACATTTCAGAGAAAAGCTGTATTTTACTGCATCACCTTCAAAGGTATTTATCCATTTCTGAGATCACTTTAATACATTTCCAACTTCGAACAAAGATTTTCCTCTGGAAAGTCCTGAAACACATTCACCCCAGCCTTAAGAAGCTTTGCATTCACAAAATCAACTTCAAAATATGTACAATCTACTTAAAACAAAACTGTATTTAGTATTACAATGCTTCAATACTTGGAGTACTGGAATACCTTTGATAATGTCTCCAATGACATTCCCACAAAGAAGCTGATAAAATGTGGGGAAGTCAACACTGTTAGTTGGATTGGGAAATGGTTGACTGGCTGAACCCAAAGGGTGTTTCCTCATCATGGAGAGGAGTGACCAGTAGGGTGCCACAGGAGTTTGTCCTGCGCCCAGTGCTATTCAACATCTTTATCAATGATTTGCATGGTGGAATAGAAAGCATACTTATCGAATCTGCAATGACACCAAATTGGGAGGGCTATATAATACCTCAGAGGACAGAATGAGTATTCAAAATGACCCTAACAGATTTGAGAGCTGGGTCAAAACTAAAAAAAATGAATTTCAACAGGAAGAAGAGTGCTTTGAATGCGATTTTTCTGCTTCTTGGCAGGCGGTTGGACTGGATGGCCCACAAGGTCTTTTCCAACTCTATGATTCTATGATTTGTGTATGGTACTAGACTTTGTCAATAAAAATGAAAAGTACATATATGGGATAGGATACACCTGGCTTGAAAACAGTCCATGTGAAAGGGATCTAGGAGTCTTAGTAGACCACAAGCTGAACACGAGTCAACAGTGTGATTGCATCAATAGATGTCATAGTCCCCCTCTATTCTGCTTTGGTCAGACCTCACCGGGAACACTGTGTCCAGCTCTGGGCACCATAATTCAAGAAGGATTTTGACAAGTGGAACATGTCTAGAGAATGCCAAACCAAAATGATCAAAGGTTTGAAAGTCAAGGCCAATCTAGAAAGACTTAGGGACCAAGGTGTGTTTAGCTTGGAGAAAAGAAAGCTGTGAGGGAACATGATAGCCATGTTTAAGTAATTGAAAAAATGCCGCTCTGAGGAGGGGGCAAGCTTGTTTTTTGCTGCTCTAAAGACTAGGGCACAGAGCAATGGATTCAAATTGCAGGGAGAAAAAACCATTACACTTAAACATTAGGAAGAACTTCCTGACAGTAAGAACTGTTTGGCAGTGGAATATGCTGCCTTAGAGTGTGGTGGAGTCTTCTTCTCTGGAGACTTTTAAGCAGAGGCTGGATGGCCATCTGTTGAGTGCTTTGTGTTTTTCTGCAAGGCAGGGGGTTGGACTGGATGGTGTCTTCCAGCTCTATGATTCCATGACTAAAAGTAACTTAATGTAAGGACACAAGCACTGAACAAAATAGAGTTGCATTCACACTGTGATGAAATTCTTGCAACACAAGCTGTCACAACCGCCTCCTCCAAATAAATAGGGCAGCTACAGATATATTCTGGAGATCTTATATTCGTAATGATCAACACACCAGGATAAAACACCTTTTACAGGCATAATGCATATTTAATGTATAGCACTTACTCGACCTTCTGGATTCTTGTCAGGATGATATTTCTGAGCCAGTCTAAAATAAGCTTTCCGGATCTTGCTTTCATCATGTCTAACAGAGAGAAATAGTTGCTTACCTAGGATTCAATATCTCATCATTCAGTCAGAGAAAAATGATTTAGATTTTACACACAGAATAGTAACTGATAAAATTATTTTCTGTGTACTCTGGCAATGGTTATTTTGAGTTACAGATTTTAGCCCATTGCCCAGGCATTTTTCAACTCATTTTTCAAAAGGAAGACACACATAAATCCCAAGCTTCTGCTTGCTGCTGAATGCAGACAGTAGCAGCAATGGTACACTTGCAACTCCTTCAAAAGGAATGTACTACAAACACTCAGGACATGGTAGACCCCTATTTTGGTACAGTGAATTGGTTATGCAAATGTTTGTTCTCAGAAATAAAATACCTCACTCCTTCCCACTACACCAGAGTTAGGTGAATGTGTTGCCCTCTGATTATTGTTGGATTGTAACTTCCATCAGCCCTAGATCAAATAACAGATGGTAAAGTGTGATGGGAATATCAATCCAGCAACATGTGAAAGGCTACAACTTCCTCGACCCAACACTATATTGGCACATACAACTAGTATTTTTTAACTAAGTGATACAGAGACAAATCAGTGGATACAGATATTCTAAAACAGAATTACACTCCATAATGAACTACTAAAATATTGAAACCACATAAAAATGTCCAGAGATATCCTAAATGTCACTTTTCTACATTTAGGAGAAAACCAGAAGTTCGATTAAATATAAGGCAATGCAAGTAAGGTTCTTTCACATTAAAATTTCATGTTAATTATGAAAAACTTACTGTCCTTGTCCCTTTGGAAGATGCAGGACCTCGTAAGCATCGTCTATTGACATTGTAGGTGCCTTCTTCTCTACCTCCTTCTTCCAAGCTTCTAAGGTATCTTTCAAAAGTTTAACCTAAGTGAAGAAAATTCCCAATGAATTATTTTAAAGGAGGATTGGGACTAATGTTGTGAAACAATTGCTGTAGCTCTTGGGAGTTGCAGTTCAACAAAATCTGGTGGGCCAAAACAATTCTGATCCTTCTTCTAAAGTGCACTTTGGGCTCTTCCAGGAGAGAATATCCAAAACTTGATAGGTAATTTAAGCTTATTTTTATTAGTAAACTGTGGATTTCCAGTTGTGCAATCACAGCTTTAAAAATTCTTCATAAATGTCCTCTTGTTTCTCATTCTGCTGTGTTACCAAGTGAGAAGAGTACAAGTATGACTTACGGGATCTTTAATTGGCCAATCAGGAAACCGGAGCTTATCACAAAGATGTCTGAGGTAATAAATGTTACAAAACAGCTCATTCTCCAGTTGAGGGTAACTGATGACTGGTATGGGACAGTACTGGTAAAGTGCCCTTGTATTGCTCTGAAGACGAGGAGTGAAGTCAGCGAGATGAGCAGCTATCTTCTCTATCATGAGGCGCCTGTGAATTGCAGAAGCAAGCAAATGCTGGCATTCAGAATCAGATACTGATATATCACCACATTATTAAATACAGTTATTTGTAGCAAGATGAAAGACACTTGATTGATTTTAATCAAAGCAAGAAAATTACCACAAGAAACACAGATCAGGTTTGCCTGCCACCCACAGCCCACCGTTTATTTTACATGAAATATATACATTACCTCATTTCATTGCTCCAAATAGCCTCTGGAGTATCAAATTCACCCAAAAAAATTTCAGAAAACTTTTCTGCATCATAATTTTCTAAGTAACACACCATAGCTTCTGGTAGGATATGTCCAAGGATACTTCTCTGAACTATATCTTGTCCCTTGGTCTAAAATGAAAGAAAGAAGGGACCAACTGAATCATAAATATCATCAAAAACAGTGTTAATGTACACATTAAGGCAGGAGTGGGGAAAATGGGGGTCCTGCGTTGACATGCCCCAACACTACTGTATTTCAATCATATCTAAATACCCACTCTAGACTCCAAGATCATCTTTTTTGAGCCAAAAAATAAACTGCTTCTCCAAGAGCAGCATTTCATCTCTTAAATATGTTGCATGGTTCTCATATGCTGTTTAACATTTAAAGAACAGTCATTTCTTAAAATGAAAAGTGAAGTTGTGGCAACTTCCAGATGTTTTCTACATTCCTTAGCATTTTTTTTACCATTTATGTAGCCCCTGGAAGCCTGCAGGAAGAAAAAATTGCTGAAGTTCCCCAAGTTTTCACTAATGGGTTGCTGCTTTTTTTTTTAAAGCTTGGGCATTATTTCTTCTGAGAAACTATTACAACACAGAAATCAGTCCAATTGGCGTCAATGGGACTTACTCAAAGGTATACAGCAGGGCTGTCCAACTGGCGGCCCTGGGGCCGTATATGGCCCCCCAGCCCCTTCCCTACGGCCCCAGCCTACCCTGAATTTTTTTTTAAAAAAAATTCGATCTCCGGGGGGCGGGGCTGGGTGACGTCAGGCGTGGCGCCAGCGCGGAGCTTGACGTCACCCAGCCCCGCCCACTCCCTTCCTCCTCCTCCATCCGCCTCTCCCGGCGCACCAATCGGGAACGCCGGGGGAGGGAGAAGGCGGGCCTAAAGGGGAGGAAGGGAAGCGCTCCTTCTTCCTCCATAGGCCCGCCTCCTCCGTCCCGCCTCTCCCCCGGCGCTCCGATCGGTGCGCCGGGGGAGAGGCGGGACGGAGGAGGAGGCTGGCGTGACCCTTTAGTTGGAAGGGCGAGCTGAGGAGGGCTCTCCTCAGCTTTGCCCTTCCAGCTAAAGGACACGCCAGCCTCGGAAGTGGGGAAATCACTGCTTCTGAGGCTGGCGTGTCCCTTTAACTGGAAGGGCGAAGCCATGGAGAGCTCTCCTCAGCTTCACCCTTCCAGCTAAAGGCACACGCCAGCCTCAGAAGCAGCGATTTCCCCGCTCCGAGGCTGGCGTGTCCCTTTAGCTGGAAGGGCAAAGCTGAGGAGGGCTCTGCTTGGCTTTGCCCTTCCTCTTAAAGGGACACGCCAGCCTCGGAAGCGGGAAATCGCTGCTTCTGAGGCTGTCATGTCCCTTTAAGAGGAATGGCAAAGCCAAGCAGAGCCCTCCTTAGCTTTGCCCTTCCAGCTAAAGGGACACGCCAGCCTCGGAAGCAGCGATTTCCCCGCTTCCGAGGCTGGCGTGTCCCTTTAAGAGGAAGGGCAAAGCCAAGCAGAGCCCTCCTCAGCTTTGCCCTTCCAGCTAATGGGACACGCCAGCCTCGGACGCGGGGAAATCGCTGCTTCTGAGACTGGCGTGTGCCTTTAGCTGGAAGGGCGAAGCTGAGGAGGAGGGTTCTCCTCGGCTTTGCCCTTCCTCTTACAGCCTCAGCCGGGGCAGCAGAACCGAGAGAAATCGCCGGTTCTGCCGCCCTGGCTGTCACTGTAGGAGGGAGGGAGGTGGGGGGCGGGCCGCTCCTGATGGCGCTGACGTCACCACGTCAGCAAGCCTCGCCGAAAAGGGGCGGGCCGTGCAGGACGCTGGCGTGGTGACGTCAGACGTGGTGACGTCAGCGTGCCGTCAGGAGCGGCCCGCCCCTTGCTCCGGCCCCCCAGGTCATCAGTGGCCAGGGCTCCGGCCCTTGGCCCAAAAGATGTTGGACAGCCCTGGTATACAGGATGGCAGCCTTCGTTTCTTGGGTTTCTTTTTTAAAGCACTTATGTCCTGCTCCTTACCCAAAAAGTCACTAAACCAGAAGTGGAACAACAACTAAAAGTTCTTCCCTGCAGGCTTAAAGATTTAAAAATTATATGAAAGGAAAAAGGAAGGGGATAGTCATTCAAAAGGGCTGTTGGACAGGCCTGCTCATCAAATGCAATAATACAGCACAAAAAAACATGGTATTTACAAACCCATTCTGACATTTTAAAACCCATCAAATTTTTCTGACAGGATATTTGGCCCTCTCTATCCATAGATTCTGCATCCATGGATTTAATCAACTAAAAAATATTAGGGAGAAAAATTCCAAAAAACAACCCTCGCTGTTTGCCATTTTATTTAAGGGATGCCATTTTACTATGCTATTGTACATAATGGAACTTCGGTTTGATACCTGGAAGGTTCTGGAACCTAAACCCTGTGAATACCCATTGTATTAACATTAACTACTATATTTCCATTTATACAGTATATGAAGGGAAAGCAAAGTATTCTCTAAATATTAGAATGGATTGGTTATCTTCAGAATAAATTCAATAAAATCTATGGGACTTTTGTAATGATTAAGTCCCATAATTGGGAAAGGGGGGGGGGGTGTTCCTGCAAGTATGACTAAATCAGGCTTAGGCAAGCTTCAGCCCTCCAGGAATTTTGGGTTTCAGCTCCCACAATTTCTAACAGCTGGTAAGATTGCTAGAATTTCTGAGAGTTGAAGTCCAAAAAACCTGGAAGGCCGAAGTTTGCTCATGCCTGGACTAAATAATCATTTTTGTCTGACTTCTAGGGAATTAGAAACTTCTGAAAGCAAACTACGTAAGAGGTTGGTATACAGGATAATTCTAGCCAGCACGTAGCTACAAAGTCATACATTAATTGCTCAATAAATCACCAGAGCTAGTTTACTTGCAAGAATATTACAAACTTTCATCTAGTAATTGCCATTTACCTCCTCAGATTTGAAAGCCTGCTTTGCATGTGTATACTTCAGAAACCTGGAAAATAAGTTGCAATTTAGTTTGAAGGCAAAAGATGTTACATACAGTTTAATGTATATTCTATGCAGTCTCTGAAGAATATGTCACATGTCTTTTATGAAGTTCCTCACTTTCACAGGTATCCACAAAGCTGCTATTTTCTGTCCACATGTTGTGAAAGGCCACTGGCAAGACTACAAGGGGTCATTTTTATATATCTGTCAACTTTTCTTAGTTAAACAAGACAGCATTTATATATTAAATGTGAAGCCTCTGAAGTTTTATAACTTTTGTTACATGCCCTGAGCTTTACCCTCAACTTATCCATTGATCAGATCAAAAGCCATAATTTTGGCCGCAAAACCTGCCCTTGACTTACATATGACATATACCGTTTATAACTTTAAATCAGATGGAAAATATACTGAATTAGATCAAGATTATCCATATCTTGACTCAATTATTAATCAGAATGGAGATTGCAGTCAAGATATAAGAATAAGCCTCTCTCTAATACACATCAGGGAGGAAAGGCATTCTAAATAAGTGAATAACTGAACAAGTAAACAAACAACAAATAAATAAAAAATGTACACCTCAAGAGTAAAAGAGCGGAGGATGAGACAGGAAGAGGGATCAGAAGAGGAGGAAATAACTCTGGGGACGTCCTCGCAGAGCTGCGAAAGATAGGAAGGCCCAAGACGGTTTCCTGCGGAGGATGGATGCCATGCTGTCCCGGCAGGAAGACCAAATGGGCGCGAACCGGGGCATCCTCTACAGGAAAGATCAGAACCAAATGAAGAGGCGCTCCCCACAGGGCCAGGGGTTGCCGATCTTCTATGAGGATGGAGAGGACGCCCCCCGGGTCAAGGGAGAGAGCGCAACAATATGTGCAGGTGGAGAGGAGAGCGGGAAGGAGAACGTAAAGCCGTGGGCAGGATCGGAGGAAAGAGGACCACACCCCAGAAGTAGGGAGGCAGACCTGCTGGATGCTGCAGGAATGACCTCGTAGTGCCCTAACACCTCTGCTCCCAAGAAAGAGAAGAGGGGAAGAACCAAGAGGTCACTGCAGCATCCCAAAACCCCAGCCGGGATGCAGCTAAGAAGGACGGCAAAAAGAATGGGACGCAGCCCACTAGGAAGAGAGGCTGGACGGGAACAACCCAGCAAGAAAGGAAGAATAATCTGAAGAAAAGCTGCCCTTATTCTCTTGAGGCGTATTTCAGGCCTACGAGATGTGGCATCCCGGGGATGGACACGGAAGGCCTCGAATCGCCTAGGGAGAACGGCTAGGATGGAGGTTGGAGGGACGTGAAGGGGCACGGGTCCGGCTACGCTGGAAGACAGGAACGGACAATGGGCATCAAACGCTGGAAAGATTTTGAGGCTGCAGGAAAAACAAAAGTTCTTTCAAAAGGACAAAAGCTAAAAACAACAGATTGCTCTCAGATACAGAGGGTTAGGAAGGCACATCTCGGAAAAAAGAAGGAAAAAGGAGCCTAGAAAGAAGACCTGTAAAAATGAAGTGACCAGCTCAACAAGGAGGGAGACTGCAAGAGAACACGAAGGAGCACCCATGAACAAGGACCCTAGAAGGAAACAAGCTATTCCTGTCTTTATCTCTTCCCATCACCATTACCTATCACTAGCCTTCCCAGAACCCGGACCAAGCAGCCTCCTTCACCGCCCACCACCCTTCCCCCTTTCTACCCCCATCCCTTGCCACCCCCCAGCACCACCCCCCTTCCCCCACTCCTCTACCCCCCCTCTCCCATCACCATACTCAGCCTCTCCTTTATTTTTCCTACTGTCCTGTCCCTGAGACTGTTCCCCCACTTTCACTGTTTGTTTGTTTATGGAAAAACCCCAATAAATATATTTAAAAAAAAAGATATAAGAATAATATTTGGACAAGAAGCTATCAAGGAATTAAACAAGAGCCTGAAGTGTAAAGATAATGAAGTTAGGATTATCCATACAATTGTATTTCCCATTTCTATGCATACTTTTGAATGCAGTGAAGAAATCGGTTAAGAAGAAAATCAACTCATTTGAAATTTGGTGCTGTTGAAGAATTGTATGGATACCATGGACTGCCCCCCCATCCCCCCAAAAAACCCTCCCAATTAAATTATTCTTAGAGAAAATCTAACCTGAACTCTCCCTATAAACCAAGATGGCTAAACTGAGAATTTTGAATTTTGGGCATATCATGAGAAGATATGGCTCAATAAAAGAGACAATAATGTTTGGAAAGTTAGGAGGAAAAGAGGAAAATCATATTATAGACGGATAGACTTAGTCAAGGAAACCACGGCCTTGGGTCTGTAAGATCTCAGCATGACTGTTGATGACAGGATGACTTTGAGGTCTCATAGGCTTGCCTTATGTCGAAGTTGATTTGACGGCAGTTAACAAGTGTGACATATGTAAATGAAAAATGCTGAATAAATACAAAGGATACTGAAACATCTTTTTGTTTTCACCTTGCAACAGGGAGTACATTGGAACCAGTGTACATCATAATGAAGAAGAATACTCCACTGAGGTAAAGACGAGGTAATTGTGGGTTATCTTGCATGATGTAGAAAAGCAATATGGCGACTTTCTCAACGAGAATGGGATCAAAAGTCAGCAAGAGCTGCAATGTAAACAATAACAATTACAAGTCATGTACAAATTAAGCTACTGTTTTCCTTCCCAATTAAAACATATATTTCATAAAATAAAGAAACAATAGCAAAACAGAAGCTGCACTGTACACAATAGCAATTAAAAGTTGTGCACAAATTCAATTACTGTTCCCCTCCACAATTAAAACATGTATTTCCTGAAACAAAGAAACAATAGCAGAACACACACTGAAGAGCAAACAACCTAGTTCTAAAAAGATCATTTGGCAGATCAACATACCTGAATAATATGTGGAAGGCAGGTGCTGTCTGAAAGAAGCCGTTTCACTCTGGGTAAAGGTCTTATAATAGCATTATCCTGATCCCTAAAATGAAAATTGGGTCTATGAATACATTTTACTCTAATTGCTTTCCAACTTATTTTATAAAAGTGAAAAAATTATTTTGCAGACATTAAATTCAAGATGCACTTCAATGTACTATTTACAGTTTTATTTTAGTGTCAATTAGGAGTGACAAAGGTTAGTACTTGGATGGGAGAGTGCCAACCAATACCAGATGCTGTAGGCCAGGGGTGGCCAAGACGGTGATCGTGATCGACCGGGTGATCTTTGGGCCTCATCCGGGTGATCTTCAGACCCTCACCCGGTCAATGCACGCTCCCGCGCACACACGCTCCCAGCGCCGCCTTTCTCTGCCCTGCAGTAGGCGACAGAGGCCCCCCGCGCGCTTCTTGCTGCCTCTCTTTCACCCAGATCCATGGATCCGGACGAAAGAGAGGAGAGGGGAGCGCGCGGGGGCCTCCTCCTCTGTTGCGTATGACAGGGCGGTGACAGAGGAGGAGGAGGCCCCCATGCGCTCCTCGCTGCCTCTCTTTCGCCCGGATCCATGGATCCGGGTGAAAGAGAGGCGAGGGGAGCGCGTGCAGGGGTTTCCTCCTCTGTTGTCGCCCTGCCATAGGCGACAGAGGATTAGGCCCAGCGTGCTCTCCTCGCCTCTCTCTCACCCGGATCCATGGATCCGGGCAAAAGAGAGGCGAGGGGAGCACGCGGGGGGCTCCTCCTCTGTCGCCTATGGCAGGGCGGCGACAGAGGAGGAGGAGGCTCCCTGCGCGCTCCCTCGCCTCTCTTTCGCCCCGATCCATGGATCCGGGCGAAAGAGAGGCGAGGGGAGCGCGCGGGGGGTTTCCTCCTCTGTCGCCGCCCTGCCATAGGCGACAGAGGAGGATTAGGCCCCCGCGTGCTCTCCTCGCCTCTCTCTCACCCGGATCCATGGATCCGGGCAAAAGAGAGGCGAGGGGAGCACGCGGGGGTCTCCTCCTCTGTCGCGTATGGCAGGGCGGCGACAGAGAAGGAGGAGGCTCCCGCGCGCTCCTCGCCTCTCTTTCGCCCGATCCATGGTTCCGGGCGAAAGAGAGGCGAGGGAGCGCGCGGGGGTTTTTCCTCCTCTGTCGCCCTGGCATTGGCGACAGAGGAGGATTAGGCCCCGCGTGCTCTCCTCGCCTCTCTCTCGGGATCCATGGATCCGGCAAAAGAGAGGAGAGCGGAGCGTGCGGGGGCCTCTCCTCTGTCGCCTATGGCAGGGTGGCGACAGAGGAGAGAAGGCCCCACGCTCCTCGCTGCCTCTCTTTCGCCGGATCCATGGATCCGAGCGAAAGAGAGGCGAGGGGAGCGCGCGGGGTTCCTCCTCTGTCGCCGCCCTGCCATAGGCGACAGAGGAGGAGGAGGCCCCTGCGCGCTCTCCTAGCCTCTCTCTCGCCCGGATCCATGGATCCGAGCAAAAGAGAGGCGAGGGGAGCACGCGGGGGTCTCCTCCTCTGTCGCCTATGGCAGGGCGGCGACAGAGAAAGAGGAGCTCCCTGCAGCTCCCTCGCCTCTCTTTCGCCCGATCCATGGATCCGGGCGAAAGAGAGGCGAGGGGAGCGTGGCGGGGGCTCCTCCTCTGTCGCCGCCCTGCCATAGGCGACAGAGGAGGAGGCGGCCTCGTGCGCTCTCCTTGCCTCTCTCAGCCGGATCCATGGATCCGGGCGAGAGACAGGCGAGGGCAGCACGATGGGGGCCTCGAGAGGCGCCATGGGTCGGAGCGCCCCCCCAAATCCGTGAGCAACCAAACTAATAAGAAGCCGCCATGGGTGGTGCGCAAGCGCGCGGCAGGTGGTCTTTTCAACTTGGTTGCTCAAAAGTAGCTCGTATGCTGAAAAAGTGTGAGCACCCCTGCTGTAGGCTATATTTCAGAGAAAGAAACTGGCAAAACCACCTCTAAGTCCCATGAAATCCATTGGGTAGCCACAATTTGACAGGTGACTGGAAAGCATGGGCACACACACATTCCTATTTATTAATTTTGAATTTACATCCTGCCTTTCACTTTCAACATGGGACTCAAGGTGGCTGGATCCAATTCTATCAACATGATCACTTTCCATTCTAGATCTTTGTATATGAAGTCATTTGACTTCAGAGAAATATCCAATTATGCAATTCTAGACTCCTTACCTACTGGGAAAATAGCTACACATTGTGACGAGCATGTTAAGGATCAGCGTGGCAAGATCTGTCTCATTCAGCACAGCCTGTCCAGTGGCAAGTAGGCACCACTTTAGCTGAGGGATAACTTGCAGTGGGCGCCATCCATCCATGCCCTGGGCCCAGCAGCGTGTTTTTGAGGTGAGCGTCCCTTTGTTCCACAGCTCCTGCATCTGTTACAAATTATCTCAGTGAACACACAGTAATCATGAGCAAGGGTTTTTTGTTGTTTTGTTTCCTAAGTTGTGCTGAAGAAGAATCATACACTTTCAAGCATTTTCAACTAAATATTTACACAACCACACTTTTAAGAACAATTTATTATAGGAAGTATGAAGCAATTAACTGAATGAGTGAAAACACAAGGACCTGGGGTCAAATGAAAACAACCCATCCAACAGATCTCAAAAGTAGTAATTCACAAGTTGGCTGTAGTGCAACAGCATTACATAACAGAAGCAGTCAAATTGTCCCACAGCACAATAATTCACCAGCATGAATGCAAACAAATGAGACACAACTGTGAAGCATTACAGGAATAAGGAGGAAAGACACTTACAAAGATCGTATCTGCATAAACGCCAGCACCAAACCAACAGAAACCCAATACAGTACTGCAAACTGAACAGCATCTGCTGGTCTTGATATTAACCCAGTTAATGGATGAGCTGAAGATCCCAGGAATGCAAACAGTGAAATCTGATACACTCTACAAACATTTCCTGTAATAATTTTACATTGACATATTGAGCTTTCATGTAAATTATCTTCAAATTAACAAGTACACATCCTTTGCCAGTTACCTCATGAAAACTGTAAGGACCGCTCCTTTCCTTGTCTGCATTTCCAAAATACCATTCCTTTTCACTCTCTCTCTTCATATCAGGTGAAGCTTCAATTACATTGCTCTAAAAGAAGAAAAACAACAATTTATCTAATCATTATTTTAAACAAGGAAATACAGATTTCCCCATTTAAGCAAATTTGCTTATTAGTCGTTGATAAAGATGTCATACTTGCAATGGGACTGTCGCCCTGCTTGTGTGAAGGTGGGCCAGAGTGAGGAGGTCTACCAGGATTCTAATGCCATTTGAATCCATAAGCTCCTTGACATTTTTCTGCAAGCAAAATGAAAAAAGATCACAAAAGTCTTTTTTAATGCAAACTATCCAGTTTGTTTTGCAGGAGTAGTGTAATATCAGAAATAAAGATTCCTGTTTGCACAAGTGTATTTATTCATTCAATTTAAACACTTGTGCTGGCAGGAATGCTGACTGAAAGGTCGGCAGTTTGAATCCAGGGAGCAGGATGAGCTCTTCCCTGTCAGTTCCAGCTTCTCATGCGGGAACATGAGAGAAGCCTTCCACAGGACAGTAAAACATCCGGGCATCCCCTGGGCTACGTCCTTGCAGACAGCCAATTCTCTCACAGCAGAAGCAACCCTGTAACCGTGGTTCTCTAAATGATCATAGCACAACCCATATACGTAAGTCAAAACCACAAATACATTTTGGTTGGATGCTTTCCATAAATCACTCTACAGAAAATAGAACTGGATTGTGAAACCTATTCTTACAATTTGTAATATTTGTTTCTACTATAAAAACTTCTCAAACTAAACTTGGAGATATCTGATGCACAGGGAGTAAAAAAATAGACCAGACATCCTTAACAACACATAATTGCTTTGAAACTTGGCAGGCCTGCAGTTGTAATGGGGTCTACAAGTGAGGTAGGTTTCATGCAGATAGACCTTTTTATCTATTCAGCATTCATGAAAGACTATTAGCAAGACACGTGTCCGGATAAACATGGCTTGAAGGACATTGGCAGGGCCCTCCTATCAACTACTGGGAGTGTAGCAACAACAGCAAAGCCACAATGCTCTGGGAATCAACCTTGTTTTAAAGCACAGCTGTGTGGAATGTGATTTTGCTTTAATACCAGACACACATTTTCTGCAGACTTTGTTGGTTAAAAAAAACCCTGTGATTTTGTTACTGTGTAAAATGCAGTGGTTAATTTGGCAACAAAGAAATACTAGCTACTAGAGTTGGGTCTAAATAACTATTAATGGAAAGATTTTTAGTTTTCGGATGGCCATTTTCGTGTAATTTTCAAAAAGAGAAAGGGGAAGAGAGAGACAAAAAGACCAATGAAACAAAGTGAGATTTTCGGAAAGGGTGAAGTCCACAAAATACCTGAGGCAGGGAGATCTGGGGCATTTTTTTCTCCCTAGCAAAAGAAGCCTCCTCCATTTTTTCTTGGAAAGTTCCTTCCTTCTCCAGAGCGGGAACTTAGAACTAACTTTCCCAGTGGCACTAGCATAGGGAGACCATTGAAAGTTCCTCTTGGAGCATGATGGGAATTGAAGTTTCTCTCTCTGCCTCTCAGCCAATTAAAAGCCTGGTGGTGTCCATGCTCTGATTGGCTGAAAATGGACACAACCGGCGACTACAATTCCCAGAACCCACTCTTGCGTTTGTCTTATTTTTAAAATGTTATGTTTAAAACTTAAAATAATTCTAAAAAATTAGTAGATTGGTGAATTGCTTTGAAACTTGGCAGGCCTGCAGTTGTAAATGGGGTCTACAACTGAGGTAGGTTTCATGCAGATAGACCTTAAAATGGTTGGGGATTGAGCCTTAAAATTGCCCGTTGCAGCCAATGGGCCGAATTTCTGCTGAATGAAATGGAAAGCATCCTCCCCTTTTAGGTAACTTTTTGTAAAGTAAATGAAGGATCAGACGGAAACAGACCCAAAAATGGTATGCCTTTTGGCCCGAAAGGAAATGACTACTAGCTACCTCTCTTGTTTGGGCTCTAGTTTGTCTGAGGTTTTACTCAACTGGAACATGACACAAATTATGGGATTATTTCCAGACTTTTGAGATGTAACTTTTAAGATAAATAAGAGATTCTTTATTATTTAATACCACTTCCTATTTTATACCCCTAGAAATAAGGGAAAATTCTAATAAAGAGCTGTTCAGGGGAAAGATGTCTTTATGGCCATCTCGAACTGCCACAGTGCTTGATTACTGCTTCAAAATTTCAGAATTTAACCATTCTAATGGCCTTGCAGTACAGCTGCTCACCTTGTTTAGGATCAGTTTGTTAAGGAACAGTATCAGCCGGTCTCGCTCAAGTCTATCAGTACACTAGAAAAAAATACAAAAATATATTTTAATAAAGAATACCAAGTGATATTTAATTGGAAATAAAAGTGTGAGATATGCAATATATATGCCAATTTGATTTTCTTTAGAGTAACTACATTTAGACAATATTATCCTTGGATCCCTCAATTTTTGCATGCACTCTTTGTGCAAAAATATAATAAAATGAGCACCTGTTTATTGTAATAATAAGCTAGAAGCCAAGAACAACACAAGTCTTTTCAGTCTGGCTCTAGTAAAAATGATCTAGAACTAAAATCATATTAATGAAACAATTATAAAAGATGTCTCAATAATGAGTTGAACTTTGGCCTCTTTCTTGTAAGTTTTCCTTGTCAGCTACAAGTATTTTTTTTCTTTAAAAATGTGCATATATTATTTGATAAATGTGTTAGTGTGGTTGGGTCAGGGCAGAGAAAAGAGCAGTGTTGACCAAGAAAATTTGAGATTTGTCCAAGATATAGGCCACATTTTATGCATGGTGACTTCTGAGTGGTTTACAGAATTTCAAATTGCACTGCTCAGATATGATGGTTCACAGCTATAGTTGTGAACACTGTGATCTCATAATACCCAATCTGAAAGAAAAGAATAGTCAAATTATGTTCAAAATAAACATTAAATTTATTTATTTGTCACGTTTCTATACCGCCCCTCTCAGCCCGAAGGCGACTCGGGACGGTTTACACAGGCAGTCTCTGCCCTCAATATAACACAGCAACAAGACAAACCCTTCCCCCCCAAAACATAACACATATAATAACAATTTAACAATTAAAATTTAACAATTAAATGCTTTGTTACAGTAAAATATGAAAACAGCAGATTATGTGTGTCTGGAAGCTGCTTGAAAAATTCCAGATGAGGCCTTAAGAAATAAGATACAAATGTTATACAGTATCTCAATCTAGAAGGATTGTCTCAAAAAGGATTAATATGCAAAAGCAAATAATCCCACTGGTGGTGGTGGGAATTGTAAATGTTGTGTATGTGTATGTTCATGTCCTACAATAAAATATCTTTTTAAAAAGAGTTTCATTAAGTGATGCTTGCCTACTCCATTCTTCTCAATGTACACGTACTAATAAAAAGCCACTCACCCTTTCCAACATCCCGATGATATATCTAGTGTCACCAAATGGGCCTATCTCCTCATAGCATCTTCCATAAACAATGGCTAGGGCTTGTAAGCACAGGCATTTCATATTTATTTTAGGGGTGAGTAGAAAACGATGGTACAATTCATTGAAAAATTCATACCTGTGACAAGAATAGAACAAAGGGTTTGGGGGCACAAAAGTAGATTTAAAGCACAAGAGGATATCTGGATAATAGTAACTCACGATTTTTTTATTGCTCCGCTTTCCTCGCCTTCATCTTCTTCCAAGAGCAACCTCAAGTAATAATCACCTATTTTTATTTCCTCTGACAGGCACTCATATTTCACCTTAAAAAGAAGAAAAATGGGAAAGTAATTGGCATTGACCATGTTATCATCTTCTTATGAGGTCTGAAGACTGGCCATCTTTCCTTCATTATCCAGGACAGGCAAAATCACGTATTAATAATTAAGGAAGAGGTTAAGTTCTCTGGCTTGTTTCAACTACTTCTGAGCTTAGCTCACATTTAAAGGAGCAATAAATGTTTAGATCCAAGGAAAAGTTGATAGGTAAGGAAGAGGGCACAACAGCCCTCTGGAGTACTTGAACATGCTGTATGTTAGCATTTCAGGCCTGTTTCCTCAACCTGCTTAAGAAAGAGCAGGGAAGATAGATGTCTTTCTACAAATAATACCAATGCCAAGAACAGTTTTTCTGGGAATACCTTAACATCCAAGAGAATGGGAGATACACAATATGCATCCTTCATAACATAGGATCTATCATTCTGGACACTAAGCTTTACCAACTTCAGATGGATGGGTATACCTGCCAAAGGCCGTCTCTGCTGAGACATAGAGCTCCATATAGCAATGGCAGGTGAAAATGAGGTAACTACGAGGACCAACAGCTCAGAAATGTTTGTTCTCCTGGGCAAGGCAATGAAGGAACTGGATGAGGAGGTGAATGTGTTAACCTTTTCTTATGTTAACAACTTATGGTCCTGCCTGTCCAAGGCAATGAAAACAAGTTCTCTGATGTCTCCCTTTGACTTCCCAGATAAGTTTTTGATATCAGTGTTGAGAGAAAACATGCACCATGAGATGAAGTGTTTGCAAATAAAGAAATAACCGTTAAGAGGCTGAAGGTGACAAATATCAACTTAGATGTAGCATTTTTTCCTATGGAAAAGAAAGGGGAATACTCCAATGATAGACACATCACAAAATATTTAATTTCTATAGAACTACAGGTAGCCCCCAAGTTACAAATATCTGACATATAAATTACTCATAGCTAAGAACAGGGGTGAGACAGCAGGAAGTAAGATAAATTTATTCTTTGGAAGAGAAATCCACTTGTGAAAGACTTTTCATGGGGAAAAGGAATTCTTGTTTCTGCAACAAGCCAAATTGTTCAAAATCCAATCATCACAGGGACAGAAAGTGAGACAAAATCTTCTGAACAGGGGCACAGACAGCAAAACAAACACCACAGGGATGTTAATCCTTCTCTATGCTATCCAAAGTGCACGTGTGTGTATGTGTGTGTGTAGAGTTACACTTTAAAAAGTACTTGTTAGGACTTACATTCAAATTCAATTTAAGAACTTATTTTGTTCATAACTTGGAGACTGCCTGTATTATTCTTATTTGAGTCAACAATTAATTATCAAGGCAGGATTCTATGAAGATATGTTTGGAGTAAGTCACAAAAACTGCATAGGTTTAATTCAGAAAAGAGAGGAATGCCCACTCGAACAACACAACAGAACTCATTGGATGAACTGATTTTGTTTCTTTAATCAAGCAATGGTTCTAATGATTAGAAATGTTAATAGGAACTACACAGATAAAGAGTATATGGTTGGTAAAGGATATTTAACAACATAACTACACTATTTCAAATAGAACATTACCCTTTATGTAACCTTTTATGTAACTATATATAAATTTCTGTGCCAATAAAGGTATTTTAAAATTAATAAAACTCTGAGTGCAAAACACATTGGGTAAAGACATACCTCAAATTCATGGTGATTCCAGGAAATGACATTAGCACTGCCAAGTTCTCTGTCAATCTGAAATGCCCGCATTTCAGACTCCAAAGTATCTCTCAATTCTTCTCGTGTTTTGAAATTCCAAATCAGATTGGACCTAGCATGATCTTGAAGAAATCTGTACAAAAGAAATTAGAAGCAGTTTTGTTGGTGTTGCTGTCGACTGTCAAGACATTTTCAACTTATGGCGACACCATCATGGAATTTTCTTCACACAATCTGGTCAGAGAAGGTTTGCCACTGTCTCCCTCTGAAGCTGCAAGTATGACTTTGCCCAATTCCCCAAAAGCATTTCACCCCAAAAATTCACCTGTAATAAAAGAGTTCCCAGTTTGCTTGTATCTTTATTCTTTGCCGTCGCTTCCTCAATATTACAGGCTTTTGATTAATATTCTGCAAAAAAAGATGTCAGATTTGAGTCCAGAACAGTATCACAACATATTGTGAAATAAGATGAGAAACATGATTATAAGACAGTGTTAAAAATAAATGGAAAGAATAGGAAAAAACCCAAATTTGAATATATAAATACCTCTGAATTTAGAAGCATTCTTCCCGCAACAAAAACAGTAAGAGGAATTATACAGGATTTAAAGTGGAACAAATATCAACATGAACAAATGTTATCAAATGTAAGCAAAAAAAATAGGCCCCATGAGTTTCTGAACTTGCTGACCGAAAGGTTGGCAGTTTGAATCTGGGGAGTGGGGTGAGCTCCCGCGTTTAGCCCCAGCTGCTGCCAACCTAGCAGTTCAAAACATGCAAATGTGAGTAGAGCAATAGATACCGCTTTGGCAGGAAGGTAATGTGATGCTGGCCACATGACCTTGGGGGTGTCTATGGACAATGCCGGCTCTTCAGCTTAGAAATGGAGATGAGCACCATCCCCCAGTCAGACAAGACTAGACTTAATGTCAAGGGGAAACCCTAACCTTTACTTTAAGCAAATAAAGTTTATTTATCCATGCTGAAACTCTGTCTTTTACTTAGAATTGGTGACATTTCACTACCAGTGAATCCAAACATACATAACTGCATATTTTTAGTAACAGGAAATACATATTTTAATTGGGAATGGCATAAGCGCATAAAAGGACTAGAAAGTGTAGATCAGAAAGCGGAGAGCATTAATTCCTAGTAGAGTTTTTCTAATGTAATATATACTAACAGGAAAGTCACTACATGCATAATTCAATACAATTTACAGAAAGGGATAAGGATTCGAACTCACCATATTGTTTCTGTCCTGGTTGGATTTGGGAGTAGAAAGAAAAATAAAATTGAACATTTTACAGGAATGCCTCTCAAATGTGTGAATAGCCTTCCAAGTTAACAGATTCACTACTTGAAAAGGCAGCATCACAAACCACTTCTTCAGTCTCTATGCACAGACAAGTTCTGGGAAACATTAAAGCTGTACCTATACTACAAGATATGTCAGTCTGGAATGCTGGCCTAAATCCAACATTAGTTCAATTTAACTCAATGAAATGAATAGAGATTGTCAGTAATTCATTTCAACTGGTTTTCTTTAGGTAATGTTAGTGTTGGATTTAGCCCTTTAAGTTTTGCCCCCATGACATTTGCCACCTCTGGAGGAAAGACATGTATAAAACAAAACATTTCTTCTTCTTCTTCTATAATATTTTGTCCATCTTATAAAAAGTCCAAAAAACTTAGTGTTGTTACATTTTATATTTTATATTGTCTATACAGCTAAAAGTGGCTTTCACATAGTTTCTTCATTAATACCACATCCATTCAACAACAGGGATTACGTAAAGTACACAAATGCATCTTCCTTTCTACTTGTCATGTCCACAGCAGACAACAATTTCTCAGACACTAAAGGGCAGCATATTGAGCAAATGATATTCTGATTTTAACTTGTTAGCCATACCAAAGTACAGAATACAAACAAAAAACCACAAGCAAGCCATATGCACTAGGAATGAAGCGTGAGCAGGAGGAAAGAGGAACCAAACAACAAGACACAAGATCACACATCTAAATAATTCCACAATAAAAATATGGCTGCCACTTATTCTCTCCTATCTAAACATTCATTAACAAAGAAGGATACACTCGATAACCACATACAGAACAAAGAAACTACTCGATTCAATTAAAGATAAAGATTTTTTAAAGGGAAAAAACAATCAATTCTTGCAATACCCTTGGTCTCATATTATTGAAATTGTTAAGGGAAAACTTCCAATTCAAATGTTCAAAATCCTGCCCATATGAAACATCCCAGAATTCTTGTCACCAGAATTAAATGAGACAATTTACACAATTGAAAGTGTAGCTCCTCATTTTGATGCTTCAAAGAATACCGATGTTTATCTCCAAGCATCATTTTTAAAGAGAAATTGATTGCAATGTCTCATTGCTTTAAACTGATGTTTTAACACATCAATTAGATATACAAAGACATCATAAAATCAGTCAAACAGAGTAATCTTGAGTTATGAAGGCGTATTTAAATGGATAAAACACAAGGAACTCTTACCTCTTTCTGTGCTATTCCCATTTTGTCTCTCCAGTGCATCAAAACTAAATCTACCTTCTCTTTGGCAAATTTCTCAACTTCTTTAGCAGCTTTTCCTGCAAGTCTCTGCCATTCTGGCACTTTATTGAACTTTCCATATTGATCCTGTACAAAAAAGCTTATCTTTAATACAAAAATTCATTTCACAGAAATATAAAATTGCAAGATGCTTCACGTTATTAGATCGTAGAGTGCTTTGCTCTAATATTACAAAAGGTGTTCTAGGCTGTGACAATGCACAACAAGAGAATTCAAATCCATCTGCAGCTAAGGAAAAATTATACTTACATTTGCAATTTTTAAATTATCCCTAATATGCATCCGATCAGAATCCTTTTCAGGAACAGGGTCATTACTGTCCAGGTATAAGAGCAAACCTGATGGCTAAGGATACAAAGAAAAAACATAAGTAATCTAGAACACAATTGAAGGATTAACTAAAACTATAAAGTTATGAATTGGTCTGAAATGAATCAAGCTTACAGTTAGCCTCTCCTCAATGGACTGTAGCTCTTTTATCGGACAGTTCAAGCCTCTCCTCAATGGACTGTAGCTCTTTTATCGGACAGTTCAAGGAACTCCTATCCAGTCTTGGTTTTCATACATTCATGCAACTAAAAGAGCCTGCACTCATTTAAAATTGTCCAGTAAGTCCCTCACTGTGCCATTCTCAATCAACAGAGAAGGAGTCACTCATGAATGGGATCTACTCAAGCAGAAATGTGAATTAGGGCAGGAAATGGCTACAACATGTTTTAATGTGATACTACTGGTTGTAAAATCTTTCTACCAAAGGAGGCTTCGGCTGAGGTAAATTGGTCTAATTGACAATGTTTACTGAACATGGGTGGAGCTGCCCATATGGTTGTTTGGCAGATTTCCTCTAGGGACGCATTAGTAGAAAAGGCAGTATTTGTGGATGCTGACCTAGCTGAGTGTTTTAAAGTCTTGTAGATTTCCTCTAGATTAAATGCCAGCATTCTAATGTTTGAGGTATTACTTCTCACTACTGTGGAGGCAGAGATGACATGAGCTGAGAACAATAATGAGTCTCTAGTGGTATCTACTAAGGATTTATAGATATTTAGGAATGGGAGCTGTGCAGGGATTTCACAGCTAAATCTGGGTTGGTGAAAATATCCTGAGACCAGAGTATGGCTAATCTGGCTATTAGGAAAGCTGTAGAGGAGGACAGGACAAAGAAGCCTAGTGGCATATTAGCATCTGCCTTTTTTCCTTTCGGAGCCTCAAGAAAATAGTCTTGTTTGAGTGCAGGAATTTCCACAAGAAGAGCCATAATGCTCCATCAATAAGATGATTCCACCGTTTGTTAGAATAGGCAGCTGCTATTGATGTGCCAGTGGGCGTGTGTGTACTACCATTTGCACATCTTTGTGGCTCCTGGTGAAAAAGTAAAGAGTGCAAATATGTCCCGGACTAAATGGAAGTATCTTTGGACAGGAGAGCTCATAGAGCTTGGTTTGGCAAACTTTCCTCATCCTGGGGGCAGGTTTTGCAAAGACGAACGAAGTAGCGACAGAACAACAGAAAAGGAAGGGGAAACTAGTGAGAGAGAAAACTGGTGTGTGTTTTGGGGGGAGGTGAAGAACTTTGTAAAACTAGTAGATGACTGCAAAGGAGAAAGATAAAACAGAGAAATGTAAAAAGAAGTAAGGCTAGGGAAAGCAGATGAGATGGACATACAATCTTTTTTGGGAGTGGAAGGAATTGAAGCAGAAGATAAGGATTAATAGAAGTTCTTTTTAAAAGAACATTATCTTCTCTAGGAGTTAAGCCATTCATGGTTGGCTCTTCTCCACTGACTGAGAATGTTGGTTTTGGTCTTCCTCTCTGAGCAGCCACAAATATCGCCCCAAAACAAAAGTACAAGTAGTCCCTGAGTTACAAGTATCCAACATACATATAACTCCTATTTACAGATAAAGATGAGACAGCAAGAAGTGAGAGGGCATCTACCCCTAGGAATGGAAATGGACTCCTGAAAAAGTTATCTTGGGGAAAAGGTATCTCCACTGAAGCTTTATCATCAATCCTTGTTTCCAGTGGAAACTTTCAATAACAAACCACCATTTTCAAAATCTAATTATCACAGAAAATAAAGTGAAATCCTCTGAACAGGAACACAGATAACAAAACAAATGTTACAGGGATGTTAACCCTTCCCTGTGCTATCCAATTTTTATTTTCATTGGGTGGGAGTTACACATTAAAAAGTACAAGTTTCAACTTGCATGCAAATTCAACTCAAGAACAAACCTACAGAACCTATCTTATTCACAACCCGAGGACTGCCTATAATCCTCAGTTTCAACCAACAAATCTCTGCTGAGAAAAATCAGGAGGCACCTCTTATAGCTGCAAAGAGTTGCAGTTTGATATTCTACAAAGTTTGTGTACATGCAATTACTGAAGCGATCCAGGAAGGCAGGTTTTCACTTA
Source organism: Anolis apletophallus (assembly GCA_030556195.1). Classification (NCBI taxonomy): domain Eukaryota; kingdom Metazoa; phylum Chordata; class Lepidosauria; order Squamata; family Anolidae; genus Anolis; species Anolis apletophallus. The sequence continues at coordinate 66,450,437 of JARBWK010000008.1, read as the reverse complement.
CCAAAATACGTTTCAGCAAGTTCAAAGCAGTTGCATTTTCAGCTGTCCAAAGACCCACAAGATGCCTGCTCAACTGTCTGATAACAGATTAAGAATTGTATTATTGTCCAGTTTCTGTATACTAATTCCCAATTTAATATTTGCTACATTAAGGTCTCAGGATAAAGCAATCATATTGATCTTGAAATTCAACCATTACTAAAAATTCTACCATTTAAACACTGCAATTTTTATTCAGTTGGCCAATTACAGGGCAAAAAAGTTAAGAGAAACTATAGGGAAGAATTTCCAATGGCCACAGCTTTTGCTCTGGTGCGATCAGTTTTACGAAGGGAAGATTATACAATGATCTATGAGAGTTACCATGAGATATTTTATTCTAGACTTACCTATTTGTAAGCATCCTTTGATCTGTGCTAACTGTAAACATAGCAGTGTGCAAATGTCGAGGTAAGGCACCTTCACTGAGGGCAAGATCTTGCATTTTGGTGGCTATCTCTTTGTCTCCCTCCTTTGGAAATGGAAAGAAAACAGTTATAAAAGTAAATTTACTCAGATGTATGTATGTGTGCGCATGCCTTCAAGTTGCCTGTCAACTTATGAATGGCCTCATAAATTTCATAAGGTATTCTTAGACAAGAAAGTACCTGGTATTCATTGACAGTCTTCCATCCAAGTACCAATCAGGGCTGACCCTGTCTAACTTCCCAAATCAGAAAGAATCTGCTATCTGTAGGCCCTTTTTACTCTACTTAATAGTATTAAATGCTGAAGTGCTGGAACTTATAGCACAGTTTGTATTTAAAACTGAAGATAAGGTTCTTCTCTGAACGATGTTTTCTTTATTTTTCCTTTGATTTAGCAAGAATCCTGTTAGTGCTGATTAATGATACAGATTGGTTCTGACATTTTCAAATATAGCCACCAACCATTTCTCTGAAAGTAACCAAATGACCCAGTAAAGAATCTCCAGAACATTATATTAAGACAAGAATGCAATGAAAGGGTTGCTCATACCATGACATCTAATAGGAAATCGCTACCACCTTTATTTTCTTGGTCAACACTAATCCTACGGAAAAGTTCCATGAAGCTAGAAAACTACATCACTATTCTATTTTAACTACCATATATACTTGAAGATAAGCCAATTTTTTCTGCCCTTTTGGGGGGGCTGAAAAAGCCTCCCTCTGCTTATAATGGAATAAGGTTCTGATGCTGCCCCCGCTGTTACAGCTGTTTCCAGCCATTGCTTGCAATATATGATATATTTCTCTTTCCTCCTCAACAGTGTTTTTGTTTTTCAAAGCCTCCCTCACTCCACTTCTCCTCCCAGGCTGGAGTTGCCCATTTTGGAAACTCTTATTTTTGAGAGAGAGAGAGAGAGAGAGAGAGAGAGAGAGAGAGAGAGAGAGAGAGAGAGAGAGATGAAGGGAATGATTTGAAAAGGGAAAGTAGGGGGAGAGCACTTACAAGTCAGAAAGAGTAAAAAGATTGCATGGGTGGGAAGGGAAGAAAAAGAGGAAAAACTCTTACAAATCCACAAGATCTATTATTATTGTTTTAAAAGAGAGAAGGGAATGTTGTTCTTCCTTGGGCAAATACATGCCTCAAAGCTTGTAAATGATATATAGATTTTCCCCATAGAAATCTTTGCAAGTCCAGTGTTATCTGGATATATCTATATGCATATTCATCTTACATATGCATTCCCTCTGAAATCTTTTGCAAGCCTGTTTTCTGTGTATCTAAATGTATTAACTTTATATGTGCATTTTTGTTCCCTTGGAAGTGGTCACTGGCCTTTGCAAGCCCTATAGATCTATAAATATGTTTCCATATATGCATGTTTCTCCTGAAGTCTTTGCATCTAGATATTTCCATTGATCTTATGAAAGCATTTCCCCCTGAAATTTTTGTTAGTCTCTCCTACAGATATAATGTATATAGGCATTTTCTCCTGCAAGCCTTTGCAATCCCTATGTACCTATATATCTGTATATATCTATATACATTAATTTTATATATGAATGTTCCCTAATATGTTTGCAGGTCTTTGCAAATCCTATATACATACAGATATCTAAAGATTTCCATGTACCTGTATATCTGTATCTATATGTATATCATTGTTGATAACATATTGTTTTTGTTGACCCTACTTTTCAACTTACAGAGCTAGTTTACTGTTTTTCTTTATATATAAAGGGGGGATACAGTTATATATTTATTGATATTTCTTTGAAATATGGTAAATATTCGAAAACATTTAACCTACTGATGCCTCAATTAATGTAATTTTATTGGTATCTATTTTTATTTTGAAATTTACCAGTAGCTGCTGCATTTCCCACCCTAGGCTTAGACTTGAGTCTATACATTTTCCCAGTTTTTTTGTGGTAAAATTAAGTGCCTCAGCTTATATTCGGGTCACCTTATACTTAAGTATATACGGTAATCCTATTTATTGCATGGTATTCCTCTGCCATGAATTTTTAATAATTGCAACAGCAGCCCTTATAAAGGGGAGACATCTGATACATACTGTACTCATTTCAAGTAGAACATCTCTCCAAGAAAGGTTTTTTTTAAAGCAGCCTTTAACTATGAATGTTTGGACAAAAGTCAAAGCTAGCTGGGATGACTGATTACATTCTACATAGATAAATAAACACATAACTATTCTTCTTCTCCAAACAAGTTTTTCTAGATGTTTGTTTTGGAGAAGGTATTCACTGTCCAAGTCAACTGTCCTTTATAAAAGAAAATGAACTGTTGCAAAAGTGTTACACAAGTCTTACCTCTATTATTGCCTTCATAACCAATCCAGCCCCCTTCACAATAGCCATGGAAGGATGCTGTGAAAATCAATGATAAGAGAGCAGGATATCAGTATTTCCTGGACTGGTACTAACTGATCACTCTAAGGGAGATAATTTACAACAGAAGCAAATATCATTCTGGCCCCCAGTAATTTTTGAATACAAGCTTTGACATGCTTTATTTTTCATCGTCAGTTTTTATTTCTTTAAAAATTGAACTCACAAGAACCAAGTAGAACTATTTCTATTAATCTTATTATTTCTTGATGCGAAGCTCACCTGAAAGAGCTTGAAGAGGGTTCTCCCATTAGATGCAACCATCTCCAGTAACATATCAAACTGTTGCCCCTCTGTTGTCTCACTATATGGGGCACAGAGGGCAAAAGTGAGGAAGTCCAGAAGTGAACTAATAACTAGGGCACCCGTTCCATATTCCTAAAATTAAAAACATTTGACAACTTTTATTATAGTGTTAGCTTTATTTAGAAAACCTTTGTAGAAAAAAATATGACTCATGCTTTCAATTATAATTGTACATCTAGTGCCATATTGAAGAGCCATGTGATCACATCCACATCATGCATCCACAAAAGCCACACAGAGATAAAATCCTTGCAAATTTTTAAATTATCAAAGTTGAATGACCTCCTTCCCCTCCTGCACTTTCAACACAGCAGTCTTTAGTATTTCATGGATGTAGAAGACTTACCACATGGGAATTAAATTTCTCCAATAAATTTTCCAAGAACTTCTTTGAAGAAAGAAGGGATGCTTTGTTTAGCTGCTCTTGCCTCAAGTCATAGTCATCATGCATAGGCTAAAGATAAAGGCAGTGTTTCATCAGAACTGTTTCAAATCCTCAAACAACTTTAGCAGCCTCCATTCTGAACACTATGCTTTAAGGCTATTTCAATTAGAGCAGGAAACCCATGATTCACGGTCACAGCTTGTTTTATTTGTTCCAAGATAAAGAAGATTACCTCTCTATTTAGGATATCATATGGAGAGCCATGCATTTTACGAAGTAAACACATTGCAATTTCTTTCTCCTAAAGCTAGTTTTAAGGTATTAAAGCCTCACTTCCTTCTCCCACCATTAAGGAATACAGAACAAAAATATTTTTAACCACTCAGACAAATGATGCATAGCCATCCACACTGGGGAGGGCTCACAAGACAGCATCTGCTGTATCAATTAGAACATGTATTGAAATACTAAGGTGAAGCAAGGCAACTTCTCCTTCTATGCACTTCTATATTACCACAAGGAAGCATTTCCCTAAAAGAATCACTACTTAAAAATGGATAGCCAACCTAATGTAGTGGTCCAGACTACTGAGACCTGGAAGATCCACGTTCATAACTCTACTGAGCTAAATAACGAATTGGTTTGCTTAGGGTCTGTCACAGTGTCTCAGCCTGATCCATCTCATGGGGTTGTTTTGAAGTCAAAGGGCAGAAGAAATGGCCTATGTATACTGCCTTGATCTCATTTTAGGGAAGGCGAGATATAAAAGGAACTAATGCACAACACTCCATGGATAAATACACTTATATATTGGTATTTCAAGTATTCTAATTATTGTGATCCAGCATACTAAAATTAAAGTACTTACACACATGAGGGCACAAAGCATATCAATGGAAGCATGAGTTACTCCATCATTGTTCCTTTTAAGAGCCTTTACTACCTTCACACCCAAGCGTTCTCGAAATCTTTCAAAATATAGGGAAAAAAACCAATAGTAAATACCTAAATGGCAGAAATATCAATGAACCGCAGTGCAGGTTCAAATTAAAACTGGTTTTCCAGTTTGAGATGCAGACCAGCTAGGATGGCCTGGAGCATATCACATTCTCAGAGCCTCAGAAGAATGCAAAGGCAAATCCTCTCTAAACAAAATTTGACAAGGTGAAAAATTCACATTAAGGTTACTACAAGTCAGAAGTGACCCTAAAGGTAAACAAAAGCAGCAAACTACGGAGAGTACAGTGTAAGCAAAACAAAAATAATAATTGCTTTAAAAGCTGCAACTAAAGATTAATTATAAAAAATGGCTACAATGGGATATTGAGCATTTAATTGTATTTGGAAATTAAATGCTACTAAAGGTAAATATCAGTATATAGCCAGGGAAAAGAAAGGCTGTAGAATCTATAAATCTAAGTGTTGCCCAGTGATCCAAGAAAATTACTAGTTTTATGTAAGACCTATATACAGTACATATAACAGTTTGCATTCTCTGTTTCTCAGGTGTCCAAGATGATCTCCGATTAAAACATTAAAATCTCATAAAACGAAGAAGCACAGAAAACCCCATAAAATAACATGTAAGAGTAGCATTCAGACAAATATTATGCAAGGAAAGATCAATTAAAATCCACAGGTCATCCAAAAATAAAGTCACTCAAAGAGAGAGAGAGAGAGAGAGAGAGAGAGAGAGAGAGAAACAAACATAGCAGTCTTAAACAACCAGTCTAATTACCATTCAAAGAAAACTTATTATATACTTATGTATACGTTGGAAAACCTATATGCATATCTATTATATATTTAATACTAGTATCAAGCTGTTTTGGTTGTATTCAGTGACTACTAATGCCTAAACAGCCAAGAAAAGACACAAGATTTCTCCCCAGCTGCACACCCCTTTACAGATAAAAACACTGAAATAAATGTTTACCAGCATTGATATATGCCATCTATATTCATATATAAGTTGGCATCATGACAGGTTTGGAGTCCAAAATAAGGGATGTTGTTATGATCCATGAATAGAGGGTCATTATATGGAGAAAGAAAATATCAGGTGGCCATCACCATCATTTGCCTGCACAGGTATTCAAAAAGGTGTTTTGCCACTATATGGAGCAACCGCACCCTGTGTCGCAGCCAGAAGAAAAAAATCCTACTAAAAATTGTACTTGTATTGCAATTGTATGTCAAACCGGCAGGGATTGTCTGCCGTATGTGTAATGTAATCCGCTCTGAGTCCCCTTCGGGGTGAGAAGTGCGGAATATAAATAAAGTGTATTATTATTATTGTTATATTCAAAGATGGGGATAATTCCTTCTTTTGATAAAAGGTACAGAATTAACAAATCACCACATTCTCAGAGATGGTGAAAGGAAAGAGCTTAGCCCCTCAAAAGAGACCCTAAAAGAAGCACCAACCCCTCTATCCTTTCAGTGCTTCTTTTGAGGGAAAGTGCCAAAGAGCTGCTGCCACTTTTTTTTATGCCATGGCAGAGATTGTGCTATTTTAAGGTTCTCCCAAAGTGGACTGTTCTCGCCTTTAGTCACTCTACTCAGAGAAAGGGATGGTTCTTTGTTTTCTTGCGTAATATTTCAGGTGCAGTACTTACATGGAACTGTAGATACATTGATCCAAGTTTAAAAAACTGATCTTTTGACTAAAATTTCTAAACTTATACACAAGTGTATATAGTAATTTTAATCTAAGGTCTTCATAGGAATTGTGAAAGCTACACTTAGGCAGCATTGTGAATATTCACTTTTGAAATACCAATTCAACATGTAAGCAATCTTTGATATGTCACAATGGAGGTCTTCTGCATCAATACCATGCTAAGCATGTTTCTTTTGCATCATCAAAATATGAATTCACAACACCTAAACCACCTGGTTCTGTAAACAGGTCAATTCAGTATAGTCTATAAGTCTTTATTATATGTACTACATACCTATATAAATAAAAATGTAATGTTAGTTTGTGGGATTAACATAACTCAAAAACCACTGGACGAATGGACACCATATTTGGACACAATACACCTATCAGGCCAACAAGTGATCATCATTCATACAAACACTGAAAAACACAGCAGAAGATACTTAAAAAGCCAAAAATTACATTACAACGCATGTGCAAAACCTTATGCATGCAAATAAACATATATACACCCCCCCCTCTCTCTCAGCTTTTCTTCGCGAATGAAGATTCAAGAAGGACTCATCCCACAAAACACATATACACAGACTGGGCCACAGCAACACATGGCAGAGGACAGCTAGTTTATAAGTAAAATTGGATGTCAAGCTTAGTCTGAACTTGGTCGGTAACCATATTAAAAGCACATCTGTGTGAAGCTGCACCCCCTTTTTATGTTTCATGAGTCAATGGGATGAACTGTAAAGGAAAGGGATGTAGCTGCAAAGAGAACTAGGGTTTGAGTGCTATCTTTGGGGTTTGTTGGAGTGAATGTGGATGAGCGGCATACTCTTTAATCTCATAACATAAAGAAATCTCCCCTACATTGCGTTGGCCATAGCTAGTCTAAAAATAAACAGCAAATACAAAGGGAATGAAACCCTGAAGGCTATTTCCCTGGGCACCACCCTCTTTAACTGTAGTTAAATAATTAAGTAGTCTCTACAAATGACATTGAAGATTACATGCCACTGGCATCACTTAATGACCATTAACAGTAAAGTACGAATTATAACTGTCACTACGGCATCGTTATCACTTTGCAGAAGCCCTAAATTTATCACATGGTGAAAAGTAAACATGTATTGAATACTATTAGGCTGTTGTTGAAAGTCAAGTACTTACTTTGGAAGCTGAGTGAAAGCAAGGAATCCGGCTTTAGAAGCAACTAATCTTCTAACAGCTTGGAATTGGCTTTCAAGCTCAGCAGTTGATGCTGTAAGGTCACCCTCTTGTGAGAGCAATGCTGTTATAGCATTATTTATTAGCTTCTCTTTGTTTTCTGAAAATAGGCCCTAGGGGGAAAAAAGATGTGCATTGGTGGGTTTTTAAAAATCAGTTAATAGAAAACCAAGAAGGCAAAATGGTTGTTTGCTGAGACACTGGAAGTAGCCCAAGAAAGAAGGAAAGCAAAAGGAAACAGTAGTAAGGGGAGATATGCCCAGTTAAATACGCAATTCCAGACGTTAGCCAGAAGAGATAAGGAACTATTTTTAAACAAGCAATGCATGGAAGGGGAAGAAGACAACAGAATAGGAAGGACAAGAGACCTCTTCCAGAAAATTAGAAACATTGGAAGGTAAATTTCTGGCAAAAATGGGCATGATAAAAAAGAAAGATGGCAGGGACCTAGCAGAAGCTGAAGAGAAGATGGCAAGACTATACAGAAGATCTGTATAGGAAGGATAACAATATCGAGGGTAGTTTTGACAGTGTTGTGAGTGAATTAGAACTAGGCAACCTGAGGAGTTCGGTTGAATGGGCCTTAAGAAGCATTGCTAACAACAAGGCAGCAGGAGATGACCGGATCCCAGCTGAACTGTTCTTGAAAATCTTGAAAAAATCTTGAAAAATTATGCTGTCAAGGTGATGCATGCCATATGCCAGAAAATATGGAAAGCACAAGAATGGCCATCACATTGAAAAAATCAACTTATATCCCCATACCAAAAAAGGGAAATGCTAAAGAATGCTCAAACTTTCGTTCAGTGGCTCTTATTTCTCATGCTAGTAAGGTAATGCTCAAGATCCTGCAAGGAAGACTCCAGCAATACATGGAGAGAAAGAGAGTTACCAGATGTACAAGCTGGGTTTAGAAAAGACAGAGAAACGAGAACCAAATTGCCAATATCTGCTTGATAATGGAGAAAGGGAGGGATTTTCAGAAAACATATATTTCTGCTTTATTGACTATTCTAAAGCCTTTGATTGTGTGGATCATAATAAATGGTGGCAAGTTCTTGGTGGTATGGGCAGACCAAATCACTTGTCTCTCTCCTGAGGAATCTGTATGATGACCAAGTAGCAACAGTAAGAACTGACCATGGAACAACAAAATGGTTCAATATTGGGAAAGGCGTATGACAGGGTTGTATACTCTCACCCAACCTATTCAACTTGTATGCAGAACACATCATGCGATGTGCGGCACTTGATAAGGCTGGGGTTAAAAATTTTGGAAGAAACATTAACAACCTTAGATATGCAGATGATACCACTTTGATGCCCAAAAGCGAGGAGGACCTAAGGAGCCTTCTAACCAAGGTGAAAGAAGAAAGCGCAAAAACTGGTTTGCAGTTAAAAATAAAAAAGCCAAGATTATGGCAACAGGACTTATTGGTAACTGGCAATTAGAGGAAGAAACATGGAGGCAGGAACAGACTTTGTATTTCTAGGTGCAAAGATTACTGCAGACGTAGACTGCAGCCAGGAAATCAGAAGACGCTTACTTCTTGGGAGGAGAGCAATGTCCAATCTCGATAAAACAGTGAAGAGTAGAGACATCACACTGGCGACAAAGGTCCACATAGTCAAAGCAAAGGTATTTTCCGTTGTAATATACAGATGTGAGAGCTGGACCTTAGGGAAGGCTGAGCGAAGGAAGATAGATGCTTTTGAACTGTGGTGTTGGAGGAAGGTTCTGAGAGTGCCTTGGACCGTGAGAAGATCCAACCAGTCCACACTTCAGGAAATAAAACCTGACTGCTCATTGGAGGGAAGGATAGTAGAGGCAAATATGAAGTACTTTGGCCACATCATGAGAAGACAGGAAAGCTTAGAGAAGACAATGATGCTGGGGAAAATGGAAGGAAAAAGGAAGAGGGGCCAACCAAGGGCAAGATGGATGGATGGTATCCTTGAAGTGACTGGCTTGACTCTGAAGGAGCTGGGGGAGGTGACAGCTGATAGGGCGCTCTGGCGTGGGATGGTCCATGAGGTCACGAAGAGTCATTAGCGACTGAACGAATGAACAACAACAACAGCTTATTTTTTAAGAATGAAAATACTTTCATTTTAACTCACATCTTGTGTTACTGCATGCAGAACCCCACTGTATGAAATGTTTGAATTGAACCGGAAGACAGCGTCTGCGAAATTGCCATCTGCAAAAGAAAAAGAGTAGATAAATATTTAAGAAGCATTATAGGATATCGACACAGCATGAATTGGTCATTTTGCAGAAATCTCACCAAGCACTCACTTTAAAGGCTACAAACCCAAAACTTACTGGGAGGTGCTGCCAGGAACCTGAGATGGAGGCTTTCAACTTCCTCATCCACCGGCATACTCAACAAGCCCCAGCGCTGGCCTTTATCTGTAGGTGTCATTTTCACACAGACATCCCTGTTGCCAGAGGCTCTTACTCCATCCAGCAAACTGGCTAACAATGAATCCCTAAGGAAATTATTTTAAAAGTTAGTTTTTCATCCAACTAAACTAAATATGCTCATAAGTAGTCAAGAACATGTGAATTTCATTATGAGAATTCTATGCAAACTAAATATTTATGGCAACTGCTGTAAATACAGTATGTTTCAACTTAATTTATATCATACATGTGGTGGGGTGGAAAAATGGCTGTCTTGTGATATATGTGTTGGTTTGATGCAGCACACTAACATTTGAGGATTTGAGTAACACTGACATTTGAAGGCTTGGTTGCCAATTAGGGGGGGTTTTTTGCAACGAAGTGTTAGTTATAGCCTTTAAAGCCCCACATTGTTTGGGTCAAGGCTACCTACAGGATCATTGTCTCCCACATAATCTATCAGGCCAGAACCCAATTTTATCACCCAGAGGACCTTTTTATTGGCCACTCCAAAACTGAGGAATAACCACCCAGAGGAGCTCCGAGAGATAAATTAACTGTCAGAATTCAATTGAAAACCTACCTCTTCAAACAGGCCTATCTAGTCAATTTTAAACTGTGAAATTTATTTTTACATTTTATTAATATTGGCATCAGTCTTTGTACTCTGCATTTTAATATATGTATTTTAATATTTATTGGTACATTTAAACCATACTGTACCCCACCTCAACTCATGAGGAGGTGGGTAAAAATTATTAACAGGTTGTGAGATAATAGGAAGGAAAAGTAAAGGTTTCCCCTGAGCTTAAGACTAGTCGTGTCCAACTCTGAGGGTGTGGGTGTGTATGCTCAACTCAATTTCTAAGCCGAAGAGCTGGCATTGTCCATAGACATTTCTAAGGTCATGTGTCCAGTATGACTGCATGGAGTGTTTTTACCTTTCTTTATCTTCCACATCACTTGCAAAAGAAAAGAAACCTAATTTGGAATTTTTACACACTTGATTACATGATTTCTGCAAAAGTAATTCATATCTCAATTTCCACATATGATATGGCAACTTTTCTTCTAGGAAAGTGCTTTTGTGCTCTGATTGGAAATGGCCATTCTCTCTATCTGTCTGAGCATCCATCCATTGGAAGCCTTACTTCCAGAATCCTCCTTGAATTCTCGACTTTTGCAGGACATGCTATCAAGTTCAAGGATCTACTGCATTCCCTTTCTAGATTCAGCATAGGCTTAATATCTCTGCAAATTGAATCTAATGTAAATGTAGGCACTGTGACCTAGTTACCGCAGTGAAGCTACTTATGTAAGTGCTATCTGCTATACATAAGTTTACTATGTAAACTAACACTTCAATAAAGTAATTGGTAGTTCAAGAAGATTTAAAAATACCTCTCTGTTGAAGAATATTTTCGGATTTGTCCCTTGATAAATTCAATGGTAAAAAGCTGTGGATTTTCAGAATCACACACTAGTGCAAATACCTTTAAAGAAAGGGTACATCAAAGAGGAATTCATACTAATTTTGTACAGTGTATAATTAAACAAGTCAAAACTTTCAGTATAACAAAAATATTTTTCTTCTTCTTCTTTTATGTTTTCTTGTTGTTAGTAAATTTAAACAGGCTATTTCTTCAATCTATTGTTCTTCATATACCCGCAAATTCCCTAAAACAAGGTTTCTTTCCTCTTACCTCTCCTAAGGGTTTCAGTGTTGCAATATTGTATGTGGCTGGGTCACGTTCTACTAAGCAAGTTTCTGTAAGAGCCAATATCCTTTTCACTGGTTCCTTGAAAAAAGAGGGAAAACACCATTTAACTGTATTTACCATAATTGTAGAAATAAAAAAAAAACTAAAATGTTTCTCGTAACAACATTAATACACTTTGGTTATAGCTGAGATAGCAAATGGCACTAATTTTATTGCGTCTAAATTAGTATGGAACAATGGTCATAAAACCCCAGAAAGATATGCCAAAATGTTAAATACATGAACCCTATAAAATATGTTACACAACTACACTCAGGCTGCTAGGTCTACCTTAGTGTAATAAAATAAACAAACAGTCTTAAACTCCCTGTTTTGCAGAAATAATTGTAGATGTTTATGACATGGAAGAAAACTGCCATGAGGGTATCATGATAAGGAGTCATCATGTGCAATACTTACAATATGTCACTGACCTTTTAATTATAACTCTGGACTTGTGCCCCCCTCCCCAATTTAAATATGTTCAGATAAATATCTCAGAAAATGGTTACAACTAAGACTGCAACCAAAATATTTCACAGAAATTAAATACGTTTTCATGCCATGTTTTTCTTTTGATTGTATGTTTGCCTGCATTTTTAAAAAATAAGGCCATGATCCAAGTATTGATGGAGCTCATAAAAATAACACAGTGTGTCCAGTAGAACTTGCTATTCCTTCTTTAAACTACTCACTATCTTCAACATATGACAGCATTCTCAAAATGTCTGTGATACATGGAGGGCTTCCATTCTATAAAACACAAACAGTTATGTCTTTGCAAAATAGTTTCTGTTCTCCGGTTACTAGGTATCCAACATTTAAAAGATCTGTCAAGATATATTCCCGGGGGGGACCCTTTACATGTGCATTCTCTTCAGAAAAAAATGTAGTCACAATAAATAGAAACTTATGAATCAAATATTTTAAAATGGGCAGAGCCAGTAGAGATGCACAAGAAAGGGAATTTTCCATTTTAAAGTCACAATCAGGGCATTAAAATCATTAGGCCTTACCGAATGCCTAGGAGATATCTTTTGGACCACAAATTCTGCTAACGATGTAATGGATTCATCATTGCTGTATTTCCCAAAACGAAGACTCAAATACTGTTCAAACTCTAAAGGTTCTTTTCTTATTCTCAAGGAAATGCCAACATAATTGCCAGCATGTTCTATTGCACTTTTGATAATGTCTTCCCTTTGCTCAGAAGCAAATAAATGCTGCAAATTTGAAGAGACTTTGATAAATGCATTGATATGAATATATTAACAACACTGATAAACTGGGGGAAAAATCACAATTCAAAAATTTAAGGCAATGCCATTTCTAAAATGGAATAATGAATATAATCAGTCAATAAGCTAAGCTTTTCTTAAGTGAAGAAATAGCAACAGATAATCAAAATATCCAAGAACAATCACCAGGAAAACCGTGTTCATCTAATTAGCTACAACAGTTATGCTTTCTGATTAAACAGGATAAAAGGACATAAAATCATAGCTTAATGAGGTTCAATAATATTTTTTAGTTCAAATACTCTTTTTGGCAGTTAAGACACGAGAAATATACAGTACTAAATGCAATTTTAGTCGTGACTAGAGTAGACTAATTGGAATTTAAGACGTATTACGGTAAACGAGCAAGGTTTATTCATTTCATTCAATATATTCTAGTTGAGATTAACATTGGATTCAGCCTAGAAATGCTAAACACAGCATTTCAAATTTGTTAAACTAACCATCTAAATCAAAATTCACATTCAGATTGCATGTTGTTATGCTACTTACTAGTCTACTAAATCCTCCATAAAGTATACAGAAACCTCCTGGATAATCAGATAGATCGACAAATCCTTCAATATTTCGGTAATCATAAGAACACAGTACTTTATTTGTTGCAGGATTAATTTGGTCAAAGCCTCCAGGAGTCACCTCTAGAATTACAGGTACTCTTGTATCACTCCAATGATGTTTATAACAGTTGTATCTCTGTAATTAAAAATAATGTTTACAGGATCATATCTTAACAGAACAGTTACCATGGAAACCAAAATCTAACAATATTTGGCTGACACAGTTCAACATTTTAAAAATGTGTTTAAATTAAAACATTTAAGGCTTTTTTCCTTTGCAACTTGTAGATGTAGTAGTCTACAAGTAGATACTTGTGTAGCAAGTGCTGCTCTAATTCATCGTTTTACACCATGTAAATGTTGGAAACCAGCACCAATAGTGCTTTCCCAAAATAATTACAAGCTGTGAAATAGCACATATGTACCCCATCAAATTCTTCATGAGTTTCCGATTCAACCCTACACAATTGCTTTCCTTTAAAGAAAAATGCAATATACAAAACAGCTCCAAGGAAAGCTTGACTAATAATGTCCTATTACTGGAAAAATGAGAAATCTAATCCTGAAGTACATAGACGTAATAATTCGAAAAACAGAAGAATAGCAGCTTTTTATTTCCCTTTCTTCCAATGTTGCCTAACCAAAACAAGATACAGAACAAAATATTTAGCAAATCCTAGAATAAAGTAAGCGTTTTTAACAGAAGTTAACTGCATGCAAACTAAATGAGCTAAAATGGCTACAAATTTTGCGAGTTATGCTTTTGTTTATATTTTGTTTAGTGTAGTTTATCACAAACATTCGCATTGGATTCCAGTCCTCTGATTACTGGAGATGCAAGGCAGGAATGATTCCAGTCCAACATAATCTCCCATGCTGTGCCAGGAACCTTCACTGCTAGCAACTTTAGCAGATTAGCCGAGTTTATTCTGAATATAATTCAAGGAAACAAAAACAACCCATATGCCTAGAGGATAAAAGATATACCTCATGAATATGTATATGGGTCAGAAAAGTTATTTTAATATTTATAGCCCATTTATCTTTCAATTAAATGAGTCTTAATGCAATTTAAAGATACTGAAACAACATGAAGGTTGGACAGAATAACCTTCCCTTTCCAAGTGCAATCCCAGGATACATGAATTAAGCTTATCATAAAGGAAATAAATGAAAACAGACAGACCGATCACGTAAATTTGTCACTCAGTTCGAGTACGACAAAAATCAAATGAGCTCTTCAGCATGGAGCAGAACCTAAATTTCTAACAAAGAATGCTTATGTAGTGAAATGAAAGATACTTGCCCTTCCTGTGATTTTTCCTTCAGCAAAATCAGTTCGGAATCTCTGGAGTGGAAATGAGGAAGGCAAAAGATTTAATGGCAATTGCAAAGTTATGTTAAATGTAGAGGAAATAATTAAAATTGTAGCATGGTTCCTTGAATTTTAGCATACTCTTGGTAGCTAAGGTAGCCTTCAACCAATAGAAATAACCACACATTAAAAGCAAAGCTAATTTACCAACTGAATAGTATCACGCCTTGAGAAATGCAGAACTGTAGTTGGTCCTCCACATTTGTGGATTTGATTATTTGTGAGTTTGTGTCTGTTACTTAACTATATCGACCTTCTCAATCTCCAATTTTTCTCCTGCGTCTAAAGAAGTGTACCAAGTGCTAACTCCTCATTCTCTTCTTCTCCTTCCCATCGAAGCCTTATCCAGATTGCAAACTCCTTCCTCCGTTGCTCCCTTTTGGGTGAGCATAAGGAACAAGTGTGATGGGGAAAAGGTGGACTAGTTGGGAGAAGCATTTGATTTAAGGTGGAGCTTGTGGTGAGATGATGGGCAATGGAGTGTGGGACATTGGAGTGGGCAGGAGAAGGGACTGTGAGAAATTGGAAGAGAAAAACGAGTGAGCAAGGAAAAGTCAGATGGGTAAGGAAAGTCTTCAAAGTTATACTGATGCATGTGAGAAAGGGAGTAACTAGTCAGGGCTGTTGGCAGGAAATAATACTAAAGTGTATGTGTGGTTGGTCCTAGAGGCTTTTTTCCACATTTTAAAAAACTTTCCTGGTTATCTTGATAACCCCTGAGAATGTGGATGCCTAACTGTAAATCTAAAGCTAATATTCTGTGTGCAAGGCTGCAGAAACAGAAATGGTATCACAGAACTGTTTAGCAAACACTTAAAATGGTGGTATAATAGTTTTCTAGAATAGCAATGATAAAGTTCAGCTTTTGAGTCCAACACTAAAAAATCTAAAACAAACCAAGCTCTCTGCAGGATCTGCATTCAAACCAAATTTAGTGGGGCTCTAACTGTTCTTGCTGAATTTATCTATAACAAAACTATAATTACAATTTTAATGCAGTATGTAAGATTCAGAACAAAAATATATTTAATACAGTCAGCAATAGAACATGAAAAGCAAAATAAAATTCAGATCTTTAACTCTACAAGTTCCTACCAGAGCTTCTGTAAGGAGTTCTGTTCTGTGTTCTGTTGAAAACTTCAGGGTTTCAGACTTCTTTCCACTTCCCTTACGAAATGTAAGATTGAATTCTGTTCCTTGTCCTTTTCCAACAGGGCTAATGCCACAGATATCTCCATAAGGCCACTAAACAAAAATATCAGAATCTGAGGGACTGAAGTGAGGTGGCCCGCTCTCTCTATATTGAGATATATTGCACGAGTAAAGCCCACTATTGATTCTGCCTATTAATTCCTAGAATTTTAACTTCAAGAATTATTTCTGTGCCATATTTTGAAATCTTAGGTTATTAGCTTTTAAGGGATGAAACAAGAGAGTTTTGCCTCTACTAACATGGTGACAGACATCAGTGATGGAAGCTTCAGAAGGTAATGCAAACAGAGGATTGGAGAAAGCTACCAAGATAATCATGCCTCTGTCCCATCTATCTACACAACACAAAAATGTCACTTTTGAAGTGTATTGCTGCTACTCTTTCACAAACTCTGGAATCACAAGACATAGAGAAAAGCAAATTAACATTTCCAATATGTAGTCTAGCACCAATAGCTACAACTACATATATATTCATTAAATACTGATATAGTTTGATATAGTCAAACTATATCAATAAGCAAGACATAGTCAATTCCCAAATTAACAGTTTATGCCTCTTGACAGTAATGGTATACTATACTATACTATATATTTGTTCTGTATGTTACTAGAGAATATGCTCAGTGGCCTAAATTCAACTGAATGGATGAATGAATGAAGTACATTCATTCATCTGATCTATTCTAGCGGAGATTAGCAACTGGATTTAGGCCAACGCAAGTAATAGTTGAACTTCTGCCAATAATTTTTGTCATTATCTAATCCTACCAGTACCTCTTCAAAAATATTTTTATTATGATTAAAAACCAAAAGCAACATACTTTCTTCTATTATATAATGATGCAAATAACTCTCTAATTCAGTGTTTACTAATAAAGACTACAATTCCCACTCTCTTTTTTAAACTTAAAAAGGATGAGAAAATGTATCCTTCGATGCATCTGACAATCGGACAATGCAGTTGCACAATATTTATTGGTCATGTAGTTAAATACAAATCAAGTGACATAAACTAAACAGAGGGGGAAATATAAAGACTTCCTGACAAAGTCAATGTTCCCTGCCTAAGAAAAGGGACTGAGATACCCTGGATACCAAAAGGTACTTTACTGATTCTAAAGGAGTTTAAATTTTACTGTCCTTCGTTTTGATCCCCACAAGGCTAAAAAAGGGGAGTGGGCTTTTGCCTACACTGAGACCCCTACAGACCAACTGAACAGAAATAACATCTAGCACAAAATGGAAGCCTGTGACTCCAACATCACTTTTTTTTCATCTACACAGCTTTTGCTTGATGAAGAAGTCAATGGGTATTTTGTGCATTTTGATTGGCTGATATAGTCTTTTGCAGATTTTATATTTTGTTTTATTTCACTGTATAACCAACATGGCTACCCTTGAATATGTTTCCAAAAATATTATTTACCTTAGTTCTCTCGTCATTCATTTAATCTAAGAACATTTGCCGACTTATTTTCAATTTGGAGACAGTGCATGCTAAGAAAGCCACTGTCTAAACACCATTACCTGATTTGTAACTTCTAGTGTGTTAGGGTTATATGTTGTGATGGCATGCGTTCCAACTGAGAAGACTCTTTTATACCTACAACAATAAAAGAGAACGATTTTAGTTTGAGTGCCTGTCCCAGGTCCTAATAAAAACATATAATACAGCTTCTGTCTATTACACGGGATTATTATATGTACTGGTCTATGCATATACACAGAAACAATTCTGTTTCCCACATTTATTTGGAGACACTTGGTGGCACTAAATATTTTTTCTCTAGAGAACATAAGATGTTATGTATGATATGACTCCTAATCCCTGTAGCTTTGGCACACTGTCTGAAAAGATAGAAAGAAGCTGGAGTGAAAAAAGTAATGTTGAGGTATCAAAAGATAATTACATAAGAATACAGTATATATATGGTGGATGAACCATGGAATTAACATACCATAATAGTGGGATTTCATGTCCTGTGAGGAAAGTGGCTATACTGACAACAAAAGTACTGCTGATAGCATCTCCTATGTCAAACAGGGTTTTGTTGAGGATCTAGGCTAAATGTGCCAAACAGTTACTGGGCAGCAGTATTAGTGAAAACTACCAGTGGCAAAGAATCTTTCAGAGACAATAGCAACAGCACCATATCTATTATTATTTTATTATTTATTTATGGTATTTGTACCCCGTAGCTTCTCACCCCTGCAGTGGGACTCCATGGCTTACATTTGCAGCAATGCGAATGTACAAATACAAATGCTTATCTAGCATTTGTTAGCACCATACAGAAGGAAACATTGTAAACCCCTGTTAAATGGCTTCTACCATGAAAACCCTATGCTGAGACAATCCAAAAGGAAACAAGAGATTGTGCCAGAAAATGCACCAGGACTGTGGCGCAGCTGGCTGGGAGTCAGCTGCATTAAGATCACTACTGACCAAAAGGTCATGAGTTCGAAGCCAGCCCAGGTCGGAATGCGATTCTGACCATTTGTGTAGCTTGCTGTCGACCTTTGCAGCTCAAAAGACAGTTGCAGCTGTCAAGTAGGACATGTAGGTACCGCTTATGCGGGGAGGCTAATTTAACTAATTTACGACACCAAAAAGCCTCCAGCAAGCTTGCAAAGAACGAGGAAGTACTCCATCAGTGTCACAAATGGACAGTGAAGCGACAGCTCCCCTGGTGGCCAGAATACCCTCATGAAAGCTGGAAAGTTAAATAGCGTCTGTGTGTCTGTCTATATATGTTGTGTGTCTATGGCGTTGAATGTTTGCCACGTATATGTACATTGTAATCCGCCCTGAGTCCCCTGCGGGGTGAGAAGGGCGGAATATAAATACTGTAAATAAATCTATATAAATAAAAATGTAATGTTCGTTTGTGGGATTAACATAACTCAAAAACCACTGGACAAATTGACACCAAATTTGGACACAATACACTTATCAGGCCAATGAGTGACCATCACTCATAAAAACACTGAAAAGCACAGTGAAGAGACTTAAAAAGCACAAAAATACATTACAACGAATGCGCAAAACCACATATATACACATACACACACACACATATACGGATATATACACACACAAAACACACATGCACAGACTGGGCCAAAGCAACGCATGGCAGGGGACGGCTAGTAAATAAATAAATGAAATGAAATGAAACTCCCAGGTCTTTGGAAGAAAAAAAACAACCAGAACTCTCAGTGGATGGCACATGAAACTCTTCAAGCTGTTATGGACAGACAGAAAAGAAGTAAAAGTAAAAAGCAACAGGAACCGAATCAGAATCATGAATGCAACCATTATGCAACTTGGGCAGAGGGGCAAGTAGAACAACTATAATACCCAATGCAGAGAAAATTTTAAAATGACCATAAAAGATAACTTTTCTACATAGTCTTTAAAAAAGGGAAATTTAAACTAAGACTGCGGATGGCATATGACCAGCTGAAAAACTGTTGCTTATTCTTTATTTTATTTTTATCCCACCTTTCTTCTCATATAGGAACTCAAGAAAGCTGACAACACACACAAAACAATACTCATAATACAATGCAAATATGTTAAATTAGTAATATAAAATTACATGACTTAGTACAAATAAAAAGTAGATGGAAACAATACACTGAAGAACTTTATAAAAGGGGTAAGGATAACAGATTGATTTAAGGAAAACTAATTTGAAAATAAATCAACAATTTTAGAAAGTGAAGTGGAAGCTGTATTCAGGGCACTTGAGAGAAATAAATTACCAGGAACATATGGCTTATCAAGCTACACAGACAGATCACCCACTTTCCCTTAAAATATGTCAACAAATACAAAGGTCCATAGATTGGAAATGTTCAATACACATAAAAGTCGTTAACAACAAACATGTGATGGAGCTCAGTGAAATTGAGGAAAGGCAAGAAACGTCTTTAAGTTATTCAACAAGAGCCTGAAGTGTTTACAGTATTAAAAATGTGAACAAGGAAAGAAGAAAAAAATAATTTGGTTATTGATTAGAGCCAACAAAAGGTTAGGTTGCTTACCTGTAACCGTGTTTCTTCGAGTGTAGGTCTGTGAAATTCACACAAATGGGTTTACTCCCGCGCATGCGTCAGAACCTCGGAC
This sequence comes from Anolis apletophallus, assembly GCA_030556195.1. Classification (NCBI taxonomy): domain Eukaryota; kingdom Metazoa; phylum Chordata; class Lepidosauria; order Squamata; family Anolidae; genus Anolis; species Anolis apletophallus. Next base: position 66,430,237 of record JARBWK010000008.1, on the reverse strand, counting down.
ATACTAGCTTTAATTAAAGATTTACATAAGCCCCTCCACTCCCCGCCCCCATCCCTGGATTGAGCTACCTATTCAGTTCCTTGCCGCCAGACAGCAGCAGAACCTAGGCATGACAAGAGAGGGAGGACAGGTGGGTTCAGTGAATTTCACAGACCTACACTCGAAGAAACACGGTTACAGGTAAGCAACCTAACCTTCTTCTTCGTGTGGTCTGTGAAATGCACACAAATGGGTGACTTAACAAGCTTATGTACCTGGAGGTGGGTCATGCCACACAGGAGAATGGGACGGCTCTGCCAAAGGATGCATCCTTCTTAGCGAGAACGTCGAGCTTGTAATGGGCTGCAAACGTCGAGGGGTTCACCCAGGTAGCAGCCTTGCAAATTTGATCAACAGGAACACGCCGCAAAAACGCTTGGGATGTTGAAACTGCCCTTGTGGAATGGGCTTTAACACCAACAGGTAATTCCTTGTGGGCTAACTGATAGGCCAATCAGATTGCCAGGACTATCCATGAGGCCAAGGGGAAGTCCTAGGGCAGTGTTTCTCAACCTTCCTAATGCTGCGACCCCTTAATACAGTTCCTCATGTTGTGGTGACCCCTAACCATAACATTATTTTCATTGCTACTTCATAACTGTATTTGTGTGTGTGTGTGGGGGGGGGGGGGGGTTGATTTTGTCATTTGGAAGTTGTAGTTGCTGGGATTTATAGTTCACCTACAATCAAAGAGCATTCTGAACTCACCAACAATGGAATTGAAACAAACTTGGCACTCAAAATTCCCATGACCAACATCAAATACTGGAAGGGTTGGGCGGGCATTGACCTTGAGTTTGGGAGTTGTAGTTCACCTACATCCAGAGAGCTTTCTAGACTCAACAAGGATGGATCTGGACCACACTTGACACGAATCCTCAATATACCCAAATGTGAACACTGGTGGAGTTTGGGGAAAATAGATCTTGACATTTGGGAGTTGTAGTTGCTGGGATAGTTCACCTACAATCAAAGAGCCCCTTGCACCCCACCAATGATAGAATTGGGTCAAACTTCCTATACAGAACCCTCATGCCTTGAAGGAACTAGCTGGCGTGAGCCTCCATCCCACATCACACACTCTCCCTCACCCACACATGTGCATTATGCTGCCATGCGCCAAGCACGCCTGCTCTCCCCTCCCTGCTTGGAGTCTCAGAAACAGCCCTCCCCTTGGCTGGGAGGCCTGCCAATCACAGCAAAGGAGAGCTTTAGGTGGGAGAATTCGCAGTCTGTTTCCAAAAAAGAAAGAGAAGGACAAGCGGAGAGATCTTCAACCTTCTCTGCCAAAGGGCTTCCTAAGACCAGCAGAAATATATGTTTTGATGGCCTTTGGCGACCCCTCTGAAACCCTCTCGCGACCCCTGGGGTCCCGACCCCAGGTTGAGAAACACTGTCCTAGGGAGTCTTCCCTATACTTAAGAAACAATTTAGGGGATTTTCTATAAGGGGCTGTCCTATGCAGATAAAAGGATAGGGCCCTCTTAACATCGAGAGAGTGAAGGGCAATTTCCAGGGGGGGGTGTGGGATTAGGAAAAAAGGCTGGAAGGACAATGTCCTGGGTCATATGGAAATGGGAAACAACTTTGGGAAGAAAAGTGACATCCGTCCGGAGGACCACTTTGTCTTCATGGAACCGAATGAACGGAGGATCAGAACGGAGTGCTGTGATTTCACTAGCCCTTCTGGCTGAGGTAATGGCCTACGAGGAAGGCCGTTTTCCAGGACAAATGGGAAATATGACATGTTGACATGGGTTCAAAGGGGGGTTTAGAAAGCTGGGAGAGGACCAGTTCTAAACTCCAAGATGGAGGAGGAGGAGAAACCGGGGGAAAAGACTTTTTGTATCCCTGTAGAAACATACCCACTAGGGGATCTAGAAAAAGGGACGGAACACCAATTTTTTTCCTGTACCAGGAGAGAGCTGCTAAATAGCATTTGATGGAGGAAAGGGAGAAACCTTTAGTGGAAAGGTCAATAAGGAAATCTAAAACAATAGAAGTAGGGGCCGACTGTGGCAAATGGCCTAGCGGCTGAACAAATTTACGAAATTTGTCCCACTTGTAGGTGTAGGCCTTTTTGGTGGAAACCTTTTGAGCTGCTTGAATTATGAGGCGGACAGGGTCGGAGAGGTGGGAGAGGGCCTGATCCTCCACGCTGTAAGGTGGAGAGATGGGAGGTCTGGGTGTAGGATGAGGCCCTGCCGAAGTGTGAGGAGGTCGGAGTCCAGGGGAAGGCGAAGGAAGTCTCCCTGAGAGGCCTGGAGAAGGGGTGTGAACCACGGCTGGCGGGGCCACCATGGGGCTAGCAGGATGCAATCCGAGTTGTCGGAGATCAGTTTTGCGACCACTCTGGGTAGGAGTTGAAGGGGAGGAAAGGCGTAGAGGAGTCCCGGGGACCACTGGTAAAGGAATGCGTCTCCTAGACAGTCTGGGGATGCGAGAGGGTGAAGTCTCGCGCAATATATGAGGCAGTGAGTGTTGAGGTGTGAGGCAAATAAGTCTATTTGAGGAGTGCCCCAGCGCCTGATCAGTGAGAGAAAGTGGCGGGGGTTGAGCTGCCACTCGTGAGTGGTGGACGGATTCCTGCTCAGTGAGTCGGCCAGAGTGTTCTGTAGACCTGGAAGGTGAACAGCTAGGAGGAATGTGTTGTGGTGAATGCACCATTCCCATAACCAGAGGGATATAGAAAGGAGATTGGGGGGGCGGGTGCCCCCCTGCTTGTTGATGTAGTATTTTACTGAGGTGTTGTCCGTGAGGACTTGGATGATATGGTTGGAGACTAGGGTCACAAATAACCAGAGGGCTTTTTCTACCGCTATGAGTTCTAGTGCATTGATATGGAGCCTCTTTTCGGAGGGGGGGCAGAGACCGCTGATGGTCAGGTCTAGAAGGTGAGCACCCCACCCCGTGGATGATGCGTCTGTCGTTAGTGACAGGGACGGCTGAGGAGGGAAAAAAGGAAGGCCTGAGCATACATTGGATCTGTTTGTCCACCATGAGAGGGACTGGAGGACCTGGGTGGGGGGGTGGAGGATCATGGTTTGGCTGTCCAGCCCCGGCTGGAACACTGAGAGGAACCAGGCTTGGAGGGGGCGGAGGCGGGCGAACGCGGTAACGTTCGTGGTGGAAGACATATGGCCAAGGATAGATTGGATGGTCCAGGCAGAACATCGGTGGTGAGTTTGGATAGCCTGGATAGAAAGGCACAAATTGAGGAAGCACTCCTCTGGGAGGTAGGCCCTCTGGGATATGGAGTCTATTACTGCACCTATGAACTGTATGGTCCGGGAAGGTGAGAGATGTGACTTTTCCAGGTTGACAATGAGTCCCAGGCTCTGTAAAAGAGATAAAGTATAATTGATATCGGATGACAATTGGTCACATGACCCAGTCGTCCAGGTAAGGGAACACCGTGATGCCCTGCTGGCGAAGGTGGGAGGCAACAACCGCCATACACTTAGTGAAAGTCCTTGGGGCCGTGGAGAGGCCGAAAGGAAGGACATTAAAGGAATATGGAGTATCGTCAACCATGAAGGTGAGGTACTTCCTGTGGGACTGTGTAATAGAAATATGGAAGTAGGCGTCTTTAAGGTCAACAGTAGCCATCCAAGCTCTCTTCGGGATGAAAGGGAGGATGGAGGGGAGTGTGACCATCCTAAATTTACGTGGTTTGATGAATTGGTTAATTTCCCGGAGGTCCAAAATGGGCCGGAGGCCACCATCCCTTTTATCCACAAGGAAATATCTGGGGGAAAAAGCAAAATTGAATTTGGTGGGATGGGGTAGGGGAAATGGCTCCTTTAAGAAGGAGGGAGTCAATTTCTTTCAGCAAAGCAGGGGAAGTCTGGGTAGAGAGAGGTTTCCCTGGAGGTGGAAGGGAATCAAACTCTATGGCATATCCACGATAGACAATGTCCAAGACCCACTTATCTGTGGTGATGGACTGCCAGATTGGGAAAAAGGGCTGAAGCCTGTCAAGGAACAGCCTAGAAGCGGCGCCTTCTATTGTCTGAGGATTTACCACCTCGATACTGACCCTTGAATGGAACACCTGGGCGCTTGTATCCCTGTGAAGGGAACTGTGGTCGTTGTCCTCCTCTGTACGGAGCGGAGATGTAGTATCCGCGAAAGGACTGATGATAATAGTATGGGCGCCAACGCTGCCTGAAGGGTTGGTAAGATTGACTGGACTGTTGGCCATATTTATTTAAGGTCTGTTTCATTTTATGAGAGTGTTCCAATTGTGAGTCTGTTTCGGGATTGAACAGACCAGCCTCATCCATTGGCAGATTTTCTATCATGGAATGTTGATTGGGAGATAATGCTGAAGATCTTAACCAAGCATGCCTCCTAAGGGCAACTGATCCCGCGATCAGTTTGCCCGAGGTATCTGCCCCATGTTTAGCCAAGTCTTTTTGTAGGGTGGCCAAAGTGAGGGCTTCTTGATGGAAAGCCTTAGCCATGGGCTGGTCAGTTGCAGGAAGCAGGTCCAGATATGTGCCTATTTTGTTCCACAGGTATGACTGATAGACGCCCATATAAACGCCATAATGAGCCATTCTGCCTGAGAGACATGCTGAAGCATAAAATTTTCTGGCCATGGCATCAAGTTTTCTACCTTCTTTATCAGAAGGAGCAGCTTGGTTATTTTGGATTGGCTTAGGCTGAGCATCAGTCACAATCGAATTAACTTTAGGAAGTTTAGCCAACCAGGGGGTGGTGGACAGGTCAATTCGATAAAGGTTTTCCCGCCCCGCTTAGACGTGCTTGGGACGGTAGCAGGGGCAACTCCAGAAATTTTCAGGAGTTTGACCAGATAAGGTATAGTAGGCAAAATGGTAGACTGCTGTGTTTGTTGTTCAGCAGAAGTAAAGTAAGGGTCTTGAACCACATCGTCAGATTGTGGGGGCTGTATGCCAAGGGACCTGGCCAGCCTGATTAATAGTGCAGAAAATTTCTTATATTCTTCTGCCTGCTGAGGATCAGTCTCAGGTTCAGGCAAAGGAGGTATAGGAGTAGCATCCGAAGAGGACTCCAAATCTGCATCGTCATCTGGGAGGTGAGGGGGGGATTGGGTAGGAGGAACAACCGTTGAGGCAGGGGCTTGAGCGGGAGGGGCTGGGGGGGCTGGAGGTGGAGGAGCTGCCACGGATGCCGAAGGATAGGAGGAGGGGGGCCACGGATACCGATATGGATCCGGGGAGTGATAGGGCTCAGGAGGATAGTAGGGATGATAATAGGGAAAGGGGGGGAAGGAGGAGGGTAGCCATGAGGGTACCCATAGGGCTGTTCCCAGGAGCGGTCTCGGTGACCAGGCGCCTCTTTAAGAGGGCTCTGAGACCGAGAACGAGTTGAGCGAGGCGGGGAGAGCTGCGCACTCGCGCGGCGCTGCGGGGAAAGGCGCGCGTTAGTGCTCTGCGGAGACAAAAGCAGCGCGCTCGGACGCCGTGAAGGAGAGGTAGGCCGCGTGGCGCAGGCCTCCTCTTGGAGAAGAGCCTCGGTCTCCGGTGAAGGAGAGGGTGGGGGGGGAACCTGGGCGAGCGGCGGAGACGGAGGAGAGGTGCAGGGAGGATCTCCCTCGGTCACGGAGGAGAGAAGGTGAATGGGGAGGAGTTGGGGGGGGATCTTCTACTCCTGAAAGATCATCATCACCTTCAAAAAGTTGCAGCGTTTCTGCTGCTAGCAAGGGCATGCAAGGACTGGGAGGCGCAGGGCCGGCCAGGAGCCTTGGCTGTTTTTGTGCCATAACCTCCTTCGGTTTGTCTTTGGACCGAAGAGCATGTTTAGAGGCTTTTTGTTTTTTCTTTTGCGGTGGCTCAATGGCAGAGTCAGAGGCCAACTCGCGAATGGCACTATCCGTCGAGGCACTTAGAAGAGTGGGATTTTGAGGGACAGATGGCAGGGAGGGCTGGCTCATGAAATGAGAGAGCCCGGTCCCTGTGGAAGTTATAGACTGCTCGAAAAGAGCAGCTTTAAGTCTGGAATCCCTGCTCTTTAGAGCTCTAGCAGAGAAAGACCTGCAAATTTTGCAAGTCTGAGAGATATGGGCTTCTCTAAACAGAGGAGACATTTTGCATGTTTGTCCTCTTGGGGCAAAGTTGCTCCACAATCTGAGCACTTTTTAAAGGAGAGGGAAGACATCTTATCTGATAGTCGAGGCAATCCGTGGTCTTTAGCAAGGAGCTAGCAGTCGGAGATCCTTTCGCTGGCAAGGCGGAAAAGGAACTGAATAGGTAGCTCAATCCGGGGATGAGGGGGGGGGAGTGGGAGGGGCTTATGTAAATCTTTAATTAAAGCTAGTATGTCCAAGATTCTGACGCATGCGCAGGAGTAAACCCATTTGTGTGCATTTCACAGACCACACGAAGAAGAAATATCCTTTAAAAATCTACAGAGAGGAGAAAATCCAAGCTTGCAAAGAATGCCAGATGCATACAAATACCATACTTTTATCCTGCTACAATAATCCAATGTATGTGAATAGTTATTCTTAAACAGATCGAGATGAGATATTATGCAGTCCATGTAGGTTGTATATGCAACATTGACCTGAAATAAACTTTGTAAAGTTTGTCACTACATGCAAACTAGAAACTGTTTTAAGTAAACTGCTAAAACTAAACCATAATAAATCAAAGTAGTTCTCTTGGCTTGTTTAAAAAGTTAAGAATTTTAATTACCAAATCCTGTCCGCAAGCAAACCAGGAATCTACTAAGGCCAATGCATGCACACATGTGATGGAGGTGAGTGTGTTTGGCAATGGGTTTTGGCAGAAGAGCATGTGTGCGCAGCAGCGGTGGTATATGACACAGCTAGCATGCGGCTAGATGCAGCTAAAGTCCCCCGTCCCCCCCAACAGCCCTCCACATGAAAGTTTTGGAGACCCTTATCTCAGTGAAAATTACCTGTTTTTTTTGTTTGTATGATTTCTCATATAACTTCTTCTATACCTATAACCAGCATGGCTCTTGAGTACCTCAAGTGATACAAAGTATGTCCACCATTCAAGCGTGTATTGTCTTCTAGATTTGATTTTGTGCATAGCTTCATACTGGCTTTTGACTTATGGGGTCTCTATAAATTTCATAGCATTTTAAGGCTACAAATAGGGGGCTTTCCATTGTCTTCCTTTGAAATATAGATTACAGCACCTGGTATTCCTTGGCTGTCTCCCATCCAAGCAATAACTAGGTCTGGTTTAGCTTTCAAGATCAGACAGTGTCTAATGCTTTCTATGTATTCAATACAAATACAGGTTATTTATTCATCATGGAACTTAAACACAACACAAATTACATGGCAATATAGACAGATACATCAGAACACAAATGCAGGACAGAGATGGAGAAGGTGCACTTCATTCCTTTTTTGCTGCCCACAAGCTCTCTCCTCCCTGACCCACAGATCTTTTATCCTTGGAGGAAACTCAAAAACTCGTCTACTGCCCATCACAGAGACCCTGGGAACTCTGGATTACTTAAAATAATTGTCTCACATCTGGTTTCCGCAGAGAATGCAATGCTTCAGCTGCTCACCCTTGATGAAGGAATTTGCTTAGGGCATCCTGAAACAGTACTCTACTACGGAATACTCCTGCCCAGGTTTACTTCTATCAATGCCCTCTTTCAAGATATACAATTTCAGCATCCTCAATTTCCATCCCACCCACCAAATGAAAGGGTCAACTAGCATTCCATGGCCATCAACCAGTATCAATCAACACTGGACTGTTTGAAGCATTTTCTTTCATAGGCATGTGTTACCTTTGCCTATAATTTAAAAAAACACTAAGAACAACATTGCTATGCTCCCCGATGGCAACAAAAGTATATTGTATGCAGAATATAATTCATATAATGTGTAGTCAGAATTCAAATCAAAATTTCATTAACATAGTTTCAGGATATGGTGTGCAGCCTAAGAAAAATAGCTGAAAAACAATTTCACATTACAGCAGGCTGTATAGATAATTTAGTAGTGATATTTATAAATTACTAGTCATTTGAGAAGTGCAGCAGGATGTAGAGTGGGTCATGGGGGCTCTGTGTGGCAAGTTTGGTCTTGATCCATCATTATTGGGAGTTGCAGTGGTATCATGAAATTACTGAAGGTAGTGGAAGTCCCATCATCTCTGGTCCACCCTCCCCCAAAGTGTAGTAGGATGTAGATTGGGTCATGGGGGCTCTGTGTGCTAAGTTTGGTCTGTATTGGTGAATGGATGATGGTTGCATTGTTTTTAGGAAGTGAGTGAAGGTACTTCAAGTCCCATCATCCGTGGTCCGTCTCACACAAAACAGCACCAGGATGTAGAGTGGGTCATGAGTGCTCTGTGTGCCAGGTTTGGTGTTGATCAGTCATTGGATTAGGTTTGTAGCAGGATTGGAAAGTGAGGGAAGGTACTGCAAGTCCCATCATCCATGTTCTGGCCCCCTCCAAACTTCAGTAGGATGTAGAGTGGGTCACTGGGGCTCTGTGTGCCAAGTGTGGTCTTTCTCGGTGTTTGTTGGGGGCCACAGTGGTCTGTGGGAACAGAGGGGTGTGAAAGTACTACAAATCCCATCATCCATTGTCAGTCCTCCCCGAACCTCACCAGGACGTGAAGGCAGTCATGGAGGTTATGTGTGCCAAGTGTGGTCTCGATCAGTAATTGGATGAGGGTCGCAGCGGACTTGGCAAGTGAGTAGAGGTACTTCAAGTCCCATCATCCATGGTCCACCCTCCTCCGATCTGCACCAGGATGTAGAGTGGGTCATGGGGGCTCTGTGTGCCAGGTTTGGTGTTGATCAGTCATTGGATTAGGTTTGTAGCAGGATTGGAAAGTGAGGGAAGGTACTGCAAGTCCCATCATCCATGTTCTGGCCCCCTCCAAACTTCAGTAGTATGTAGAGTGGGTCACTAGGGCTCTGTGTGCCAAGTGTGGTCTTTATCAGTGTTTGTTGGGGGCCACAGTGGTCTGTGGGAACAGAGGGGGTGTGAAAGTACTACAAATCCCATCATCCATTGTCAGTCCTCCCCAAACCCTCACCAGGACGTGAAGGCAGTCATAGGGGTTATGTATGCCAAGTTTGGTCTCGATCAGTGATTGGATGAGGGTTGCAGCGAACTTGGGAAGTGAGTAGAGGTACTTCAAGTCCCATCATCCATGGTCCACCCTCCTCCAAACTGCACCAGGACGTAGAGTGGGTCATGGGGGCTGTGTGTGCTAAGTGTGGTCTGTATTGGTCCTTTTTGGTGGCCTCAGTGGTCTGTGGGAACCAAAGTGTTTGAAAGTACTACAAATCCCATAATCCGTGGGCCATGTCCCCCGAACCACACCAGGACGTAAAGGGGGTTAGGGGGGTTATGTGTACCAAGTTTGGTGCAGGTCCATCACCCGCGCTGGTCGCTGTGGCCTGTGAAAGTGGCTGCCACATATCCGCCCTCCCGCCCTCCGCACACATACATACAAACATTCCGCTTTATAAAGGTATACAGATAAACAATCAAAGAGAGACTGTAGGCTGAATAGTGTATTCTATTCAAGTCTAAAGAAATTTTGAATATAACAATTTGAGAACTCACAGCTGGATATCAGAAGTAAGTGTAATTTAGCGTAATTATCCCTAAACAGAAGAACAAAGTAAAGGAGACTACTTACTTCCCCCTCCATGAATGCTTTGTTGTGTAGAAACAGGCCAAATCTTTATTTTCCCTAATTATATTCATTTTGTGTCAGGACCTGTAACAAAATAAGCTATGTATTAATAAGATGTATTAACTTCAACAAATTATTCTACTAAATACTGAAACATTCTGTAGACAGAACTATAAATGCAATGCAGTTTACAGAGGAGGCTGATTATCATTCAAAATGTTTCAAATAACTAGCAAAGTGACAAGCTAATTTTAAGCAATATATCAAGAGTGTTATATGCATTTAGTAAGCATCTACAACTGGGTCCACATTTCCAGGAATAAAGTATTAATGGGGACTAGCCTGATTTTGATCAAACCCAACACTTACTATATTTCTTTCTTTAAAATACTTATAAAAAGAAAAGCAGATAAGAATAAAATATATACAACATACTCATGTATAAGTCGACCTCACATATGAATCAGGGGCAGATTTGGGGGCCAAGATTATAGATTGTTATATGACCCATGCATAAAACAAGTGTTTTCTGTGGAGAGAGAAAAGAACCAATGTCACTTCAGAGTACTGGCTGCCCTTAGCCGCCATTTCCCCACTCATGTATTCAAAAAGCCAGAAGAAACTTTGTGGCTGAGAGAGTAGAGAGGGTTATGCTTCTTTTATGGTTCTCCCAGGATAGACTACGCTTTGTCTTTCATCACTCTATGCAAGAAAAAGTATGGTTCATTAAAAAAAATTAAATAAAGTTTAAATACTCACATTCACCCCCTGGTAAGTTGACCCTGCTTTTTTGGCCTTTTTTTTTTTTACTAAAATTTCTAAACTTAGTCATGAATCTATAGTTTATGTGGCAAATATCAACATTTGGGAGTGTGTTGCAATGACAATCAAACAAAAGAAAAGGCGTTTTTGCCCGTTCTTACTTTGAAACACCTAAAGCACCTAGTATGCAATGCCAGTCTCCCATACAAGTACTAACCAGGATTGACCCCACTTAGCTTCCAAGATCAGAAATCATCTGGTGTCTTTATTTATGTCCCTTCTGTGTTCTACGTACAATCTATGAAGTGCAGATTAATGGAATCAAAACAGTACTTTTATATCTGCGAGCCTCTTTGAGTCTCATTTTTAGGAGAAAAATGGCTTATAAAATAAATAAGTACAAGCAGTCCCCAAGTTACAAACTCCTGACTTACAAACTATTCATAGATAAGTGAGAGAAATCTACCCTAGGAAGGAAATTATTTTCTGAAAGAGTTGTCATGGGGAAAAAGGTGTCTCAACTGAAACTTTCTCGCAATCTTTTGTTTCCACAACAAACCAAATTTTTCAAAATCAAATTATTACATGGCTAGAAAGTGATGTGAAATCTTCTGAACAGCAAGGCAAATACCACAGGGGTATTAACCCTACCCTATGCTATCCAAAGTTTGTGTATGTGTGTGGCTGGAGTTACACTGAAAAAATGTATCTGTTCCAACTTACAAACAAATTCAACTTAACAACAAACCAACAGAACCTATCTTGTTCATAACTTGGGACTGCTTGTAAATCAATTTTAAACTGTATTCCAGGGAACCCTGCAAGTAGACTAAACATCTGCTTTTCTCAACAGACAAAAACACATTTTTTAGTTAGTTTTTTAGTTAGGACTAATAAAGGGAAATATTTCTTCACCCAGAGGGTCATTGGGTTATGGAATTCACTTCCAGAGGAGGTTGTGACAGCTGTCAGCCTGGACAGCTTCAAGGCAGGATTAGACAGATTCATGGATACCAAGGGAATCAGTAGTTACTGAAATGGACATCCAAGTGCCACCGCTGTGTTGATGGAGGCAGGCAGGATTTTCCCCGGGTACTGGTTGTGGGGGGTTGGGAGCAGGTGAGGGTTTTGCCCTCCTTTCTGCTAGAGATCCCTGTGTACAACTAGTGGGCCACTGTGTGACACAGAATGCTGGACTAGATGGGCTGAGGCCCGATTCAGCATGGCTCTTCTTATGTTCTTATGTTCTTACATTTCCTTTTTGAAAAGGGCCTCTCTTTCATTTTCAGCCTTTCCCAAAGGTCTGCAGACACAGAAGGGTGCCAGGCTTTCTAAACTGCATTCATTTTACAAGCCAGTGACAAGGCCCAAGATACCCAAGGGCAATGTTCTTGTTGAAAATATCACAGCAATTTCTACACTGGCATTCATGACAGATGTAAAAGGGTTCCTCTGCATACAATCTCATGTGGAAATATTCCTTGCAAGTATAATATGTGAAAATGAGATGAGACTATAGCCAAAATATATGTACATTGTGCAATAGGTATTATATCAGATTTGCCATCTCATTACTTGGAAGTTCAACATTCTATGTCTGAAAAATGCTATTATTGAGACAGGTTTATTGAGAGAACAAATCTGAGTTTTAACTCACAACTGAGCTAACCAACTGTGATGTAGTGAAAAAGCATGTATGTCTGTAAAAGAGGCAATAACAGCTCCAAGAGGAGCAATCATATGAAGAGCAGGAAGCTACAGGCAAATAAAGTTTTTGGCCTCTGAACTAAGTTAGAATGTGAAGCAATTAAAGTTGCTTGTTAGTGCACATGAGAGGGAAATGTAAATAATATGCTTACAAGTTCTATAAACCAGATTGTTCAAGGCCAATTTGCTTATAGTCAGTTATGTCAGAAGAAGTTGCTAGCTATAACGCCATGAGAATATTTATTTACAACAAAATGTCATCCAAAAGAAAGAAATTTATATTCTGCAGCCATAGCTTTGCTGAATTAGTGCAATGTATGTTTGTAATTCAATGCTGAACTATGAAGTCTGAACAAAATAATGTACATGGAGCTAGATGCCTTATGTAATAAAATGTGCTAGAAATGATGAAATGCTATTATGAAATATAGCCTACTGTAATATATTATGCCTGTTTGAGTTATTGTACTTTCACTCTAAGTGTTGGTGTTGATTTGCCATTCGACATACTGATGCATTCTTAGAAGCTTAGGAGATCAAAATATTAAACAATTTTGCTATATGCAGATTCACAAGCATTAAGGCAACACATCTTCAAAAACTCAGCTAAGGCCCCTTCCACACAGATCAAGAAAATCCCACAATATCTGCTTTGAACTGGAATATATATGGGTAGTGGATTCGGGGCCCTTTCACACAACCCTAAATCTCAGAATATCAAGGCAGAAAATCCCACATTATCTGAGTGTGGATTCAGATAACCCAGTTCAAAGCAGATATTGTGGGATTTTCTGCCTTGATATTCTGGGTTATATGGCTGTGTGGAAGGGCCCTAAGATAGTGGTTCTCAACCTATGGGCCCCCAGATGTTTTGTACTTAGCTCCCAGAAATCCCAGCCAGTTTATCAAGTGTTATGATTCCGGAGTTGAAAGCCAAAACATCTGGGACCCATTAGGTTGAGAACCACTGCCCTAAGAGATCAGGTGGGGGGAATTAGTGAAAAGAGAATATTAATACTGACATGTATATACTTCTATCTTTAGTCACACTTACAATAAAACAATACTGTACTTTAATGTTAGAATATCCAAATACGATTTAGTCTCCAAATAAAGCAAATATTTAAAAAATTGCATAAAGTAATATAGGAAACACATTAACAAAAGTTTAAACAACTGGGAATACTTGGTAATGGAACAATAACAGACTGAATGCTAGAGAATCTTTTCCCAAGCCAGGGCACCATCAATGAATAAGCCTTTCCCCAGTAACTACTTACAGTACCTTAGAGAAATGTAGGGCCCATTCACACAGCCATAACCCAGAATATCAAGGCAGATAATCCACAATACCTGATTTGAACTGGGTTATTGGAGGCCACACTGCCATATAACTCAGTTCAGTGTGGATTTTATACAGCTGTGTGGAAGGGCCTTAAGCAGAGGTTTACTTCAAAAGTATGGGTAGGTGGAAAGGCAGTAAAGAAAACGTTTTCCCCTGACATTAAGTCCAGTCATGTCCAACTCTGTGGGCTGGTGCTCATCTCCATTTCTAAGCCTAAGAGCCGGCATTTTGTAGTCACCTCAAGGTCATATGGCCAGCATGACTGCATGGAGTGCTGTTACCTTCCCGCTGGATCGGT